>JANJGK010000012.1:40382964-40415464 GCA_039081455.1 Macrobrachium rosenbergii | reverse complement strand
ACCCAAACACAAAACGACACATATTTGGGCGTACCCTTCGAACTGCGACCACTGGTGAAAAGGAAAGGCTGAACTTACCTGAACAATATGAGGCAAATGATGAATGGACATCGTATCCCCTCCGTCGTGGTCACTCGACGACCCCAGAGTCATCCAGAGATGGCTGCCCGGTGAGAGGAATTATTGGCCAGCCTCAGGTGCGATCGAGGATCATCACACCCACCTCGGAGTGCCACAACGCCTTGCACAGGTGCTGGGCCTCTGCTTCCGCTGTAATGCTTCGTGTGACAGTGACAGGTGCAACATCTGGCAGAGGCAGCATTGCAAGGATCACACGACGAAGAGGGGACCTGTCTTGCCCGGAGCTCCTCCTCCGGCTTCTCCAGGGGCTGGTGCTTTGCCGCCTCCTCCACTTCCGCCTTCGCCCTCCGGAAGAGGGTGACCCTCCACTTTGCATCGTGATGGCGGAGAGGTGTTGGGTGTCGATCGTGCAGGTGTAGCTGAAGGCGGGGGGCGTGATGACGAGAGAGGCGGGCCGAGAGAGTGACTGGTTGCCCTCCGACACCCCTAACTGAGACCCACCCAACCGAGGTGTGGTCGGTGGCGCGTCAGGTGCTCTGGGGGTGCCTTCGGAGGAGGGGCTTCCACCCTCCCGGCCCTTAGTGTCCTTCTCACGTTGCTTCTTCCGAATCTTTTTATTGAAGGCGTCGGAGATGATGCCGGCGCCCCTCCGCATCACCACCACTCGACGGTTTTTTGGGCTGCTTCCTCTCCAAGGGGCGCGCGTGAGTCAATTTCTCTGGATCGAAGCTGAAGGTGGAGTCATCCCGATGGTCCATCAGATCTTTGGTCTTCTCCTGCAGAAAGAGTGAACATGTTAGTACTGATTTTAACAAAGAAAGATGGAGACTCGATTTTCAGTATCACAGCCCTTGACCTTTCATAATTTCAGTGCATATTGTTTTATTTAACAACCAAATTTTCCAATAAATGGAAAACTCTTATATTTGCGAAGCCTTGTCAGTCATTTGACAAGATACAGCGTCAATATTCCCTACCAGAGTACACAATAGCTATCAATCTTGTTCTTTCTAAAGCTTTGGAGTAACTTATCAAAGCAACATTATAATGGTGAAGAAAGGATTTTGAATAAATTATATTCTAATGATAACAAAATTCCTTTGCCAGGAGTTAAGCTGTACATGATTTTCTTTGTTACGACAAAACACCATTTCCAAAGATAAAAAAAATCATTTTCAGCTATTCCTATTAAAAACAAGTACCATCCGCATAACGTAATGCAAAAAGATATTAGAAGAGAAAAGATTTGTCATTACACTTTATTGTCGTTTTTTTTAAAGTCATTATGGGAACAGCCAAAAGAACTTTGCATGCAAAAACGACCCACGTCGTTTTCATACTAACTAGTTCTTTTTATTAAGTAATCGCCAAAGAAAATATCTTAGAGAAGCAACGTAACCGACGCCAAAAAAACTCCGCAAGTGCCAGATTAATCAAGCAATGTTACTCAATATGATTTTGGGCCAGAAAGAAGAGCACTGTCCACCACAATAACCATCACTTAACCTGAAATCCTTCGTCTTGTCCCGATCTATTCTTGGTGAAGTCCATCTCACTTCGACTCTCTTTGCTTAGTCCCAGGCTCTTAATAGAGTTTCATGAGCGCCCATTTCTCGGTTTACCGACAGCTAACTTCACCCTTAAACGCCAATTTAGGACTCCCACCGCTTGTTTTCTCTCTCTCTCTTCTCTCTCGCTCTCTCTCTCTCTCTCTCTCTCTCTCTCTCTCTCTCTCTCTCTCTCTCTCTCTCTCAAATATCACTATTTCCAATGTTCCTCACCTCTTCTGTATTTTCCGCCTCCTCTTCGTAACTCATAGCCACTACGGCTAACATCAGATTGATGAGATAAAACGAACCGAAGAACACAACGATGGCGAAGAAGACCACTTGGAGCGGACCTCCAGTCGCTATCACCTGCAGAGAGAAATGCATTACCTTCTCACATCTTCTACTAATAATATCAGAAAAATTGTCTACTTACGTTATTTAAAAATGTTGCTTAGCTCATAATATGTATGTATATATATATATATATATATATATATATATATATAATATATATATATATATATATATATATATATAGAAATCATCAACACACAATCACGTGTGGAACAGAAATAAATTTCTGACTCACGTCGAGATCGAACCCAGGTCTCTCAGGTGGAAAGCAAGGGCCAGTGGGTAACGCCCTTGCTTTCCACCTGAGAGACCTGGGTTCGATCCCGACGTGAGTCAGAAATTTATATATATATATATATATATATATATATATATATATATATATATATATATATATATATATGTGTGTGTGTGTGTGTGTGTGTGTGTGCGTGTGTGTGTGTGTGTGTAATAGTAATAGCCACAATGCCCTCTAAAACTTCTCGTGGTCAGGTCGGCAACGTGACCTCCTTGTGATTATGGTGACGCAGGATCGTTTCCCGCTCCCGGACATCACAACCACTTCAATTTCTTGCACTTGGATCTCAAGGTTTTGTAGTGACTAGCGTATCCAAAAAAACCCCGAAGAATTCGAAAAGTTAAGAGGGGCATTGTGGCTATTACAATTTCATATGTATCTGGTAAAAAGTGACCAGTAGATTCTACACATATATATATATATATATATATTATATATATATATATATATATATATATATATATATATATATAATGTATAATATAAGGCATAGCTGAAAATTAAAAAGTCGCCGCTGGATGAGCCAAGTGAGATCCGACAGAAGGGCTTTAAAAAAGAAAAAACCAGGATGATGACCTGATGATTAGAATTACGATTCACTTTCTAATGGATATATATTATACTGAAATGACTTGAAATCAACAAGAAGAATTTAACAATGGTTCTGTATAATACACATTATTATTATTATTATTATTGTTATTATTATTATTATTATTACTGAGAATGAACACATCTTATAGAATAAGCCAAAAGAGTATGACCTTGTATAGAAGGCTTCCCACGAGTAGAGTTACCATATTATGAAATGGAAAGAAAGAACGAACAATACTTTAGGCAAGATTCGTTATTGTGAAAAAATTCTGCAAGTTTGACATTGGCTATAAATGATAAATTCTGGGAAGTTCTCCGGCGCAACTTTTGCTATGACGATGTCTCTCAGGACAGGAAAAAGATTGCACTAAAACCTCACCGGCTTTAATGGTACTAAAAGGAAAACGGAAATGACGGCATCAAATGCTGTCCACAGTTCCTACATATTTTAGGTGGCAACCCGAAAACACTTATCATCTCAAAACCGATGTTCTTTAGGGAGAGATTCTGTACTCTTAAGCTGTAATATCTTTGCGGAGATATAAGAAAAACTGAAACCGACAGCATGACGAATCAAAAATTTCTAAGAAGTGTTTCTGGTAGTCTGACAATCGTATTACTCAGTGTAAAATAGTAATTTATCTTCAGGTAAAACGCAAACATAAAGAACTATGACGAAATCAATTGCATGAATACTACAAAAACTAGAATAGAAGTTATTAATACCTTTAGATCACACTAAATTTTCATCTCTTTCCTGGAAGGCTGATGAGAAGAACATTTTATTTTATGAATGGCCTTTATACTTTTAGTTCTGTGATTTTAAACATTACTAGAAACACAATCTAGGTTATTTGTAAGAAGTTCCGTGGAAGTGCAAGAGCCAGCCAGATCACTTGCCCTAACGATTCCGTAGTTTCGAACGCTGCTGAACTGCATCAGCCTTTGAGAGTCAGCGTCCAAATGAAGGAAGTCATATATATACCTGGTTTTAATGAACACGACTTATCAATGAATGTTTCTGCAGCTTGATCTCAAACGAGAAAAACCGAGGTTCCCTTACCTTGTTATAGACATCCTCCCAGTAATCTAACGTGATGAGTTGGAACGTTGTTAACATAGACCACAGGAAGTTGTCGAAGCTGGTGTAACCAAAGTTGGGATTCGTACCAATGTCGGGTAAGCACATATAGCCTTCAGGACAAACCCTGTGAAAAGAGTAAACAAGATATTAGATATAAGGAAGATGTGAGAATCTTAAGAAGAATGAATCATATTATTCAAAACACAAATTTCAGTGAGTTTTGGGCAAGAAGTTGAAAAATTATTTTCTGACTCTTGGCTTCTACAATTTGCATGAAAGGTACACTACAGCATATTCTTCACATCTAATGTGTCAATGCTTTTTTACGCCTACCAAACCAGTAGAAGAAACCAATGACTTCAAAATGTCAGTTTCTAGCAAATATCTCGTCAATTAATATCGATTTTCCATGAAAATAACGACTTTAGTGACAGTCATTTCTGGAAGTGAACTGAGGCAGAAATATTATTTATTGATTCATCATTGTTCGCAATAAAGGAATTAAACTATTGTCAGTAATATCGATGAAGTATCTGACAGCAGATCTATTTACTTGCTACGTAATTGAGACATAACCATTTAGTATTAACGTTATTTGCTAATGAAAGAATTATTAGGAAAGTATGTTTTTTTTCTAAAAAGTGAAAAAAAAACTACTACTCTAATAACATTTCATACTCTAATAACATTTCAAAATCCGGTTGACAAAAATATGCTAACTGGGGATCAAATGACCCCACAATGCATCATTTCATACACACATAAATTAGTATGTAAGAGAGATTCAGAGTTCACCCACGTCTACCCAATCATGATCTTTCATTTTAATAGTGAACAACAGAAAATTGGATTTCAGGCAGTTCATTCAACACCTACTATCATCATCTGCAGAGTAGCATCGCACTGCGAACTCGCATCATAATCATTGATGTCCACGGCTCATCCACAATATACTTGAAGAAGCTGTGGCATAACTCATTTCACATGAAATGTGACAGAAATTCTTATGGAATCTTCCGCCACGAAAGTTATGCTCTTTTCACCGCCTTATACACAAGTTCATCCATCCATCATTCGGAGAGGTTCTGGTTTACGTTAATATTTTGCTTGGGGGAAGGAGAGACTTCACTTTCTTCCAGGTTAGACTCACAGTAGGAAATGAGTTTTCTTCGGTAAGAATCTTAGTTTAGGATGTTCAAAGAATTAGGAAGCTAATAACATTTTAGAACAAGGACGCATTAAATTCATGAGAGAATGAATTGCTTTCAGGCATCTAACTCTACTTGTCATAAAATGCTCGTCTTACGTCATGAACTACATTCAGGTAACCCATTCTGCCCTCAACATCAATTCATATTTGACTCGTAGAACTAAAAATAGAGTCATTTTAAATTCTCACGCTAGTTTTATCCTTCTTTTAAGAGTAAAAATAACTTCTAATTAAGTCGTCCTACACACCATTCATCTTTCAAATGACGCAACCTAAATGGACATCATTAAAATAATTAAACAGAATTAAAAAACAAACAAAGAGAGGAAGCCTGAAGCGCGTCTACCGCAAGGAAACTCACAAGGTTCTCCTGGAAAGTTGCTTCGATTCTGGAAACGAGTCAGAACGTCAACCAGTATAAAATATGGCGAAACGTTAAAAGGGACGTTCTTCTTAAAAGGACGGAAACAATTCGGTGTGGCTTCATGCCCGCCTCCGCTCCCCCCGCCCCAGACCCCCAGCCCCCACATTTCCTATTTTATTTAGAACGTGCCTTAGTGAGGATGGGACTTGAGGATGGGGCTTCCATTAATGAACGTGACCGTTGCGTCTAACCAGTTCCCGGTGAGCTAAAAATTCAGAAAAGGCCACAAAAAAAAAAAAAAAAACGCTGCATGGAGGACAAAATAAGAAGGAAGAATAGTTAAGACTGAACAAAATTTGTACAGTGAGGGTAAAAAGGCAAAAGAAAAACTTAAATCCAGAAAAGAAAATTCGAGCAAAAACTAAAACGCGGATTAAAGGCAAAATAAAAAAAAAAAAAAAATCAGAACCAAAGTGGGAAGAAAGCAGAGACAAAATTAATAAAAGAACTGTCCAATTATAAAATCCTCGTTCATTCAATAGCATCAAAGAGCAATCTGAGTTAATCATACTGTATACTTTAGATTAATATTTGACTAGGGGCCACCTTAGAAGGTAAACGCAAACAAACAAACAAGGATAAAACTAGAGGCCTATTGGCAACATTCTTAAATCCAACTAATGCCTTGTACGTAAATAATCTCAAAGGAGGGAAGAAGAGCGAGGTCGATGGCTAAGGGAAAAGGACGCCATGTCTCTCATGGCGCTATGGCTATAATGACCAAACTTTATCAACGAAAAGAGCTACACATTAGGCCTAGGGTTGGGATGCTAGGCCCCCCACTTTATTTCAGATTTTTGTCTGTTTTTTTTTAAGTATTCTGAGAGTTTTTCTTTTCTACCTTGAGTGAAAGCGTGTCTCTATCGGTTAATACCCCATATGAAATGTTTTAATTTCGTTGCTTTCACAAAAAGACCTTTACAGGATTGTTATTTTTTAACAAAAAATTATTGTGCCATTTTAAGTCTCTTAACTCCTGCTACCCATACTTCACACTTTATTAACGATCTGGATATTTACGAATATTTAGTAGCGTTCGTACTCATCGTTTCAATTTGAATTAAGTAGTTTGTAAAATTTAGGTTGCACTGTCAGGTGAAAGACCAATAATTTCAATGATGAACTCAGCGGCACCCAAGCTTTCTTCAGTACTAACAAAGGTAATATAGTTCCTGGAATAAACGAGAATGGAGACTTGATTGTTGAAATTACGTGGTTTCAAGAAAAATATTCACAAGTACGCTTAGGAAGGACAACAGGTTGAAGAACAGTGTGTGTCAGATTATTTATTAGCTCAGAGTAGACGGAAAAGCAAGTTAATGGATGTGGTGGTGAGAAGAGACTGCGGGTGTATCTCATTAATATCTGGCCTAAGCAAAAGTTGCGGGAGATAGAAGTTCAAGCTGAAGAAGCTAGTAAATAAAACTGCAGGCGTAATCAAGACAAATGAGGATGATAAAAGTAAGGAGCTCATGTGAGAAAAAAAAAAAATAGATAGAAAATGGGCTAGGGTAAAGGACACGGAAGTTGAATGAAGAGCGAAAAAGTCTCGGATGGGGTTATTGAGTCAGCAGGAAATGTTTGTGCGTTTAAGAGAGTGGGAAGCGTGTCTACACCAGCGAGTGGTGGGACGCGGAAATCAGAGGCTTTGTAAAAAAAAAAAAAAAAAAAACTGAGGGAGCAACTGCGATACAGAAGGGAGGACTGTGTGCATAAATACCACAAGAAGACTGTAAGGGAAAGTAGGTACTTGATAATAAAAGAAGGGGAAAAGGTGATCAATTACTTCAAGACGAGTATGATGTTTTACAAGAAGTATATGCAGAGATGCTGTCAAAAGAGAATGTAGTTCTGGGCCGATAAAGTGAGTAATTTAAGGATTTTTTGAATATGGAAGATAGATAAGAGGAAGAGCTGAAAGATGAGAGAGTGGAAAGCGCTAGGTAAATGTGGAATGCTCCTTTAAGTGAGAGCTTACGGACGGAGAGCAATCAAGAGGCTGAAAAATGGTAAGACACCAGTATCTAATAGGATTACAAGTGAGATGTTGGGGTGTTTAAGTGAAAGCGTGATTGACTGGCTGATCAAGGTGTGTCAGATATGTCGAGATGAAGGAAAGATTCCAGAGGTATGGGTGAGAAGAATAATGGTAAATGGCCAAGCCATCAGACCATACTGTAAGAATTATAGGGGTGTAGCCTTGTTTGTGCATAAGGGAAAGTGCATGGTAGGATTTTGAATGCGAAACTAAGACAAACGGCGGGAGGTTTGATAGGGGAAGAGGGTGTTTAGAACCCATGTGTATTTTGAAACAATTCTGTGAGCAGTCTGAATCACAGCTGTGCGTAGCATATAGGACCTTCAGAAAGCTTGCGACAGAGCGGATGGAAGCGCGATGTGGAAGGTGATGAGGATGTGTGGTATAAGAAGTTTTTATGATGCTACAGTTTGCAGGCGTGAGAATGACTGGTGTTTCATACTTCTATGGCTGTTTGCTATTTTTATATAGATGGAGTGGTGAGAGAAGTCCGAGACAGGTCAGCAGATGTAGGTGCTATTGTGTGATTAAGAAGATGAATCGTGAATGTAGTGTGGAATGTCTGGTATTGGATGACCTTAGATTGCTGACTGGGGATAGTAAAGAAACTGCAGGAATTAGCGAAAGAGTTCGATAATGTTTGCGAGAGGAGTCTTGCTATCTGGAAAATGTGACCTAGCGAATATAGCTCCAAATTTCATAGACTTCAATTCTCTAACTTTGAAATATAATGCAACACACGCGAAAACATACAGAAACGATCGAAAAACGACCTTACAAGTTCGATGACAGAGCTAAAAAGGATCAAAACCTAAACTGAAAGATCGGTAGCATACAAATGAAAATGGACATCTGAACGTTCTTAATATACTTTTCTAAAACACTTACACACACACAGAATGCGAGGGCGAAAATGAAAGAATATCACAATGTAATGTTTCTGTATGCAAATTAGGTGGCAAAAAGTCAACTTTCCTTAAGAGACATCTCCCGGGTCCCTTACATAAGGGCAAACTGGGCATACCAAGAGGTCAGAACATAGAAGCTTTCGAAATGGAAGAGAATGAGATACCAAATTCACTGGCACTTATTCTCAATTCTATCCATGTTACTAAAAGGCAAATCAATCATGAGCTGCCAGAAGCTTCTCCAACAAGAAAAAATGTACCAGCAACGTATATATACTTGACGACGGTACAAATCTCTATCAAGAGGACACTCGAAACAATTTTCAGTCGGGTATATAATAAAAAAAAGTATCTCAAAGAAAGACCAAGCCTACCTCATATGCAAACAGAAAGCTACCTGGAAGCAATATCCCGAGGGTGTCATGACAAAACGTCATGTGCTTTGTACCGAACTTGAAATTGTTCTAATAAAACAGAGTTCCAGAATATATTACAATAAATTTTTGAACTAGTGCTTGTAACGTAGCTATGTCACAATTATATAAGCAGGATAGCGTCCTGGTCCTTAGTAGTTTTTGGAATACACTTTGACATTCTCAAAGAGTTACCTCAAACAATAGCCGCTAGGAAGAGAAAGCACACATTTCTTGTGATGACTGGTTCAGAGGAAATGGTACTGACGTTAAGAAATCTGATGAAACTATTTTATAAAAATTTAGTGTTTCTACTTATTAAAGGTCAAACAAACACGAAAGGTTTAATGCCAATTATCTTTTCAAAGACGCAAAACCTTCCAGTTTTCGTGCAACCAGGATATCTATCATTCGGCAGTCCAGTCCAGTTAAAGCTCTGACACCAAAACTTTATCTACATGATACAAACAAAGGAAAAATATTTGTGCACACACACACACACACACACACACGCACACACACACACACACACACACACACACACACACACATATATATATATATATATATATATATATATATATATATATATATATATATGTGTGTGTGTGTGTGTGTGTGTGTGTGTGTGTGTGTGTGTGTATCCCAGACGAAACCGTGTCATACATTACAAGAACTTTCTCTGAACAAATCCAAGTTGGGTGGCCAGTTTTCAACGCGAGTTTGTCTTTGCTCATGCGGATGAAAACGCCGAGGGAAACTTGGGAGAAGAAGGGGTTTCTCCCCTCTGGAATTTGGGGAGGGGAAATTGGTTTTGTTTCTCGGCGAAATCTCGAGAGCGTTTCAGATTCAGTTTCATTTCGCAGCAAAACGAGCCAATCTGGCCTCGTACTTCAGGCCTCGTAAAAGTGATTTACGTCCGTACGAAGCAATCATTCTGGCGTCTATATTTCATTCGCAGAAGGGGTTGTTGCGAGCTTAATAAGTGCTACTTGAATTTCATGCTGTTCTTGCACTGCCAGCTGCTTCAGATTTCTAAGGATCTTATAACTTAGGCAGGGTGAAATTTATGTGGTAGAATTGACGTAAAATGCAGTGGGTTCCTAAAAAGCAAGGTATAACCGTCCCATGAAATGGCAACACCTCCAAGACAATAATCAACCATATTTGGTCAATGACCAATTTAAATAACGTTTCTTGATAAATCTTATGAAATAAAATTCAAAGCCAAGAGCAATCATTTTGTTATGTTTCATGGTCGAGAATCACTTATGTACTTAAAATGATCTAACGTCTGTCAGTGACACAGATGAGGTTAACATTTAAAAATACAATTATCACTCCCTTGCATATTTGAATTTAAGTGACTTCCAAGCATGTATGAAATGCAGTTTACCCCTACACACACGTACTATAGCCTACCTTAATATCATCAAACAAGATCAGATAAATTTTTCTCTGGGATTACCTTGTAAAAAGTTGGAAAACTGAAAAAATATAATGATATCGTTAACGGTATCAATAAAAATTAGTACAAAATCGCAGGCTTAAGTGGCTCGACATAGTTCCTTATTGGAATGAAAACCAATCACTTTCCTTGGTTACGCGAATTTCCATTATAAAAACAAAGAACAAAGCAAACTGTATGCAAGGGTGGTCCTGGACGATAAACTTTCTTTGCACGCCAATTATTTGTCGCATAAATAGTCGTAAGAGGCCGTCTGCAGCCTAGCGTGGGGAAGATCTGGTGCCTGCTTGGTGGCTTTGCAAAGTATTCGACCCAAAAAATATTAAAAAGGAAAAAAGAAGCCCTCAGACTCTAAAAGCTTATCAGGAAAAAGTATACATAAAAGCAATCAAACCAAAAATATCTATCTGGAACAGAAAATCATTCCATAACATATCAGAAACAGAAATATTCAACCTCCAAACAAAGATTTTCATCACGAAGAAAGAGCGCAACAAAAGAAAGCTGTAAAAATTTCAGTCACCCAGGAACAACACTATCTGTAACAAAAGCTCCAACCAACAACGAATCCAAGATACAATTGCATCTAAGTTGCAAAAACAATGAAAGAGAAGGAAGCGCTCTGCATCAAATGGTCAAACACTAAATTATTACAGACCCAACAGAGCTTAGTGGAAGCCATCCATTTCAACAAAGCGCTCAGGCGTGAGACTGCAGCCATTTCGCCCTTTGGCCCTTTGAATTCCACAGGGACCGTATAATAGGATAAGGGGGCAAGCTAATGATATACAAATGACAGACTTAATCTGGACCAAAATACGGATCTTGAAAATTACCAAGTTTCAAGAACTTATACAAAGTTCATTTCTCTTATAAAGATCAGTATCATTCATGAAGATAACAGTTCTCTCTGTAATAAAGGAATCAAAGAGAATTTCACTGATATTAGCCGAATAGTAGTCAAGGGGGAGAAGAGTGTGGTACAGGTTCTCGTCCTTGAATGGAAAGCGGCAACCTTTTAACGTAATGGCCGCAGGCAACCTCGACTCGCATCACAATTATTAACGAGGACTGTCAACTGACTAGATACAAATCATCCAGTCACCAAATGTGGCTCACAGGTAATCCGGTTCAATAATGAACCCTTCCAGAAATCGACGACCATCATGAATATTTCAGTAGCTTAAAAAAAGTCAACAGGAAGCATCGTGGGCGGCTTGGCTTCACAGTTCATTGCTTTATTGCAAACCTGACACCCTGTCTCACTTTAGACACTAAGGATTCACGAATGGAATTTTCTTAGCAAGTGAACGAATGACTTTAACTGCGTTTATTTTTGCTTTATTAGCATCTCTACTAACGAACGAAACTACGAAAGAAACTTCCCAGTTCCCAAATACTTGGTCGATGTTCCTTCTACAATTTCGGTGTTTTGTTTTTCTACAAGACTGTAAGGTTTGACTTTCGTATTATCGGGCTGACTTTTACGAGAAACGATAAACTAACGCGCAGACTGAAGTGGCCACCAAACTTCCATCATCAGCCGAATTAAGAAGTTACAATCGGCTTCAAAATTTTATGTGATCATAAAAATATCGCAATCGGCTCGTGGCCCATAACACACACAAGCCCTCACACACAAACAAAGGCTTCTCGTTGCAGCATTAATAAGTTGATGTGCCTTAGTCACGCACTATGCAGTGAAATGTTGCATAACCTACCATTGGGCACATGGTCAGCCCACAGATATCGTAAAACCATTGACACACTCTCTCTCTCTCTCTCTCTCTCTCTCTTCCTCTCTCTCTCTCTCTCTCTCTCTCTCTCTCTCTCTCTCTCTCTCGGCATGAACACCTTTTCTTAACGGTAATCACCGTCTAAGAGACCCAACGATTATTGAATATCAATTCGTGAAGGCCTGGAGCCGTGCCGTCACTATCCATCAGCGCGGTCCTCAACTTCTCGTTCTCATCAGCTGCACTTCAGCTCCAAGATCAGCCACTGGAACGTTCACAACAAAAATCCTGTTTGACGTCATGTCCACTGGAACTGACAGGATTTAACCTGCTTGCACGCCAAATTCACCTTTCACATACCTACAGAACTCAGAGAATTTGGCAGGATGCACTATAAAACTAGTGCAACAATACACCAAAAAAGGAAAATACCAAGTGAATACCAGCAGTGACGTCATTTCTGCTACACACGACAACTGAACAGCAACCAGGTGACCACAAAGGTCGGCGGTGATGCCAAAAAATAAAAAGCATGATTACTCAAGCCGATAAAGAAAATCATCAAATCGAGTAATTCTGTAAACACTTTAAGATATTAAAAAGCATTATAATTTTATAATTTTATTATAAAGCTGCATTTAAAGTACTTTACATTCACGAATGGATCCATATAATGGTTACATTTTCGGAAACCTGTGAGTTGCGTTCGTAAATAATTATAAAAAATAAAATAAAATGTTATTGGAAAAAATGCAAAAGTGAAAGATTGTGTAATTCATGAATAACTGATAAAGCGTACGAATTCACAAGAACAAAATGATGAAGACAGCAAGTGAAGGCACTGTTTGAAATCAGTTTTATGAAAATATCTAACTACAGAGGGTTGGTAACTTAAGAATACATAACTATCTAAGACATTCCAGCTGTTTCCATCTTCACACTTTGTTTTCCTCTTCCATCTTTTTCAGCAGCACCAGTTCTCTTACAGAAAAGAGACAACATAAAACGAAAAGGAGACGCCCAAACTAACGAAGCTCTTCAATCGAGTTTCCTCAGAAACAGAAAAATCAATCCGTACATTTACATCAATCCACTTTTATGTAATTTGATGCCCATCATTCACGCGATTTTGAACATGAAAGGCCACCTGGCGGCTATGCGGATCCTTTAATTGGTCGGTATCCGAATTCAAAGGGATAAAAAAGCTAATAAGGTCAGCTCATTCAGGTATCCACCAACACCTGGAGTAGCAATGGAGAATCGGTAAAACAAGGTACTGTCAACAAAAATGAAAAATGTAATGATGCGGATGAAAAAAAGCAGTTTGGAGAGAGAGAGAGAGAGAGAGAGAGAGAGAGAGAGAGAGAGAGAGAGAGAGAGAGAGAGAGAGATCATTATGAAACAACACTAAAAGAACAACGATGCCCTATAGCTAGAGGTGTTGTTATCCACATCTGTTAAACATTAGGAGCAGCGACGAAGAGTCAGAGGACAGAAGGAGAGCCAAGAGCAGCATGAAATGAAGTCAGTGAAATAAAAGCAAAGGAAAACTTTCGGAAGCCATAATCCCAATTAATGCTGAGATTTCCAAGAAGGACTCTTTCAGGGGCCGTTCTTAATTGAATACTTGTTAAGAGCTCCGGCTGCGATGCTGCACGAAGAAAACGGAACACTTTTAATCAAAAAGGAAAAGGAAAGCTATAAAAAAAAGGAGGCAAAAACTACTACTGCTGGTGCCTGCTTGTTTGTTGTGAAAAGCGCTCGTTACTGATAATTTGTAATGCATCAGCAAAACCCAATTTCAGGAAAGACCCCGTGCTCACGAAAAGGAAAAAGGAAAGTATTTAATTCCAATCCCTAACAGGTGAGAAGGAATTCTAAACTTGTAACTCGTGTTTCAAGGAAATGATTAATTTAATTACTCTGGGTAATGGCGAGAAGCCTAGCGCTTACAATTCAGCAAAGATCAAGACGCTGCTAACCTCGAATTCCTTTAAAGAAAACTAAAAATTTCCCTCTATTTTCCTCACCACCAGCGAGGGAGGGGGGCAACGGGCTCCAGGCCATCTCCCTCCCCATCATCCTCTCCCAATACTATTCGCCTACGAAAGAATTAAATGTGACAGCCACTCAAATGGGTGACCCTACGAATTCGACGTCATTCCTTTTGTGGAGCACAATGAACAACGATGGAACCTCTTATTCTTATTCATCTTCCTACGGCCGATTCATTGCAATGAAGATTTCATCAACAGGTCCTCGAAAGGGAGACGGTAAACCTAGTGGATTGTAAATAAGAGGGCTTTACTTGCGCCATTTTCTCAGTTACGTTACTTAAAATTTTGTCTGCTCCCCGAAGGGCTCCTACAAGGTAAAATTTTGACATAGTATTCACTGGGGGCCAAGAAAAATACCAACACTAAGCATGTAAGTTGCAACGTAACAGATACTGTCCCCTTTCCTTCCTCACTTCGAAAAATATCACATGAATTATATAACGTTACCCTAATAACATTACGCCCGATGTCTAACAATCCCCCAACATTTTTAATTAGCATAAAGTAAAACTCCAATTTAGCGACGATGCGGGGAAATAAGCCTTATGCTAAAGAGTCAAATTAGACAATCAATCTCCTCAAAAACGACATCTCTATCTTCTGGAGGCAGGGACACGAAGATGGGACTAATCAAGAGAGAGACTGTGCCAAGGTGAGAGAAAATGATAACCAAAGAAGAGGGGTGGGGCCGTCAAGTCAGTACCAACAGGTGGGCATCTCTTCATATCAAACAGAGTCGCCCAGATTTACATGAATCCAGCATCAAGGGGTTCTATTCATCATCGGGTTTTGGCCTTACTGTGGCCTTGCAGCTTTCACTAAATGACGTTAAGTTAGTAAACCATTTGCTTTCCAGAAGGTAACCCACCGAGAGAGAGAGAGAGAGAGAGAGAGAGAGAGAGAGAGAGAGAGAGAGAGAGAGAGAGGCGCGATGAGTTGGGGACCTCTGAACAAAACTGCGATTAGATCTAGAGTATCAAAAAAAGTTTGGCACTAGTTACAATTTAGTTATACAGACCAAAGTAATGGCTGTAGAACAGAAAGAGTTTGAAGATACGAGTATATATTTTTTCGTTGCTCAATTGTGCTCGTTCTTAGAAACATTGCCATACACTAAATAAATATTACCAAGAATACCACACTTTTTTTTCCTTTGCTAACTTAAACAAAGCGGAAATACTCTTCGACAGGAAAGTACTGAATAGGGAAAAATCTTTCCTCTAGTTAAAGTGGCTTCAGTACAATTAAAAGTCGATGAAATCTCAAAGGACAAGGAAACTGAATTTAGTTTGAAGCGAGAGAATCGACAGCTGGCAAAGTGGTAAAATGCGATAAAGACAAAACCTTCGCCAACACTACTAAACTCTCTCACAAAAATACGCTAACACACTATCATTAGCATATAAATATCAAGGAGACACGTACTTCAAGGCTAAGGGTCACGACCTTTCAGAAAACACTTGCAAATACACACAAAACTGATTCATCGACCCCATACGGGTATCTCTCCGGGGCAGTCAACCAATGTTTTCACGACTGAAAAGAAAAATAGAGGATTTTCCATTGGTTTCAAACGACTAGCAAAAATCTTTTTAAACACATTTTCCCCGCACTTCGACTAAGAGAGCTCCGACATTTTACCGCATATATATCGACAGCAAACTTGAAAAAGGATGCGTGTATCTGCGATAGAGGCTGGAATGACTAAGTCCCCTCAAGCGCCCTGTTGATCGACTTCCGTGAAATACACGAAACAGTTTTCTTCATTTTTCTTAATTGAATTTGCAGAATTTTCTAGTTTTGCACGAACGAAGCATCCTACAGGGCCGGATATAAACCAAACTTCCCATCAGTAGTAAACGTTTACTCTATCAAATCAATAATAAAATGCCTTCGTCAATAAGTCATACATATATTTACTGTCTAATACACCCTTCTAACCACACTTAATGAACCAGCACGTCTCTTATGCATGACTGCTTTCAGCTACATGCCAATGAACAGACTACATTTAACATTCAGTTTTTAAAAGGATGATTTTCGACTAGTCAAGAAATCATTCACTAATGCAGAGATCTTTTCAATCAATAGTTATTTATTCAATTATATAATAAAAAATTTCCATGATTAATTGAAAACTACTCATACATCCGTGAATACATCAATATAATTCGCCTAAATCATAAAAAAGGCAATTAATTCATCAGTGAAAGAGTATAACGTAATCAATTAACATTCATTTGTCAGTGAATAAAATCAACATAAATTACTGTCTCATCCTTACCTTGCCCCAGTGGCGTTTCCACAGAGTCTGGGATTCCCCAAGTCCGGGTGGTCGGTGCCATTTTCCATGAACCAGTTCGAGGAGTTGTTTATCCATCTGGAAAGAGAAAAAAAACCCAATTATTTACGATACTCAGGCATGAATCTTGGAACATCATCTCGCGTGTGTACACACAAGCACTTATATATATATATATATATATATATATATATATATATATATATATATATATATATATATATATATATATATACATATATATAGATAGATATATATATATATATATATATATATATATATATATATATATATATATATATATGTATATGTATATATGTATGTATGTATGTTTAAACCAAATACATGTAACCAAATGAAAGAACAATTTTCTTAAGGAGCCCGATATGCACCTCTGAGATTTACAAACATGTTCCAATGCACATTTTCCATCTTCTAAAGCCGGTAATTATATTCCTGAAATTTTCACGTCTTGATGAAAAAAATATCCCAACCTGAAAGGGAACAAATATATCTAAATAACTGAAACACATTGCAAGGGATGGCTCAGTTACTGAACATAATTCATAGAGTTAACATGTCAAACTGGGCAAGGAATAATTTTCACATTGTCCAAATCTTGAAACGATCCAGTAAAAAACTGGTATCAGTCCGAGTTACGTCACTGAAAGAGAGAGAGAGAGAGAGAGAGAGAGAGAGAGAGCGAGATTTTGTCCAAATGTCAGGGACATACTGTAATAGTGTAACTGACTATTAGGCTATAGTAGCGCTACGCAACGGGTAGCCTAATATATAAGGTTACTTAGTGTGCTGCCATGGAAGCCTACCTCACACTCGAATTAAAAGGCCCAACCGCCTTGACATCGTATTGGAACCATTACCATGATTACCTTCGTTACAACGTAGGTATCAATGATCATGATAAGATTAAGAACGATCATGGCGAAGATTATAACTGAATTTTGCTGTAAATAAACTTTTAGATGAAAGGTTGAATGAAATTACTGGCTGAATGAATGTCAACTACTTCCACGCTAAAATGTCTACATATCAGCCAAAGAAGAGGGTGTGGTTCCATCTGGATATGCTGCTGCTACTGTACTACTAGATGAGAAAAATCCATCGAACAGCAACCAGTAACAATATCTGTAATGTAGATAGCGTCTTTGCCCTCTAACTGCAACAATAAGCACCGCTTGAAGCGTGAGATGCAGAACGGTAAAAATACTCTACCTTATGTTTGCTTTCATTTCTCTACTTTATATTCATTTTCATTTAAGCACCCCAGTGTCATTATTCTTTTAGGAATTAAAATTGATCCTACAAGGAATTTTACTTCCAGGCCTTTTTCTCACATTTATATCATGAATAACGAGTAAAGAACTCTGGTTTTGGCGAAGATATTTAATCGATAATTAATAAATGATATTATTTTAGTATTCATTTATAAGCGTGTACATAGAATCCTCTTTTGAAGCCGAAGGAAAAAACATTCGTTATTCTGGACAAAATCACAGCAAAGAAACATATTCTAGCTCTTCTGAAACGGTAAAATTTCAGCTGTAGTTACGATCGCGAAGGGGAATTCCCTTATGGCCGATACATAATCAACACGGGAGATGGAAAATTTTCGGGCCTTGCTGCTCTTAACTTTTAACCGAAAAGTTTCTGAGGCGCACAGACACAGCCAGCCGTAGGTGGAAGCGGCAGGAAAAGTTATAATTAAAATTTATTTTAAGATCAATTAGATATACGCAGTAGCTGTAATTTCAATAATATACAAAAAAGGCGCACTCGAGTGAGGTCAGGGATTAGTTTAGGAAACGCAACAAATTAACTACCCTCAAATACTTATGCATGTACACTGTACACATTAAGACTTATGCGCAATCGTCAGCGTCCGTGCACATCCAAAGATCACATGGATGCACAATCACGAGATTCTGAACATACAAAGATGGTAATGAGGAGAGGGGAAGGCCCTTTGAAACTTGGCTTCGAATATTATAAATGTATTCAAGTCAGAGAGAGAGAGAGAGAGAGAGAGAGAGAGAGAGAGAGAGAGAGAGAGAGAGAGAGAGAGAGAGAGAGAGAGAGAGAGAGTTTACTTAAATGAACACGGAAGAACAACGAGTGTCAGATTTTGTCGATGGACTACAGTAAGTCAACAAAATTATACCTTCTCCCTGAATCCCAGTGTGAAGCGCCCCCCCCACCCCCCCTCATCCCCCGTCACTTACGCACCATATGAACTTGCATAAAGAACACATTCGCTGATTAAGATGAAAAAATAAAAAAGACGCGGGTTTGAACTATCCTTAGAAAAAATGAAATATAACATACTACTCTTAGCGCTCCTAATAACATTAGTAGTAGGCTAATAATATTTCCATACTTTCTGTAACCCAAGAAGTTAAAACCGACTTACCGGAGCTGAAACCCTAAAAGTTGCAAGAGAGCTTCAGGATATATCATTCACCGAGCCAAGCAAGCAACGCTGTTATTATTATCATTATCATTATTATTCTCTTCCTTGGTTGGTGGGCGTTGCAGCATAAAATTCGCCGCCCATTACAACGAAATATATGTATACACATATATCGAAGAACATATTTCAAGCTGAATACATCCGGCTGGCGAGTTCGTTCATTCATTAATCATTTCGTAATTTCAGTTTGGCGATGGCGAGCTCAGACGCGTCTGGTCATAATTCATTTTTTCAAAACATTACAGCGGCAGAGAATTAAAAATGGATTAAAAACGATGTCGATAACATCAGTACCTTGTGTGTTTACGAATTCCAGTTCGCAGCTGAAAATAACAAGCATTTTCGACAGTCTCGATTTTAGACCAATTCTTGGGTATTCTTCGGAAAGGTTTATGAACTAAGTAAATGTCAATCAGTTAGCACAAACAACACTTGATTAATTATTTATCAACTTCATATTTTTTCAAGAACTATGCGAAGAAAAGAAAAGTATAGTATATAAATTAAGTACTCGAAACACTTATACAATTTTAGAGAGAGAGAGAGAGAGAGAGAGAGAGAGAGAGAGAGAGAGAGAGAGAGAGAGAGAGAGAGAGAAATCCAATCACATGACATGCCGCCATGAATAGTAAAGGACATACATTATTTAAACTTCTGCAGCGGACACACTTAGTATATCTTTCAAAAGCAGCAATATGTTGGCCAAGAGAGAGCAAAAAAAGAGTAAAAAGAACATCGATTTTCAATATAAGTTCATCGGCCCTACTGCGGCTCCATAAAAATAGACTTCCAAACACATCACCATCGAACATGCGGGCATTCCAGTTCCCGAGAACCAGAATGGCGATTCGATTATTCCCGTTAAGGCCAGACAACCGAAGGCTCGCTTTATTATCATTATCGTCATTGCGATGACGCAATCAGTAGGAAAACAGAATGGGGCTATTTCAAAATGAGGGTTATCATCGATGGATTCCAGAAATTAACCACAATTAATGGGAAACTCTTGCGGTGAAGTGGATGTCAGAACACTTCACAATAAAAGGGAACAGTTTTCAATATAAGGCCAAAGCCGAGCGGCGAGTTAAAATGCCTGACAAAACCCATCATTTCTGTAACGAAAATGACGTCACGAAAATAGAAGCCTGTCGTTTTTTCGAACAGGAATTCTCTCATTTGTATGCCGCCCCCTTTCCCTTGCTCTGCTCATTGATCATTGCAATAACAAACCCGTTTCAAAAGGGCTGCCGGACTCCCATTTATCGTTGTTGTTACAGTATGCATCATGCTAATCGAAACAGAGCCCTTAATAAGTACACATCGATTGTCCTGTTGCTATCACGTTGTACCATTTTTCTTCTTTCATATGCAGTAATGTAAGAGCATATTCGAACTACTGCTACACGAACACTGCATTCAAGTGCATTTATGCAAATACATATGTAAATAAAAATTCTTGTGCACTGATCAACCTTGCATATTCTTCTCATGGGTTTAGAATGTTTTTTCATACTACGATTCCAAATGTGATAAAAACATTTTTCTTCACTAGGAAAGAAACTAAGTACTTCAAGCCATTACCTTATTATACCGACATGAATGACATACATGTCGTTACTAAATTAAATTCGATATCCCTGAAATATCAAATACTTCCTTTAAGAAATATGAAACGTAGAAAAGGTCGGCTACTGCGTGGAATTGTAGTTTCGCATCAGTCTGTTTTTATGGATTGGGAATTTTACAAAGAAAACAAGGAGCCGCCTCCAACTTACCGTGAATAAATACGAATGTAGCAAATTCTTGGCATGGCTAAATTTCACGGGAAAAATGACCAAAGTAATGATACGGTGCAATTTTTACGTTTCGTGCAAGGGTTATATATCAAGCTCCTCGAGTTTCGAACAAATATACAGGAATTTTAATATATTCTGAGGGTCACAGTAAATATTTCCCACACCGAAAAATGCAATGATATTCTTTAGGGAAAAGAACAGTAAACTTCCTTATAATTTTCTGATTCAGTTATAAAAAAACTCTGGCAGGCAATCAAAGGCTGCATTTCAGAGAGCTGAACTTGCATCTAGCCTATTATCAAATTTCGGGCCGGGGCACGTATAAACCAATCAGGAGCTTAACCAAGCATACATTAATAACTGATACGTGGAGAGTTTCATCTCCAACAAACAAGCTGTAATCAAATACTTTGGCAATATTACTGCCTCAGAACTTATGGAAGCTGTGCGGCAAAGTATATTGCCTTTGAACTGGAAAACTTGCCTTTAGTGCTTTCTGCTAAATTCTAAGATTGCATTTAATGAAGAGCTGGAATTTACAAATACGCTGAAATGACAGGCAACGGGATTACTTTGCCCTTATAATTATTTCCGACATCAGTTGTCAAAGGTCACGGGGGTGCTTGATACCCACCAAAGCTTGGCCCGATAGCCACACAGAGCTTCCGGACTCTCAAGGGGTAAAAGTATTGACCTGTGAATAAAAGAATCCAAGCTTCTATGGGGAACTTTTAAAGCCGCCCTCTTGCAACGTGCCGCTTCATCCAGAAGTCGGGTTTGGCAGGGCCGAGGAATATATCTACGGGTTTTACTGCACGTCACACGGAAGCCCCCAGTTAGAGGAACCCAAACAAAAATGCAGCTCCTTGACTAATGAATGCAAGACCTATGTGACAAAAACCTCTAAACACAAACATTGGATGGCGAATAAAGTAACTCGTGAAAGTTCTTCTCCTAGGAAACATTTTGGAAATCGAGAAAATCTGGAAGGGAACTAATTTCTAAAACGGAAGATTCCTCGTTAATAAGCGTTAAATTCTCTACCACAATTGAAGTAGACATTATATTATCAATGATAAATTTCCATGTACAAAGGGAAACTCACGGGGAAGATTTTGCAACCTTGAATTATTTAAGCTGAATGAGCTAAGCTGAGTTTCTTTATCAAAAAAAGAACATGCTATTATATAATAACTGTCTTACCCACATGATAAGCATTTTTTAATTCACAAACATATGTACATGCGTTTGGGTCAAACATAAGATTCTGTTAACATAGTAGAAAAATATCCAAAATGCCATTGAAAATGGCTCCTTCCTTCAATGTAAAGGAGATAATTGTGCATCGTTTGAGCACAAAGAATAAATGAAAATGGGTTACGATTCTGCCAAGAGCAAGAAAAAAATTGCGTTTCTTTGAATTGCAAAACCAAATGGGATAAAAAGTACTTTGGGAGAGTATCCATTTCTTGCGGGGGTGAGGGGGGCGGGAGGAGGGAAGAGGAAATAGGAAATTACAGAGAAAGTAGTAACCATAAAGCTTCCACTGAAAGCGATATAAAAAGCATTTCTTTCATCAAATGGCGAAAAAGAACATTCCGACGTCGATGAATTTGGAGAAAAAGTTTCTGCAAAAGTTTTCAGGGAAGGGCGAGAAACAAATAGCGGTGGTTGTAAAGGAGAAAAAAGCAGGCAGCTTCATTAAAAGCGGAAATAAGAAAAAATGAAAAATGAAGCAATAGTGGCTCCCTCGCAATTTCTAATGGAATATCGGATCATTTCTATTTCCTCGAGAAAACAAAATGGGACGGAAAAAGTTGGAAAAATAAATTTAAATTCAAGATAGTCCAGGGAGTCCACCAAGTTCTGAGAGACGCCCAACTCAAAATGGCGAGCTTCTTAAGACAGCGCTATAAGAATGCACTTGATCTATTCACTTCTGGAAGGCTGACGAGGAGAGACGACTTCCTACAAAAACAATGATATTCTGGGGAAGTCTGCAGGTATTTCAGAATGAAATGCCGAAAGTGAGACGGTAATGAAACCAAAATCTACAATTATGCCACAACTGGAGAGAGAGAGAGAGAGAGAGAGAGAGAGAGAGAGAGAGAGAGAGAGAGAGAGAGAGAGAGAGAGGTTAGGAAGCTGACCTTACATTTTCTGCCAACCTAATTAAAAAGTTTTCAAGTGACCTTTAAATCATGGGGTAGTCCAGAGAATGTCCTTCCAAAAGGAACTGCGAACATCAAATTGGAAACAGAGAACGTAGGTAAAATTGAAATACAGGAATCAACAATAAAAATAATCGTTATGTGTCATTACCCTGCCGATATTAATGCTAACACACAAACTAAACACACACCGGATTATGTCGGCCTCCTGTATCAAACTCAAGTCTACACGAACTGAATAATTCCCATATTACAGACGGCAATATTTCCTTGATGCGTGGTCTTAATCAATACAAAACCAGAAATACTTTTCATATTTCAAATTATGTTTAGAGGCAGTGAAACTGAGACACATGCACAAGATGTTCCTTTTGAAAGTGATATTGAAAATTCCTTTAATATCGACGTAACAGAACCAGAATTTCTCCTTAATTTCCTTTTACAAATGCAGTTGATTTTAAAACTCAACTGCATGAGATGAGAAATGGAATAGAATGAGAAACTAATAATTTGGAGAAAAGATGAAAGAGGCGAGAAATGAGAAAGTACTGATTTAGGAGTGAGATGATGACTAAAAATGAGGAGCCGATAAGGAATATCGTGATAATGGCTAGAATTAATCAATAATGAGATGATTAAATATAAAAAGGAGGTTATTAGGAAGCAAGATGACAATGATTAGGAATGAGATGCTGATTAAAAACAAGCAGATAAGGGATGGGAATGAATTGTTGACTACCAAAATTGTGAATCATGATTAGGAATGATATCATAAAGACTAGAGGAAATTATGGATCAAGAATGAGATGCTAGTCATTGGAAATGAGAAAGCATTGATTGATAAAGAGAGGCAAATGACTATAAATAAGTCTTCCTAATTTTGCACCGGAAGAAAAAATGGTAAAAAAATGCGAGAAAAGACACGTCGAGTCGCTCCTCTTTTCCCTTAATCAAATAGAGAAACATTTGCTGTCATCATCCCACAGACCCCGACCAATGAGTGTTTCACCGTAGAGGAAAAGATTCTGTAATTATTAAAGTTCATTCAGTTTATGTATGTATGTTTGTATGTATGCATGCATGGATGCATGTATGTATATAAATAATAACCATTAAGGATAGATTGAAGACTGGTTGTAGTTCATGACCGGTTTCGGCTTTTTTTCCAAGCCATTAACGAAGGACTGATACATATAAATATGCAAGGGTGAGAGTAGACTATAAACAAGCAAGCATACAGTACAGACCGTTGGAAACCATAAATCCACCTGGCAGGAGCCAGAGGCTGGAGCCGTACATTCAATTCCGCCTTAGATCAGGTAGTCTGTTTACAGATCTAATTATCCTTTTTCCAAACATAATCACATTTGTAAACAGGGCACCTGGCCAAAGGCACAAATGAGTGTACGACTCCACCCCATGACACCTGTCAGGTGTGGAATGGATTTATTGTTTCCAATTGTCTGTTTGTTTGTTTGTACTGTCCCCCAAGCATATATATTGTGAATCTCTCCTACCATATATATAGGTCATAAAAGAAGTTGGAACCTAATGTATATATATATATATATATATATATATGTATATATATATATATATATATATATATATATATATATATATATATATATATATATATATATATATATATATGTGTGTGTGTGTGTGTGTGTGTGTGTGTGTGTTTGTGTGTGTGTGTTCGTAATTTCGTTTTAAAGTTTCAAAACTGCGAAACGAATTCTTTTACAGTTTCGTAGTTCAAAAATATTCATAATATTTCTCCAAGTTCCTTTTAACACCAATTACTTCAGGTTTCCACTATCTATCAGAACATATATATTTTACGTTTGTGATAGGTTAAAACCCAGTAATAACTATTTCCCCTCTTTTGGAGAGAGCTGTGGAAATATATTTCACGCTTTAAACCGGTTAAAAGAAAACTGAAGATTCTGCTTATTTTGAATCGTTTAACCTTAAATATTTTAAAAAAACTACAACAATTTAGAAATTACGGTACATTTTTTATTCTTAACAGCTTCATCAAGGGAACTGGTCCTTTCTCAATTGACTGCAAACTACAACTGAAAAAATATAATAACTCTACGTCAGAACATATCAAATCCGAAGAAGTATTTTCTTTCTGATAAGTCGCAACTCCAGAAGGGCGATATCTCCCACGACGGAGGGAATCTTTTCCTCCTTCGACCCAATTCTCTTCTTGTTTTCGGTACAAAACTTCTTATAGATGCTTTTACGACTATTGGAGTCTAAATCGAGTTTCCCACAAACGGGAAGAGAAAAATGGAGGTCTGTCTTGGAAGATTTCTCATTTTTTTTTTTTATATAATTTAATACTGAGGCTCTTCACTTCAGAGCGAATAAACGAAGCTTTGGATATCAAATACTCGTGTCTTTGACCCAGCACATCAGGTAGTTTTGAAACCTAGGAACAATAAAACAAAAGTAGCAGAAGAATAACAGAAAGGGAGGAAAGAGAAACCAGAAGAAGGATAGGTGGATAGAGGCGAGATGAGAGCAAGAGAACGAGGGCCGATCCCGAAAAACCATTCAAATTCACAGCAGGTGGGGAAGCTTCTGCCAAGAAGTGTGCGTGAGCATGGCGTGTATATTTAGCATGTAATTCCATAAAGAGGCAGGGAGTACATTATGGCTTCCCTCCGGATGGGAGCCTTCGTTATTCCTTGTCAAAAATTCTCATGCTCCTCTGATATTGCTGTTGTTACGAAACACACCATTGACCATAGCTTATGCGTATATCTACTCTATATGTCTTAATAGGAAATTGAAAAAAAGTGAGGCTATTAGCTAATACATTTGTACTGCAAACGAAGACTACGTGTACACAAATTAATCTTGAAGTAAAAAGGGACGCTCGCATAAAATTACGCAAACTCAAATGCGAATCCAGATATAAAAAGACGGGCACTATAGGCAAATATGTTTGGCGCTAAGGAGTACATAATCTCGTCAAGGTCCGCTTTTTCCAAGTGCTCTTTGGAGGTGGCACAACAAACAACAGCTTTTTCCCTGATGCAAAGCTGACCTCATTTTACGGGCGGAGGAGGTGACGGGAGCATTTCTGGGTGTCAGCTGGATTGCAATTTAGCACATGCCGAGTTTATATTGCTCGCGCGCGAGATCAAGCGGCATTAACATTAAGAAAGGCACAACAGGCAAGGATTCCCTCTTGCGGAGGGAGAAGGCCCTGCAAGGAATCCCAACATGTAGCGGACAAAACAGACAATGGGTGAAAGGGTGACAGACGATAAAGTGCAGTCGTTGTTAGGACAAAGGATGAACGGGAGAACACACGCACACACACACAGTCACACATATATATGTGTGTGTGTGCGTGTGTGTTTGTATGTAGACTATCAATACCTCTCAAGCCTTGCGACACCAAGAGCATCTCTGAAGTAACGCCGTATTTTTTTCACTTCCACAAATCTTCGCTCCTTTCCGGCCTCCCTGCTTATGGTTCTCACTTAAGCAAGTTTGGGTCTCCCAACTCTACTTGTGCCTACGGGATCCCAGGTGCCACTATCCACCTAATATTCTTCCAGGGTTGGCGAACGGACTTGTTCAAGCCATTTCCATCTCCCTTTCATTATTATCTCATCTATACACACATACACACACACACACACACACACACACACACACACATATATATATATATATATATATATATATATATATATATATATATATACACACACACACACACACACACACACACACACACACATATATATATATATATATATATATATATATATATATATATATGTGTGTGTGTGTGTGTGTGTGTGTGTGTGTGTGTGTGTGTGTGCGTGTGTGTTTGTTTTGTGCGAGTGTGCACGCATACATGCACTTATGAGACCATGTGTGTAGGTATATGTAGTTAAGAAGCGTGTGGGTTCTCACATAAAATGTATCCACCACCATTTGCATTGACTAGCGTGAACAAAGCCGGCCGCCCCCGCACCAACTTATGTTCTTAATTAAATGAATGCCGCTTAAGGATACTCGTAATGAAGTTTGACGTCAAAAATTACACAAGTTCTAGGAATCGATGACGGCGAAAAGCAAGAAGCGTACTTCTAATGAGACCTCGCAGAAGCTATTTTTCACCTTTCGTTTACTCATACTTGAATCAATATGACATATATTTCCATTTTTCACTTACGGTCGTTCTGTCTATCTCCTTTAGGTTTATATAAAGTGGGTTAAGAACTTTGGATGCAGTCCGAGTGAAATACACCTCCTCTATAAATCCGTCTTTGATGATATTTTGGACAACTGACCTTCAATACACGTCACCCCAACGTTTCAGGTAATATTCAATACCTTAATAAAATCACGTGGCATATTTTCACCAAATCTAAAGGCTTTACGTGTCTGAAAATAATACTTGCAACTCAGACGATCATACTTTACTCTCGCTCCAGGGATACAGAGGCCAAGTCACATTAAATTAGCATTTATTGGATTATATCTCTTGTCTTATATTTCCAGTGATATATCATTCCAGTTATTTCAAGAATTCATGTAATATGTTAGATTTCGCCCATATTTACGGCCTTTTTGCATCTTCGCCATTTTGCCATTTACACTGTTTGTGCCGACATGACGAGAAGCAGCCGTACCGAAGGGTGTCGGCATAAACAGTGTAAAATGACAAAAGGATGAAGATGCAAAAAGACCGTAAATATGGACGCTATCCAACATATCACATGAATTCTTGAAATAACTGGAATGATATATCACTGGAAATATAAGACAAGAGACATAATCCTATAAATGCTATTAATTTTCCTTACTGAACATGAAAAAAGATTATCTTCTGTATCAGTAAGTTTATTTTCACGGCTATTTTTTTTTTAAAGAAAATCTATAAACAAAATCATGATCTATAAAACAATATTATGGCTGTTGATTATGCACAAATTTTTGCTAATCCACACAACACCAGTGAAAAATTCTGTGCAGAGCTAATTAAAAGTATTCTTCTCAAGTTAAATACGTCACCGCGCCGGGAGCAGTGGGAAGTGTTTATTACAAAATTCCTGCTCAATTTACCTTCCTTACTTCCAGATTAATTAAACCAAAATTAGGTTTAAAAGTTTGATTGCGATATACCAAAGCCCATAATTTAAGTATATAATGGTGCCCAAATTTTTCAAAGGTCTGATTAACACAGAGCTCCTTTAAAGACTGAATGATGCCTCATCCTCTTCAGAAATCACTTTCAGGATTGATTTCATCTTCCAGAATTTAATTTCGCTGAAAGATCCTCGGAATCCAACACTTCACGGATTGATTTTTACTGAAGTACAGTATATTACTTTATGACTGAAATAATTATAAAAAACCCAGCATACTTAACTTTTTATAAGCACATTCATGCTTTCCACCTCTACTTCTTTCTTTCTACCTTTCGTTACTGTAATTAACAAGCAAATATTTTACTGTATGGCATAATTTAAACATCTGAAATATCATCTTCCTCCAGGGAATTCGAGGGTCACAATATCGAGTTACTAAAATTTTGGCAGGTCACCGAAGGTAGGAAAGTTTTATTTTGAAGAGTTCTCCTGCATCTATGTTGAGGATGCATCGAAGCTGCTTCTAGAAGCATGTTACCATCCTTATCCTGATTCCCCATATTCGTTTCGAATGCATTTTTATAACAATGTATAGAACTGTCAGAATAGAGCAACAAAAATCTTAATGAAACCGAAACGAGCATTTCTTGAGACTGTATCTAGTCAATCAGTTACATTTTAGAAATACGGTGAATGGTTTACTGAGTATGAGATATTAATATTACTTCTGAAAGTCTATCACGCGATGACCAGACTCATAGTCTTATAGGTACTGGAAGTTATAAATAGAGAAACATACCCAGCCATTTTCTTATTAATGAAAACTACTGATAAATCCACAAATTTTCTTTGGCAAAAAAAAAGGAGGGGGGAGGGGTGGGGGTGGGGCGGGGGGTTGCGGGGAGTCTTCAAGGAACTTGTAGCCGTCGACCAAAGTCTTCAAGAGCTACGCATAAATCGTATGACATAGCATTCGTTTAGAGTGAAAAAAGTGGGGTGGGGGGAGATAAATGCCTTCATGAATAAATGTAGGCAAAACCCAAGAGACTTCATTCTTCAGGGAGTTAGCAAGGTACCACGGCATTACAAGCAGCCACATACACATGTATTCGTAAATCTCTGAGTACGCATCCAGCTACGCAATAACTCCTAGAAAGACTGTTAAAAATGGTTGTATCCAGAATGTGGCAGGCCACATTCTGATAGAACAGACTCACATATGGAGACTCACATATGGAAAGTTAAATAAATCTCATAAATAAAGTGAGACAGAAAAATAAGTGAAAAAAAATGGGGACAAAGTAATGTTGCAGAATGACATATTTCAAAGAACTACAATTTTCATCACGCAGTTAGATGAATGTATTAATCGGCTAAAACAAACCAGTAATAAGAAACAGCAAGATATTTAGCAAAATAGATGTAATACTACCTATCTTCTTCAAATGATATGTTGTTTTCACCCAGAAAAGCTTATACTAACATGGGTAGACTGAGTAAAAATTTGACGAAACCTCATTACTGCGCAAATAATGGACAGTGGAAACTACCGCCAGATGTGTGGCGTGCTTATTATCACTAATCTGTACCTCCATAACGTGGTCATAATATCACGTCATCGGTAAGTACTGTATTTGCCGGCTGCAGGACCACACACAACTCTAGAGGTTCCTAAAACTAAGTATACTGGTGAGATAAGCATGGTCTGTATGCGAAGATGTTAATTAGCGCAACAGCAAGTATATAAGCAACTTTGCTTATTATACAGTAGAAACGGACAAAAATATACTTAGACAGGCACACTTTGATTTCAGCTTTTGCAAGATGCAATGGAAGTGTGTCGTAACAGTTAAATCGCTGATGTGCATGACACCAACTGCAGATCATTGGGACACAAAATCCTTTACTCTAAGAACATCCAAGAAAATGCGCACCAAGGGTTCAGTGCAAATCTAAACGCCCACGAGAAGGCTTTACAGCGCTACTGTTTGTAATTGTTACTACCATAAATTTTTTGAACAAAAATAAGAAAAACAAGTATTTGGTACAAATCAGCAAAGGGTAACTTGAACAAAAAAGAAAATAAATAAGTCAAGTTCTCAACACAGGATCAAGTAACTTTATTACTAATAAAAAAAGAAGCAAAACATACAAAAGACCAGACAAATCAATGAAGTGACCCTAACGCCAAACGTCACTCGAATAGAATACATTAATTCTGCTGTAATTTGTAATCGAAGGCAAAAAAAAAAAAAAAAAAATAACCAATGAAACCCAAAACCGAAATGAAAATAAACTGGAAAACGGCAATATATAACCAGTTCAGTATTTCAGACCTTCGACGGATTTTTGAGTTATGGACCAGATTTATTTTTTGCTACATGCTGCCGGACGCGAGTGACACTGGGGGTGTGATATACTGTATATTGCAAAAGTCTGCTTGGACAGACTTTAATCGGTCGGGAGCTAGCTCCGCGTTAACACATTTGAAATCAATATTCAATCAATAATCAAGATATTTAGACATTCTCACATTATGAAAAAACAGACAATACATATTGAGTGAGCTGATATTGCAAAATGGCGTTGCAAATAAGAGCACAGCCGCAGAAAATAACTACTTTTCGCTACAACAATTCGCTGAACTAACATAAGTATAAAGCAGTCTTGACAATGCTCTTGGGGTACACAGACTTATACAACCCACTCATAACTCATTGATGTTCTCAATAATCTGTGACCACGCGATCGACTGGCAAGGAACCCATTTTCTCAGGAAAGAAAAAGGAAAAGAGAAAGAGAATAAAAAAAAAGGCCCCCAGAAGGACGTCCAGTAACGGACACTCGTGATCCCACAGTGTCCCGGAATATGATCAACTTAGTTGTGGCCTGCCTCTGGGATCCCGATTATTGCCTTCCCTGTCCATGTTCTGGGACACTAATTAAGTTCCACTGGACCGATTCACTTTCACAAATATTGAATATTGCCAACGCACACACCAGAGAGAGAGAGAGAGAGAGAGAGAGAGAGAGAGAGAGAGAGAGAGAGAGAGAGAGAGAGAGAGAGAGATTTACGTTACTGCCGACATTCGAGCATTGCAATACTGCATAAATACACTTAACGCACGCTGGAGAGAGAGAGAGAGAGAGAGAGAGAGAGAGAGAGAGAGAGAGAGAGAGAGAGAATTATGATAACAGTGTTTTGTTATAAGTACCTTATGTTTTGCTGAAAAGCAAAATAAGAGCTCAAAAAGTGGCAATAAGAAGATGATCTGTATACAAAGTGGACCTCTACAGTGTTATGTGAGCCGACGAGGATGTATTCGAACCCCTTGAGCGTAAATCAGCTCTCTTCATACCCCATACCACATCAAAAAGAAAACGAATTGCGATTATTAAATGCCAACCATCCCTTAATTGCTACCTGATATTTCAAAGAAAATACCTGACGACCATACAGCCACGGACAACAATGTTCTGCTTTCTTTCCTGTCTCTAACAGAATAAATGCACTGAATAAGGGAACTAGAGGTTGTTCGTCCATTCGGCTTTGAACACGAGCCTTAGCATTCTCCTGTGCAGAACTTTTTTATTTTGGTTTATCTAATGTTATCATATGTATGACTATTGAGACGTGAAGAAAACAGTTTGGTCATCTCTTTCCATTCTTTCCATCCGTAGCAGCTACGAAAACTGTCATCACCTCCTTTCGGCCTGCAGTTTCCGTCTACCATTAGCGTGAATATAGGTAGATGTTAAACATCTAGGCTGCCGTAACACGGAATAATCTTAAAAACTGCACATAATGCTGTGTTTGGGTTTTGGTTAACAACTGGAAGCTGCACAATGTATTTACTAATCAAGTGCTCTAATCTCCCGGTAAGGTTTGTTCGGATTAGCTCAAGCACCATGATTCCAAATAAGTTGATTATAACGGATATTAATAAAAAAATATTGTACTTAAAAGGTTTTCCATTTGCCGAAATAATAACCAATGAAATCTCAAAGTAAACAGAAACTGCAAAATACTTATTAAAAACTGCGAGAATATTCGGACATATACTGTAAACAGATTTAACATAATCTTATGTAACAACACAATATGCTCCGTTTGCGACAGATACTTTAATATAAAATGAATATTGCAGCAAGAGACAAGAGTCCTTGGCCATCTGGAATCCAGTCAGTTATGAACAAATCGATCCGTTTGATTGCTAAAATTGGTAATTTTTATTTACATAACTCATTCTCAAGTGAAACACTGACTTGCCAATTGTGGTTGAATAATCTCAAAATTCATTCTTATCGATACTATAAAATGAGAACGCATTGTATATCTTTTCTACTTATTATTGTAATACTATCATCAACTTCGAAGAGGATCACCTAAACTCTGATA
>JANJGK010000012.1:40367964-40377964 GCA_039081455.1 Macrobrachium rosenbergii | reverse complement strand
GTAAAGGAGTTTTACAGATACTTTAATTCTGTAAACTGAACCCCGTTCGATGCTGATTGAAAAAACAGAAAGACGTTCCCGCCCTTCGAGTTCAGGAAGAGTCTCAGATGATTTCTCGCAAATGATCGACATACAGTGTTTACAGTTGCAACACAAATATCAAAATTATTTGTTTTACTTCTAGAACATTTATAAAAAGCTCGATTTGAGCTCAATGAACTGACTTGTTTCTACACCTAGGGTCACTGGGGCTGGCTGTTGAAAACGACCCAGGGGGTATTTCCCTGCGAAATGCCTCAGCACCAGGACCTAAATAACTGGAAGGAACATTCTGTTTCCGTCTTGTTTGAAAAACTCACATTTGATACGTATACAGAATTTAACTAATATTGCACGTAAGTAGTTAACGCCAACACAGGGGAGAGAGAGAGAGAGAGAGAGAGAGGGAGAGAGAGAGAGAGAGAGAGAGAGAGAGAGAGAGAGAGAGAGAGATAGAGAGAGAGAGAGAGAGTCAAATAAAATCAAAACTTTATTTTCATTATACAATGGTTATTCTACATGCCATATTTTGAAAATATATACAATGTCCATTGATTTATAAGATACCAGATGCATATAATTTATATCATAAAGTCAAACTCACAAGGCCGCGTTCTTCTAGAAAGAATACTTATAAATAAAATGATTTCTAGAAAGCTAAAAAATAATAAAAAATAACCGTTTTAAAATAACAAATTACTGAGAAACCATATTAAAACAAAAAATTACTGAGAAACCATTTTAAATTAATAAATTACTGAGACTTATAAAACATAAAAATTATGTATTTACCACATGAAAAACCCGAAGCTTGGAAGTGAAGATGCTGGTATACAATGTAAAGTGAATAAGATTAGTAAATGACAGTTGTTGTTTACATGATAGAAGAGGGTTTTACGTTTTCGTACAAATGAACTAAATATGTGGTCTCTATAATTTATGAAAAAATAGTCCGTGTTGCTTGACCAGCAAAACCCTCTTGCCAGCAACATTTGAGTCATACTAAATTCACCCTAAATTTCATATATGTTAGCGACATCATAAGTTCAAGGTAAGCTTAAAAAACAAAACTACAACATACAGTAATAGAAAATACAAAACGATTCAATAATTGGCAAATTGTTGCTTCTTAGAACATCTCACCAGATCAAACATGCATAGCTCGCCCTTCTCTAAAGAATACTTCGAATTAAAACCTAAAATCTAAAAAATCAGAGAGAGAGAGAGAGAGAGAGAGAGAGAGAGAGAGAGAGAGAGAGAGAGAGAGAGAGAGAGAGAGAGAGAGAATCGTGGTTAAATGTAATGTAATAATGTAATTGCTGTTTCCCGTGTAACAAAAAATGAACTTAACAACAAGTAATAAAATGTGTACCAGCAGCAACATCACTATTGGCAAAAGCAACACCTACAACGTCCAATGGTATTCTCAATAAAAGTTCCGTAAATTCAGCTTTATGAGGATTTTATTACCGCAAAAGTGGAAAAACATTCCGTGATATTTTATGACAAAATGACCAACTTCTCCCATATTTGTCCAAACAAACCCTGACTGAAAATGTGAAAATATCTTTCTGTAAAACAAAACCTTCCAACCTTTTATCAGCATTGGAAGACTAGATTTAGTACATGAACCGAAATCAGAAATTATTTATGACCTGATTAATTTGTTATTTAGCAATACAATGGCTCACTAACTAATACGTGAGGCAATATAATTCATTAATGATTCATGAAATCACAACTCCCTTCTTATACCATTTATTAAGTGTTTCGGCCCAAACATGCTAAAAAGAAAATTAATTTTGCGTCTCAATATTAGGATGAAGGCCTTATGCTTAGCATTGTCTAGTAGGGATGTGACTATTCATAAGTGAACCTGAACAGTCATATCGTATTGCAGAGAATTAGAACTCTTAATATATAAACACAGCATTGCATTCTAATTTTAGTGATATAACCAAAAATGAAACAGTACAGCATGTATGCCATACCAAAACCTTCAATCTCAAAAATACTGTGTGCCGTTCTAGCCAAAAAGAATGAATAATAATAATAATAATAATAATAATAATAATAATAATAATAATAATAATAATAATAGTAGTAGTAGTAGTAGTAGTAGTAGTAGTAGTAGTAGTAGTAAAACAAATCCAATCGCCATTCGAGTGAACGAGTGCAACGTTGGAGGAGAGTATCACAAGAGGACGAAATGAAAATGCTGGAGCGAATACGAATCAAGCCCTGAAATGAAAAGAAGAACACCAGCAAGAGATCAACAGCCGAGGACGTCCTCTTTAATGGCACGGCCGGTTACAAAAGAGAGCCGCTGAAAGAAACGGGACTCAAAACTGCTGTCACACAGAGAATCAAACTTTTGAAGATAGAGGGAGAACATGGCATCTGATACGAAGTCCCCAAAATTGATTCCAAATGCTGAAGTAGTAAAACAAACTACACATACATGGTTTCTCCATAATTCGTGCTACGGACAGAAGTAGATGAAAATAATGAACTACGAGAGATCGTGCTTACCACAAATGGGATGGGAGGAAATGATTAAATGTATTTCCAGATCAGTTGACTCTACCCTGGGTGACAGAAGAAAAGGCCAGGCTATGATCAGATGATTAAAAGCTTCCCTTCAAAGACGTCCGCGTTTCGGGTAAACACAGAAAGGCTAAAAGTTGCCCAAAAGAAAACCCAAAAGCACCAGAGGACAAAGACGAGTGATAAGGCATCTAATTAATTTACCTGGACCCAGGAGGATGAGGAGAAGAAGAAGAAGAAGAAGGAGGAGGAGGAGGAGGAGGAGGAGGAGGAGGAGGAGAAAAAGAAGAATGAATGAGGATCGTACTAGGGCTTTCATATAGCTGGGGAGAGGGAAGATGAAAAGGCCGGGCAGAAGGGGCGGGTGGGGGTTTAAGGAGGAGGGTGAGGCACGGTAGTGGAGAGCACTCATATGACTGAGATGGGATTGTAGGGGCAGATTAGGGGAGAGAGTCAGATGCGAGGGTTTAATGGCTTTATCACAGGGCATTCAATATCCAAGAAAGCTTCGGGGAAACATATCTTTACTTGACGGTGCCACGGATCCCGAAGCCCGATGAAAATCAGAGCGACACATTTCCCTATAAAGTTGCCCCTTAGCGTTTCCTCCTCCCGACATCGTGATCATTTACGACCTTTCGACTCATTAAGATGCCTACGTCGTTACCTCTGTGCTGTTCGCCAGACTATAAGTGACAATTTGTTATCTCTGTACCGACACAAAATGGGACTGAATTATAGCGGTACAATAAACCGGAGTACAGAACATGCACTTAAGTGCTTACATGCTCTGGTTTCAGTGTGCAGATTGAGGTTTAGTTAAGTTACACACACACACACACACACACGCACAGAGAGAGAGAGAGAGAGAGAGAGAGAGAGAGAGAGAAAGAGAGAGAGAGAGAGAGAGAGAGAGAGAGACTTTCAGTGGACCTCTGACAAAATAGAGGAATATAAAGTACACTGTATGTGTTGTGAAATACACAATAAGACAAGATTTTCTCAAGTGACGGACATTATCCAACGGTTCTAGGTTACCAAAATCTATCATACATTTGTTTTTTATACAGTACGATCATGATAGAAAAGAAAGTACAAATCGAAAATTTCTCCTCCTCCTCCTCCTCCCCCTTCTTCTTCTTCTTCTTCTTCTTCTTCTTCTTCTTCTTCTTCTTCTTCTTCTTCTTCTTCTTCTATGAATCTTATCTCGAGAACTTTTTTTCCACGAACTAAAACCTCATCTACAGATCCTGAAAAATCGCTAAGGCAAATAAACAAGGGAGTCACAAGCGAATGTAAAAAGCCAGTCAACTTCACATGCGAAAACTAAAACGGGCCAAAATAACGTTCCTCTCATGCTATGAACGTCACGAACGCGAGGGACGAAGTCCTGAAACCTGACCATTAAGGTCTGACGCAAACGCAGTGAAGTACAAGGCACCTAAACCCTCGACCTCGCGATAATTAGATTGCGTCACGTTCATTAACTAACACCTAAGAAGCTCAACATGAGAGAGAGAGAGAGAGAGAGAGAGAGAGAGAGAGAGAGAGAGAGAGAGAGAGAGAGAGAGAGAGAGAGAATGTCGAATAGCACCAGTTTCATCATTCTTATCCTCATGGGCAACTGATCATCATAACCACGAACTTCATTATATGTAAGAAGAGCGAAAGATCTTCCACTTTTGAGGTAAAGGAAAATATGAACAGATATAGAAATGGAGGAAACAGACTGCATCCTCTGAGTTACTGGCACATAAAAAAGGAAAAAAATTAGACCTTCAGGAATGAGGGGTCATAAGAAGAGCTCTTTCCAATAAGTATTAAAGGCTAAATCTCCCAGAATCTAGGTTAATGCTTACAGATATGATGTGCAATACACGTGGAAATAGTTAGCAAGCAATTCCCGTCCATCTCCTTGCAGCGATAGTGTTGACTGGCTCTTACGTTGAACCAGTGTGCTTATCTAGACAACGTTGAAAAAAAAATCTCCGCCTTTCGGTGTCATCGTCTTGATGTGGGAAAATAATAAAAATTTTTTGAATAAATTTTCTCCCTTTGAGTACATACATATGTAATTTTTTTCTCAGCAACAGAAAGTTTCCTAAAAAGGAAGAGATTGAAGTCGTTTTCATTTTTCTCTTTAAGTAATTTTACTGTAATGAAATTGATCTCACGATCCATTTTGTAGGAAACTACAACACAAATTTAACGCTGTGTAGGAACATGATTTGTTCTTACTAATTAAATAAAAACAGAGACTTCTAGTAGCCTTGATTCTATGTAATCTTACGAGATGGGAAATTCAGTGCTCACGGATAAATCCTATGGAAATCAACAGACTACTTCCGCGAAACTCGTTCTGTAAGATGTTGCACATCATCTGGGGTTTCCTTACACCCAGTAAGGAAACCCAAGTTTCCTTACTGTAGCATGAAAATAGAAATAAAATGAAATATAGTTAGAAAAAGTTTCGGTTTAGGAACGTAAGATTCAGACCACACTGCTCGCAGGGATAGTTCTAGTTGTTAACAAACTAGTCTCATAGGTATTTTACTTTTACTGGCTCTCAAATGCAAGTATAGATAATGCTTCACCACTTCATATCATAGATGGAGATGCAAACTGGCGAACGACTGAGTGAAATGCTCGTGGTTTTTAAATAATTCAAAATCTGAAACATCTACGAGATGAAATAGGTCAATACACTGTTAAATTTAATTCCCAATTTGTTAAAACGAGGCCTTCTAGTTGGAATCACTTTCCCTTGGGCGCATTCTAGTAGGGTAAATACCTCTCGACAATCGACACAGAAATCTGCTGTAGGAAACTACATTAACAACGATATTACTGAACTTCATGAAAACTAATTTATGTTTCCAGTCTTAGCAGGGGTCTTTCTGAAATTCTTTGGGAAGTTCTTATTGTGTAACCATCAACATTTACATTAATAATCTATTAACAATACCCAATATAGGTAGAAAATGAAACTTGCCACCATAATCATAGCTCCAATGATAACCTGCACTGATGGAACGGAGGAATATATACTTTATATTAGGTAGTCGGAAGGGTATTTTCAGGAGTGATATCAGCAACAATATAATTAAATAAGAAGGTAGAAGTAGCACTTGTATGTTAAGTGGATAGATAAGCGAGATAAGGCATGAATGTCTAAGAATTCACTCTACATTCTAGACCGCACAAATCAGGTTGATCTTCCATTCTCAGTGTAATGAACAAACACACAAATGTCGAACAGTGGCAACCTGACCTATTTTTTCATAGAGTGTGATATCATCAAACAACTAAATAGAGCAAAACAATAAAAATGAAACCCAAATTTAAACAAGTAAAAAATGCGCCGAAGTTTCTTCCGCGCAATCGAGTTTTCTGTAGCGTATAATGCTGTACGAAACTCTCAGCCATGGCCCATGAAACGCTCAGCCGGCCGTGGTGGCTGTGTTGTTGCGGTGCCAGACGCACGATCATGGCTAACTTTAACCTTAAATGAAATCAAACTAATGAGGCTAGAGGGCTGCAATTTGATATGTTTGATGACTGGAGGGTGGATGATCAACATACTAATTTGCAGCCCTCTAGCCTCAGAAGTTTTTAAGATCTAAGGGTGAACAAAAAAAGTGCGGACGGACAAACAAAGCTATCTCAATAGTTTCTTTTTCAGAAAACTGAAAAAGCAGAAATCAGAACCAAAAATATAGCAGATAAAACCAAAATGGACAAAAGTGAATTAATTCTACTGCAAAGCAGACAGGAAAGTTGTCAGTTTCCTTGTTTAGGCACCATAGAAAATCTACATTCAGGAAACAAATATACTGATATTAAAATAGAAAAGAGAAACAACAAATGCCTGAGAGCAAAAGCGCCACCCATCGAGTGTTAATAGGGTTTTCTTCTGCGGCTTAAATTTCGCTGGCATTTTTTAATTTCTTTTCCCACGTAGACCAAAGTGGGTTAGAGATGATAAGCTAAGCAAAAATTTCTATTCGGAACTCTTCTTGCTCTGAATGGTTCTCTTCCTTCCTCCCCTTTTCTTTCATTTTCCTGTCTTGATGTTCATGGACTCTACGCAAGAGAGAACACCAGAGATGATAAAATGCAGAAAATAATATGCCTTAAACAGCGTTACACATCAAGAGTTTTTGGACAACTCGTTACTCTCCTTTTTCATCGCTGTTTTTGAAGAATATGTTTTATCGTATGCATTTCTCTTTGACGGCGTCCAAAGTAAGGAGATAATTCATCTTTTCTGTTTTTGCTTGAGTTGTTCTTCGAAGGATTTTCACAACTTTACTAATTTAACAGAATCCTTTAACATCTAGATAGTATTTTAGATTCAGAAGACTGGTCACAATTATTTTCAATCAGTCTGAGGGAATGTTTATTTTACTTATAAAATTCACGGATAACACAGATTTCAAAAAACTAAACCTCCACAATCTTTAGTAGCTGATACAAGGTAGGTTATATCCTAATATTCACCTAGTTAGGACATCAACATCACCCTGAAAATGCCTGAAAAACATCCTAATTGTCACCTTTCTAAACCCTTCAAAATTCTCAGCATCTGGTAAAACCTAAACATCTAGTAAATCCAAATTCTCTTCCTTTGAACGATCTGAATCGGTGGCGTTGAGACTTCTGGGAATACCATTAATTTTGTCAACAAAATGGCTAAAACTCATAGTGTCTATCTCTGCGGCTAAGAAGGCCTAAGTGTCGTCATCACAGATTTTCCAACTGTCGTGTCAACACTTGGTACTGAGAGCTCTTTTGCTCCAAGTCATTTAATCCAATCTCATAATGGGCAAACTAATGGCTGCACTAGTAACGTTGCTAGTGCATATCAATATCATAAGTAATAAGTGTAAAACTCTCGTTAAGACATATTTCACCAAAGTATTTTTTGATGTAATTTTGATTTTAATCTTTTAATTTAATTGTTATTTTCCTCACCAGAAACCTTACTGACAAATTTGCAGATCTTCTCTGCATATAAATTAAATCTAACATGTTTAAGATAAAAAGAAGAGTACATATCTTAAAAAGTAATGCCAATGGAATGAACTAAAGTGCATCAATCTCCACTAACTGAAAGATATTCTAATTATTAATTAAATGATTTTCCGCCATCAATTTACAAAATAATTAAAAAAGTTAAAGTCAGGTAACTGTGCCACTATTAATGACAAGAAACCATTGCCTACCATAGCACTTCGTAACGCAGATGGATGTAAGCAGAAGTTAAGAGAAAATGCAGAATATTATAGCATGAGGTTGAATGCCGCCTAATAACTCTTGTAGGCTGAGGACGCAAATATTTTCGGTGAAAGTACGTGAGTGCGGTGCAGATTTCCGCCAATTATTCCGAATCGAGGAAACACACTGTGTCGGGCTGTCAGTTTTATCGCGTCCAGCTTTGCTGGAAACATGAACGTACGAGAACACCAAAAGCAATAATTTCTGAAAGAAGAAATTGTTCCCTATGTTTAGTCTGACGGTAAAGTACAATCAAATAGCGTATGCACTGATAAACTAAGAGTACTTTACTGTATGCTTTAATAATCTCAGCCGATTACCAAAGAAAAAGTAGTGAACAAAAGTTTAATCATCGCAAAGCGTCATGAAAAGTATAAGGAATATAATTACAAAGCTAAAAACCCATGAAGAATTCATTTCATTCGGAGTAAATGCTACCTTCACTCCTCGGCCCCCAAACCAAAATAATGACAACCTTTATGAAGTTCAAGCCCCTAAAATGCTGCGTAATCCAATCGAATTAACTTTCAATGAACTCAAGAGACGAAAAACAATCACCATCCTGTCTGACCTTGAAAGGCTTTATGACTTAAAAAGTCTGGTTGCAAAAAAGCAAGTAGTTACTAAAATTCACTCTGATCGTCAAATATGGCATCGTAACCAGTTCGAGGCTTTACTGTATAGGGTTTTATATTTTTTTGGTGGGGAGTTGGGATGCCCAAGATTGATAGTGTTACCATCATTCTTTTGCTCGCACTCCCAATATTCACTGACATAAGAAGAGGCGGCTCAGGAGGTCCATAGCAATATTAATAATTTCACCTCTGGAAGGAGGTTACGGGTGCATTCCAGATCAACCTAAGGCCAACATGATCATAGAAACCGCATCAAAGCCACCCACACAAAACATCATGTGACAACTGTCTCTTTGCAACAAACGTGAGACAAGGGCCATTAATAATCATAAATCAATAGACTATAATCATGATTTAGATACAAAAATGCATTACGAGAATGGCGCAACAACGCGATCACTGAATAAATATTCTAGGAACATACTATCTAAGTTAGCCTTTTCGAGCACTATAACAAAACTAAACATGAAAACGGAGAGGTAAGTAACTTCAATACAATTACGACGAAAATAACTGAATTACTATTATCTGTGAGACCGAATTCGGCTTCGTTGCAAAAATTTTGAGATGTGTTCTGCTCGCGGTATGGGGGCACTGACTGTCATTCAGTGAAATTCAAAAAAGGTCTGGCCGACATTTAAAGGGATTACAGTATAAAAATCACTGGCATAAATCATTTTACTATTCTGCAGTATGACCATAAAATAATACTGCATAATCACTAATAATTTGGCAGGGAATACTTACGTCGACAAAATGTCATGCTGTAAGACTAGATTTTGAAAAAGAGACAAAATTCATAAGTGGTCGTGTGACTGATAAAGAGAAATTCAATCAATATCGCTGGAAAAATTTAATATTTTTACGACGTATTTTTGAGAGATACGTTGTGATTATTTTACAACTTGGAAAATGAAGTGATCAAAAGCCAGCTAAGGTGTGACACTATTAACAAGTTTGACCAAAAGAAAGTCAAGACCATGAATTTCCTGATAGCTCCAGTTTTAGAAATCTTTATCAGTTCTTTCACAAAATAAATTTTCCGGCAGAGAATAAATAGCGTGTGCCCACAATCAAGGGACTCGAAAAAAAAAAAGATTGCATTAGAAATGCAAAAAGGATAAATGACAGGAAAAAATCATGCCATCACAACTTTAAATGGTCGACAACGGCCATATTTATAACAATTGCAAAACTGAAAACACTAAAACCTTATTAGAAGTCCCAAAGGAAAAACTAGTTACCGAAGTCCAAAATGGCGCTGAACAATATCGAGATCATTCTGACAATTGGTTGATGCGATATTTACCCAGAAGGAAGAAATTCGGCCATCCACTGATGGGTCTCATCTACATTGCATATGGGCACACTAATCAGTCTGACTCCAAGGGGAACCCAAAAAGCCGGCAGCAAGTCTATCTAATGAATACCTGTACTGATAAAATCTGGTTAATCAATAATCATTACTTGACAAATATTAAAGAAAAAATATCTATGTAAAA
>JANJGK010000012.1:40292964-40362964 GCA_039081455.1 Macrobrachium rosenbergii | reverse complement strand
TGAACACGACACTATATGAGAAGGAAAAATGGCATTCACCAAATAAGAGTATTCCCTCAAAGATTATTTTTTATGAAAAAATCTTAGATGATCGATAAAGTGGGGGATGTCTAAATGTCGCGTACAGTGAGGGTGGTACAGTAGAATGGAGACGGAGCGCCGTTGAGCATGTAAGATGTAAATACAAGCCAGTAAAGAGAAATTTAGAATGGTTTTTCACCAGTCGCTTTAGATGAAGCTGATTTTGATAATCACTGCTATGTGACACCAGTATCGGATGCTGGCAATTCTGAAACAAACCTAGAGGTCATTTAGAAACAGGCAAGAATGTTCCGGCTGAAGAAGTGCTTTGCACGAGGCAGAGGTTTGCGAAGCATCTGTGGACGTGTAACGTAATTATAGTCGGAATAATGTTGAAAGAGACCGAGAGAACGGATGATAAAGGTGAAGGTATGAAAGGTTAAGAGATGGGTTTTGGAGGTGCAATGAATAATGTTAGCAGACGACAGAGCTAGAGGAAATAAAGAGGACGTATTAAAGGATGGTGAGGCATTAGAAAGTGAACAGCGAAAAGGCGAGAAAGCATGTAATCAATGAGAAATAACGGGAGAAGGCAGTGCAATGGCGTAAAGGATACTGAAATGCACCAGTTAAGAACAAAAACTGAACAAAGAAACTGGATGTGGAATGAGAGAATAAAAGACAAAGGAAAAGCTTTGTACTTAAAGAGTATAAGAAATATTAAAAGCTACAACAGATGAAATGAATGAAAAGACTTTCGGAACCAGACTGTGTTCAATTTGCACTTCGTTAAAAAATGACAGGAATTTTCTTATAAGAAATCCTTGCCACATAATGTCTGGAAAGAGTTAGAAGATAAGAAACGACAAGACATGAAGACGGTAGTGAAATGTTACCTTGAGAAGGACGAGGACGAGATGAAATGATTTGGTCATGTAAAGCGAACAGAAAAATCTTGATTTTCTGTTCGCTTAAGGATGATTAACATGCTTTGCGAATAAAGCAAGAATTGGTGAATAATATAATAAATTCAAATGATAACACTATATTCTTGATGACATTTCTCATTAAATTTATGATGCAGCCATCATAACAGCCAAATTACCCACACGGATTACAAACTTTAAGCCGGTTCCTACAGGGCTAGCGGCCGTCATTGTTACGGGAACATGTATAAATCAGATATTTGTATCAGTGGATCATTTCTGTATTTTTCTCGTTTACATGTATCCACGGATAATGCATAGTCTTGTATGATGTTACGGCCGAGTCATGTGCAAGACTAAACTCCAGGCTCTTAGCCTCTTTAACATTAATAACAAAAAAATAAAGATAAGGACTCCTACAGTTTTATTGGTAGGCGTAAAAAGAAAAAACTTTCAAAATAAAATCATTATATATACAATAACTTAGTTTTGACAACGTTGATGTTCAGGTAGCGTATTCATGGAAGGTTTAAAAAGGATAATGAGTGCAAAGTTTGAAGGTGCGAAGGTACAGCAGAGGCTTGAAAGTATGATGGCTGGATTTCCACTGCGGGATATATACTGGATATTCAAAGAAAACGCACAAAGATGGTCATTCACTGAAGAATCCAAAGACGACTAATCACTCAAGAATAAGAAGCTGAATATGTGTAAGGAATGATAAGCTTTGATATATATATATATATATATATATATATATATATATATATATATATATATATATATATATATATATATATATATATATATATATACAAACATTAAGCTACAAATGTCATTTAATATCCAATTCGCTCGACTTCGGAAATAATATATGTGTATATATATACATATATCAACTTTATCACATACACAATTGTTCTGTGGAATAGTAGAATTACTAAAAGGACCTCGTTCAAACTGGATGGTATCTAATGGAATATTTATTCAGAAAAAGTTACAAGCTTTCTTGGACAAACAGTCCACATTATCAAGTATGCGTACAGTGAAGTGGACTGTTTGTCCAAGAAAGCTTGTAACTTTTTCTGAATAAATACTCCATTAGATACCATCCAGTTTGAATGAGGTCCTTTTAGTAATATATATATATATATATATATATATATATATATATATATATATATATATATATATACATTATATATATACATATATACCGAAGGGAATTGTAATTGATAAGTGGTTCGTCATCTGTTTAAGGCGCGTCACTGAACGTCGTCGGTTCTCGTGTCAATGGTTCGAGCCGGTGAGATGACGAACCACTTATCAGTTATAATTCCCTTCGTTATATATAAACATATATCATTTCCGAGGTAGAGCGAATTGGATATTAAACGACGTTTGTAGCTTAATGTTTGTGTATAAAAAATCATGGTGATGTGATAAAAATTCATACACACACACACTCAAACACACACGCACGCACACACACACACGCTCACATATATATATATATATATATATATATATATATATATATATATATATATATATATATATATATATATATATATATATATATATATATATATATATATCATAGCTTATAATTCCTTTACACAAGCAGAATTACACAAAATCCAAAACAGAACACCGCCCCACCACGTCTGTTATTTTGGGGTCCTAGCCTCGCGTCAACAAGGCACGGTGGCACTCAGGTTAAAAGCCTCCAATGGCAAAAGCCTGCTGCTCTTAAACGCTGGAAACCATTTCATCAAACTTACAAACTCGTCGGGGCCTTGGAGGGTCAAGCAAACACATCAACCAACCGCGGGTTCGCTCAAAGCCACAAGAGCACATCCATCCTGACCCTTTATGCTGCTAAAATGTCAACGCACATCAAGCGATCCTTAAAGAACGAAACACTAGCGCAACATAAGAGTCGTGAATGATGAAATACATATATTATTGTTTTGCATATTCCTATCTTGTTAATAAGAGTTGGAATAACAATTCTTAAAAAAATGACACCGGCTAGTGTGCACAAACATGTATATGAACAGAAAGTTATGAACATTAAAATTCGTTATTTTAAAATCCTATGCTGTCATTCAAATCTTTTGGCAGAGGGTGAGTACAAATGCATATTCCTAAGTCGGTGTGACATTTAAGAAACAAGATTTACCTTTCACCTTTGGCTAAAATAGAAATACGAGTATACACAACACAGTTACAACGATGAACTGCTGCTGAGTGATCAAGCAGTCCAAACAGCCGGAATAATTGTCCCCTCAGATTATCCATGTGATGCCAGAAACCACCAAAAGATTAACCAAAAGTACACCGTACATGTCGCCTGACAACTGTTGCCTTCACCTGTGATTTGATTGATTCATAACAATATATGTGGGAAATATTTCTATTAGATCACCTCTGATACGACTGATTTGTAAAATTATATGCGAAAATTATTTATATTATATCGCCTCTGACTTAACTGATTTGTAACAATAAATGTGAGAAATAATTCTATTTGATCATCTCTGATTTGATTGAATTGCAAAAATATATGGGAGAAATATTTCTGTTATATCACCTCTGATATGATTGACTTATAAAGATACATGTGTGGAAGATTTTTATTATATCATCTCTGATCTGACTGATTTGTAGCAATATATGTGAGAAGTATTTCTGATTTTATTGATTTGTAACAATATATGTGAGAAATATTTCAATTAGATCACATCTAATTTCATTGATTTGTAAAAATACATGAGAGAAATATTTTTAATATATCACTTCTGATTTGACTGATTTGTAACAATATGTGTGTGAAATATTTCTATTAGATCACGTCTAATTTGATTGTTTTGTAAAAATATATGTGAGAAATATTTCTGTTATATCACTTCTGATTTGACTGATTTGTAACAATATGTGTGAGAAATATTTCTAACATTCCAAAATTTAAACAGTCTTACAAGTAATGAAAAAGACTGAAAGCATCATACGCCACCATTAATGTTATTGTTCTCATTTGGCAAGAAATTTTCTTGTGCAGTTATATTTCAGTTTCGGGTATTTATCGAAAATATTTAAGTTCTCCAATCAAATGTTACACCATCAATCCGAGAAATCTACTGTGTTTTGCTTGTAAGTACCACTAATCAATCACTATTATTATGAGAATGTATGTGCGTTTATACATACATATGTATATATATATATGTATATATATATATATATATATATATATATATATATATATATATATATATATATATATATATATATATATATATATATATATATATATATATGGACATTTCGACAGATGTAAATAAATAGATAATGAAGAATAAGGGAAGTCAAAATAGCTCATTTATCAATTGGTCACGAAATAAAAAGTGAGCAACTTGTATACAAATACACAAATAACATACGCATAATGCACATATACTCGTACATGATACATACATAAATACATGCAAATATGTGTATTTATGCATATATGGATGTATGCATGCGTGTACGTATGTAAGTACCTATATAAATACTATTCGTATATGCTAGTTTACACACACACACACAGAGCAATTTTCCAATTGATACTCAGATAATAACACATCTAAGCCCTGCATATGAGCTGACCCATTCACTGGCATTTTTCCAGAGCACTCCATGAAAAGCATCAGTTCGTTGAAGAAAAGCGATTGTGGTAATTTCCACCACCTCGTGATTTAAGATTTTTCTGTAACAGGCTGTTAATGTCGCCATTACTGAAACGATACCGCATTATTCCCGAATGAATGATATATGACTTCGCTTCAACAGGTGAAATTGTTATTTTTGGTCAAGTCTGTTAAAACTTATTTTCGAATATTATCTTGATTATTTGTCATCTTTAAATTTTATTTCCCCAGTTCAACCCACAAATTATTATCATTATTATTATTATAAAAATTTATGAAGACATTTATTGTTTTCGTCTCATTATTGTGTTTTTCATTATCGTTCCCATAACGTATTACGGCTCTGTATAATATATAATACAATAAAAGAGTTTATTTAATATTCAGTACAAAATATACCTAGTGTCTAGCTTTGGAGTTAAACAGTGACAAGAAGGAAAGGGCATTCATACTGACCCTTACAGCTGTACAGACTATGAAAGCAAAAGGTTATAGCATTTTCATCTCTTTTCGTATTTAAAGTCATCGTTCGGATGAATAAAAGTAATGCATTTCTGTTACATTTTGTTGGAAACCTGAATAAACAATATGCATAAAAATTGTGGAAGTTTTTAAATATATGAACAAATGGTTGTTGCAACATATCGTCTCTGCGAATTAAATGCTTAATTAATTAATTGTCTGGATATCAAAATTCTCTTGAAAGCTGCAGACCAGAAAAACTGAAATTAACCTTATGAATATAATATCGGAGGCTCAAATTATTGTGGCAACAGATCTGATAACTTGATAATAATAAAAATTGATTACACCTATGAAAATAAGAGGATAAATTCTCTCCAAAACTGGCCATTAAACTAAATTTCTCTTGAAGCCAGAACCGGAAACTCGAAAAGAAAGTAAGGAAAAAACAAGAGCATAATGATGGCAGCTGACATTCCGGAATACTATTCCTTTTACTTCACAAAAAAAATGGCCATAATCTGAATAATCCGAGTTATTTTGAGTTCAATCCAAAAACCGCAGAAGTTTTCCAAACTTCAGTTTATATGAGTTGAAATTACCTACCACAGAAGTTTGAGAAAATCGTAACTTTCCTTAATGAAAACGCAAGAATGCAGGAATCCAACCAGTGACTCCACTGGAAGATTCATTACGCATTCAACGGAGAGAGAGAGAGAGAGAGAGAGAGAGAGAGAGAGAGAGAGAGAGAGAGAGAGAGAGAGAGACTATAACTTGTCAAGAAAAGCTTAGCCTACAAGACCGTATCAACAAATAGGGAAGCGTTATTTCCTTATGATGAGTGAATTCACAAACACATAGACGGACAGAAATATTCCTTGTCCCGGGATATCTAATTTGCTAACTGCCAAAAGAAACACAAACAAGGGGAAAATGGCTGATAAGCTAATGGGTGCACCAAAAATTTATTTTCTTTAAGAGGATGGAAAAAATAACAGCTCATTCAGCTACAGCTCATTCAGACAAAAAAAAAAAAAAAAAAAAATTAAATCTTATTAAAAAGAGAGAATTTCGCATTATACCAATAAACTTTCGCAAATGTATATTTAATTACGTTAGAGCTGATGAAAAAACAGAAATAAGATCATGAAAAAAAGTTTTCGTGACAGATTACTCAGATACCAGACCATGGAAACATAGCAGTGTAAGTGTGCAACTGAATTACATGTACCTTTCCCATAGGTATTTCGGGTTAATTAGGTTGGCATTCAACTCATTCCGATCATAATAAGATTTAATTACTATATGTATTTACATAGTTTAACAACTGATTACATCTGATGGCTAACAAAACGTTCTTTCTTCGTATTTTTCAGGTATATGCATATACATGATATATAAATGACAGTGCGCATACACGTGCTCACGAGTCGCATCTACCCAGACGTGTCGATCAGGGGCTTCATTCTTTTTCATTATTCACCATCTATAGTAACCAAGCAATATACTTAAAAAATATACTTACGTATTTGTACACACACACACATATATGTGTATGTATATAATTTATACACACACACACATATATATAGTGTATATATACACACACACATATATATATATATATATATATATATATATATATATATATATATATATATATATATATATATATATATATATATATATATAAAATCATGAAGCTACAAATGTCGCTTAATATCAAATTCACGCTACCTCGGGAGTATCCCGATAGGGAATTATCACGGAAGGGGAATTTATAAGTGATAAATGGATTGGTACTGCCGGGTCGCGATCCCACGGCACAGCACTTATCCAGCAACTCTAGTCGACGTTCTACCACTGAGTAGTACCAATCCATTTATCACTTATAAATTCCCCTTCGGGTGATAATTCCCTATCGGGATACTCCTGAGGTAGCGTGAATTTGATATTAAGCGACATTTATAGCTTCATGATTGTATATAAATCACGGTGTAATAAAAATTTCATATATATATATATATATATATATATATATATATATATATATATATATACACACATATATATATATATATATATATATATATATATATATATATATATATATATATATATATATATATATATATATATATATATATATATATATATATATATATATATACATACACACACACACACACACACACACATATATATATATATATATATATATATATATATATATATATATATATATATATATATATATATATATATATATATATGTGTGTGTGTGTGTGTGTGTGTGTGTGTGTGTGTGTGTGTATGCATGCATGTATGTATGTATGATCGGGCTAGCCATTTCCTCTCTTTTTTTATACCAAGTATTGGAATTATATCGCTGATTGCATTTATAATTTCTTTTTAAATCATGGCAACTAATCATCTTTCAACAGACGGCTTTTGATGCTGTGTGATTGTGGGCCCCAGTTCTTTTTCTGTGCACTCCGTTGAAGCGTGTTTTTTCAACCTGTCTGGACTAGAAAACGATATAGTTTGTGCGTGCCTTAGCCTTTGTATAAACAATGACCCCATAATTTGCTAAAGGAGGAGCATTGCTGCAAAGTGCAAAATCACAAGTTCTTTATAAAAGCACGAATATTAACTATTGCCTTTGAAACAAAATCACAGTTTAGTTAATCAAAATAATGCAGCTTTAGAATTAACTTTCACGAGAACAGTTATCTGTTACTTGAAGACCCTCCCAGTCAAGTTTCAATAATTACATTATATTCTTCCAAGTTGATTTCATATATTACAATCAATAAGAGACAGAAAAAAGTATTTAGGTTATTATTCTATTCAGTTTTTTGTGTGAAGGGAGGAGAATTGAACGATTTACAACAAGGAGTTGCAAAGCTCAAAACCTCTGAACCAGTCTAAATCAAAATGCAAAACTGATGGACACTCGCGAATATATTCCAGTGACATTTGTTACTGGGGAATTACATCGAACTGTTTAATCGTTAAAATATTCAATAATTTACCCAGGAATGAAGGTAAAAAGATACAAAACTAATATTCTTCTGGAGATGACTAAGTTTTTTACATAATTTAATAATAAACAGACGAAAACAAAAGGCACATTTTTCTAGACATAGTTTAAAGAAAAGGCAGGCAAAAATCTGGTCACCAGTTTTTGATAAGTCTAGTCTCGGGGTCTACGACTTCGTGGTTGGGATAATTGAAGGATAAGAATATAACACATGACGGTACATTCCGCTTTATCACACCAGGATATGTGAAATAACGGAAATAAAACCAAGATCTATTGCAATTCCATAAAAATATTTTTTCTTTCACTCGCGTATGTAAGTGATATAAACATTGTTAAAATGTTGGTGATACCAAGAAATCAACAAACAAACGCATAGGAAGACAACAGGTATAGAAATACGTCAATGATAGATTTCTTGAATACCCTAAGTGGAATTTTCGGACGCTTCGCACATTGTAAAATGTTTGTTTACCTAAAGGTGAAAACCAATATCAACTTGCAAATCATCATCAAACCACTTCGATATGTGAGCCAATCTCATGAATCTTCAGAAAACTTGTCGGTTTTTGTTGCTTCCTACACTAGGCACGGGATTTAGCTTAAATGTGAAGCAATCAACCACGTCGAGGACAAGACTGTCTGGAAATAGAACCAACTCTGTGTATGTCACTGTGCACGTCTATAAGCGCGCCCACACACATGTATCTACAATATGCAAATTACCTCTAGTCTTTTCGATTAGATTCTTTTTCTGACAGAAAGTTTTTATAGGTTTGTGATAGTCTTAACTGTAAATGCCGAAAATTACTCATCACTTTCAATTTCTCCTCTCTCTCTCTCTCTCTCTCTCTCTCTCTCTCTCTTTTGTACAGAAAAATGTCAATACATTCCATTAAAACGTATGAAGCGATTCCCAAACGATTAATTAGTTGATAAAGCTCACCAATCTTCTTAAATTGTTTGTGTGAGAGAGAGAGAGAGAGAGAGAGAGAGAGAGAGAGAGAGAGAGAGAGAGAGAGAGAGAGAGAGAGAGCAAAATTAATAATTCTACATTATTTAACTTAAAAATGCGTGAAAGAAATAGGACATCTTTCGAACGCATGAATATATCATCATCGGCCAGAAAAGTGAGAAAAAGGATTACTGCTGTGGTTGCCACTGTGATACACACACACACACACACACAGGAGGTTGCACTGACCATTAACCTGTGCCAAGGCTGTGCAAATCCTCCCCTCCCAAAAAGCCACATTCTTGTCAATGCCAAAAGCTAATCATTTGTTGCAATTCACAATAATTACTAAATCGAATGACGCAAAATCTACGGCCATGGAGCGTAGTGTTTTAATTTCCTCAGCGTGGGAAACCTGAATTGAGGCTGAGCAATCCTCCCTCGACAAAAACCTAAGCAACCGTTGTTAGTCACGAGACCCTCCTTAGGGTAAGATTCTCTTAATAATCCGCAAACTAGTGATACCACCACAGCAACAACAACAATAATAACACCTTCATGTATTCGACATGAAAAGAATGTCATAACGATAAAACTCAATGTAGAAGAGACTAGAGCTTGTCACCGAATAAAAGAAAATCAGTCTCTATTGAAAATTAGTGTTAATAAAACTGGTAATTCATATTAAAAGACTTAAAAAAAGAAACAATATGTCAATGATTCATTGCATTTCATACATCTTCACAAGGAGAATTTAAAAACCAGGTCAGTTTCCTTTACAGTAAAAATAACGGAATGACGATAATGAAATACAACTTTGCACTGAACCCACCCAACAAAAGACACAATGCCAAAAGCAATCTCATAACGAAAAAAGATAAATAAACAGTTAAAATGAATATCTTAATAGACTTTCACCATGATTAAGTGTCACTACAGAAAAAAGGATTTGTACTCACTCATCCCATTCTCTGCTTGTGAGGTTGCTGCGATCGATGTACTTCACGCACTTGTTCATGAGAACGCCCATGTACACCTGCAGGGCGAACAAGGCGAACACCATCAGGCAGAACACCGTCAGAGTCATGACCTCCACCAATTGTTTGATGCTGTTCAGGAGGGCGTTGATGATAGTCTTCAGTCCTGCAATGACGGACAAGAAAAAATTGAGTTTAACTTTTGTTTCACATACAAACGCAAAAAACACACAAAAGTATATAATAATATATATATATATATATATACATATATATAATTATATATATATATATATATATATATATATATATATATATATATATATATATATATATATATATATATATATATATATATATATGTATATATACTCGTATATATATATATATATATATATATATATATATATATATATATATATATATATATATATATATATATATATAAGAGAGAGAGAGAGAGAGAGAGAGAGAGAGAGAGAGAGAGAGAGAGAGAGAGAGAGAGAGAGAGAGAGAGCATCTTTTGAAGTATTGCTAATATTTATGCTTCAAAGATTGAAGAGGGGCCTATTATTGTTGATTAAATCCAGTAAAATGAGAGAGAGAAAGAAAGACTCTTCTAAAGAAACGTTAATCTGTGTATTTCAAACATTGTGGGAGCACACATCGAGAATAACTAACCAATGAGTAACATACAAGAGTAAAATTGTGCACCAAATATTTTCTTTCATGAAATTTTGGCCTTTGAGCCAGCGAAAGAGCACTTTCGGCCATTCATCGCTTTCGATCTTTCGATAGTGAGAAGAGGGAGCTGTAGTGTCTGAACAGCAAGATAGAGAGATCTAGAAAATAAGGGAGATGAAGTACAATGATGCATAGTTGCATTAAGAGGTAATAGTTAGAGAGGGTGGACGGCACAACTAGTGAAATAAAGGGGGAACGAAGGTGCAGTAATTATTGCACCAAAAATAAGGCTAGCTGAATAAATATAGCAAAATTTTTGAAGATTTCAAAACCAATCTTGTTTTCATCAGCAAATTTAGGACGGCATCAGTGCAATTCATTCATTACGCAACAATGTGAGGTGCCAGAATATATTCAATTTCAAAGCAGTCATCTCCAAGGAGCTGTGTACGAACTGATGTAATCAGAACGAAATCCGAGGAGGAGGTAATCTGTAGTGACACTAGAACATGATAAAAGTCAGAACATACAAAAGTGAAAAACTCAGGCGTCGATGGAATTTTTAAATGTTCTACTTGCAGAAATTTAGTGAATGTTTACTATATATGCGGGTTTAATGACGGCATGACACGAAGGACCAATTTAAACATTCCATCGACGTCTGAGTTTTTCATTTTCATATATTCTGATTTTTATTATGTTCAGGTGTCACTATATATGCTTGTACAGTATATATATATATATATATATATATATATATATATATATATATATATATATATATATATATATATATATATATATATATATATATATATATATATATATATATAATGTGTGTGTGTGTATCTGGTCAGCGAGAGAGAGAGAGAGAGAGAGAGAGAGAGAGAGAGAGACAGACAGAGAGAGAGAAACATATGAACGTCCTTATAAGTAGGATCGACTGTTTGTGATTCGATGGCCGAGAGCGCTTCATGTATCACAACGCACGAGACTTTACGAAATGGAAAACAAAATTTATGAAATTTATTAATAATTTTCATATGAAGTAACTATTGCCAAACTTTAGACACATAATTATGTTATTAACCCAAAAGATGTGGAAATTATTATATGTAAATCTAACAACACTTTTACGGAACGAATATTTCGTAATGCTGAAAGTTTCATTATTCGCTTATTCAAAATAAAATCCTGTTATAAACCGGAGTATGAAATCCGGGTTATAAAATGTTCATCACAGACGCAATTTCTAACTAAAAAGGAATCCCGAAATTTACCAATATTAAATGTAATCATTATCCGGTACATCGAAATCTTCAAAAGTCGTGTTCGTGTATGAATGGGAAGAATCATCACAAGATTTAATGTTCACAAATTAGAGAATTACTGAAGCAATTCTGCCTAGATTGTAGCATTTTGTATTACCTTACGAGAGAGAGAGAGAGAGAGAGAGAGAGAGAGAGAGAGAGAGAGAGAGAGATAAGGAAAAGTCAATATCATTCGTACCTTTCTTTTTGCATATAATAATAATAATAATAATAATAATAATAATAATAATAATAATAATAATAATAATAATAATTTCACTACACAGGTGAACTACACTTCGATAAAAATGTCAAAGTAATCCCTTCAGTGGTTTCTGCTGGACCAGTGTAAAATTTTTGTTCACATTTTTTTTCAGTTCTTATGTTTGAGGTGCAGTAACATAATATGCCAAAAAAATAAGTATACCTTAGTTTTACCAGACCACTGAGCTGATTAACAGCTCTCCTAGGGCTGGCCCGAAGGATTAGACTTATTTAACGTGGCTAAGAACCAATTGGTTACTTAGCAACGGGACCTACAGCTTACTGTGGAATCCGAACCACATTATAGCGAGAAATGAATTTCTATCACCAGAAATAAACAGTTCTTATGTTTGAGGTGCAGTAACATAATATGCAGCTTCGTAATGGTTGTTCCCTTGTAACTGTCCTATTGTCTATCAAATCTCGATTATTCGCCTTCGAAATTGTCGGAGTTACTCAACATAAACGTTAAGAAGAACGATCTTCATAAATCATAAACAACAGCAACACAACACATGCATAAGGTAATCAAAACTACTCTTTTAGCAACACTTCTAACAATTTAGGACTTCCAACTGTGATCTTCCATTTTTATATCCTTGACAAAATGCAAGCCAGCGCCATCATAAAGCTCACATCTGAGCAGCAACAGAAGGAAGGTGCTGGTGAGGTGAGCTCTCTTGCAAATATTTTGCTTGCAGTTGAATCGTTACTATTAAAATATTTGTGTAGGAACTTAAGCTGTACTTACTATATAATAGAAAAAAATATCATTAAAGCTTTAAAATTCAAATAAAAAAAATCCCCCAAAAGTAAGTAATACAACCTCTAAAACTGTTTTGCATACAAAAACCGACCGCAGATGAGAACTGAAGATAAGACAGAGATAAGGCAACCAATAATCATGACTTCTCATCTTTGTGCTCCTTTCTATATTTGTAAGCATATTTACCTTTATATACAAAAACACATACACACAGACTCATACACTAATATACGCACACACATACACGAGAGCGTTCACCGAGCCAGACCTCTGTTGAGGCTGGGCAAATCACCCTCCAAAAGGTCCATTCTTCCCACAAATCACATTCCTATCTCTGCCAAAATGAAAACGAGACTGAGCTTTCCACCCACAAATGGTCTTTCTCTTAAATGCTGCATCACTATCCCTCCCGAAATTTAATCATCTGTTGCTAGTTTCGAGGGCCACCAGCTGATAAAATTTTCGTAAAAATACACGAAACCTTTCACTTGATCGCACTCATAAACCGACAAATAAAACGAACCAAAAACAGTTACGGCAGAAGAGGCCTAATTCCGTTTCGCATTTGCGATAAAACGATGAAAATGTTCGCAAATTAATGATTAACACCGATAATCTGACTGTAGAAACGTGAGTCAATGGCGAGTTCAGATGATTTTGGGGAGGATGCGATGACCGAAATAAACCCCGAGAGTTCTGAGTACAGCTCCGCGGCTGAGCAAGTGAGGCCAAATGTACACTTTGCTCGCACGTGCAAATATAGCATTTTACATAGTGTTTCAGCCAACAACACTTTCTCACAAAACATGAAAGCTTGAAAAGACACCAAACCCTAGCCTCAGCTCCAAGGTATTCTGAGACTGTGTAATCAAGATTGAAGCTTCCTTGAGAATATTTTCATTCCTGCACCAGTAAAAAAAGTCTCACCGTTATTATTACAACTCTACATAAAGGCCAGCTGTTTATATAAAATGCATCTAATTTTTCATTTTTCATAAGAGACTCTTTCAGAGTTTGCACATTTCTAATAGTTCACCGCTCTCCCCGCCCCCCTCTCTCTCTTTCGTACGCGTGCGCGTGCACACTCACACACACAACACTCACACACACACTTGCTTGTTCAATAAGCATGTATGATTACGCACCGCAGATTCCAAGTTGTTCCCATGCTCTAAAACTTCAAGATTCGCCCGACCATCTTTCCTGAATGTCGTTCCTTTCATCAAATTTTCTGCCATTCTCGCCACTCCACTTATATGACATTCCCTCTTTCCACATTCCTCCATTTATCACTATTTGCTCTAAAACAGCTTTAGGAGCATATCACATCTGTCCTCCTATGCTCATCAACAAATAATGTTTCACTTAGTTCGGAAACTTTACTAATATTTTAATTTAGTAACCTCTTACGGGGGGCATTTACAAAACCCATTCACAAAAGGCAACTTTATCACCAATCTATTTCAAACACTGCATAGCCGATGAATGTACAGCAAGAGCTTCCGTGTTTCATTCACAATAACTCTTCTTAACATCCCAGTTCATTATTCCTCATCTTTTCTTAGTTACACTTGATATGCAATTTATTAAGAAGACGTTTCTTTCATTTAATCTCCTCCTAACACAACATTGCTTAAACATAAATTAGTTTCCTACTTAAATAACAAGCGCCGAACTTTGTGATTAGCATATAGGACGGTATGTTATCACCAAACCAATTAGTTGAATTTGCTACATCGAACCCATTTTTATTTTATTTTCACCTCTACAGCAGCTTCAAAAACTCAGTTTCAGTTTCGTATTTTCCTCATAAAGCCTTTGAATAGTAGTACACCAATAAATACAACCAATTCGGTCTTTACCAGAGCACACATTAATATCCTTTTTCCTTAAATCTTTCTGCAGTTATACTCACGCTCAAGTTTGTGAACATCATTTTGAAAATAACATCGTCCATTTTTCTGCAGTTAAGTCAGTTAAGTTTTGTCAGTGTCATGACATACACCTGTTCATCAGCCATCCTAAACAATATCACTTTCTGGTGTCTAGCACCCGAGTGGATTGTTACTTCATCTCCACTTCAACTTGACCGTAGTTTCTATTTTGCAATGGTTCCCTCCGCTTATCAACGATCTGTTAATTGCCTTCTGTCAGTCAACCTATTTCCATCAACGATTTCATTCTGCATTTTCCTCTCTCCAAAATATCTGTTCTCCAACCAAACTGTCCACGTTTCTGTCACCCTTTCATCAGGCCTAAGCTGATTATCTCATTTCCCCCGACTTACTTCCCCTCCCTCTAAAAATCTGTTTTGTTTATTCTCTCTTCCCCATTTTCAAAGGAGCCTAAGCTTGGAAAGTCTGCTGTAGCACATTCTTCATTTTACCAAGTCTCCATTTATTCTTTTTGTCCAAACATCCGTAACAATACGTTCTCATTTCCCCCGAGGAAGACCTTTTGTAAATTTCTCATTTTGTGTGACCCTTTTTATATCTTTAATTTATTTTACCTTTTTAAAACCTCATTTTGTGTGAGCTTTTTTTATATCTTTAGTTTCTTTTACCTTATTAAAATCTCATTTTGTGTGACCTTTTTATATCTTTAGTTTATTTTACCTTTTAAAATCTCATTATGTGTGACCTTTTTTATATCTTTAGTTTCTATTACCTTTTAACATCTCATTTTGTGTGACCTTTTTTATATCTTTAGTTTCTTTTACCTTTTTAAAAACTCATTTTGTGTGACCTTTTTATATCTTTATAGTTTCTTTTACCTTTTTAAAATCTCATTTTGTGTGACCTTTTTATATCTTTATAGTTTCTTTTACCTTCTTAAAATCTTATTTTGTGTGATCTTTTTATATCTTTATAGTTTCTTTTACCTTCTTAAAATCTCATTTTGTGTGACCTTTTTATATCTTTATAGTTTCTTTTACCTTTTTAAAATCTCATTTTGTGTGACCTTTTTATATCTTTATAGTTTCTTTTACCTTCTTAAAATCTCATTTTGTGTGACCTTTTTATATCTTTATAGTTTCTTTTACCTTTTTAAAATCTCATTTTGTGTGATCTTTTTATATCTTTATAGTTTCTTTTACCTTCTTAAAAACTCATTTTGTGTGACCTTTTTATATCTTTATAGTTTCTTTTACCTTCTTAAAATCTCATTTTGCGTGATCTTTTTATATCTTTATAGTTTCTTTTACCTTCTTAAAATCTCATTTTGTGTGACCTTTTTATATCTTTATAGTTTCTTTTACCTTTTTAAAATCTCATTTTGTGTGACCTTTTTATATCTTTATAGTTTCTTTTACCTTTTTAAAATCTCATTTTGTGTGACCTTTTTATATCTTTATAGTTTCTTTTACCTTTTTAAAATCTCATTTTGTGTGACCTTTTTATATCTTTATAGTTTCTTTTACCTTTTTAAAATCTCATTTTGTGTGACCTTTTTATATCTTTATAGTTTCTTTTACCTTTTTAAAATCTCATTTTGTGTGACCTAGACGTAACCTTGCGTAGTCATGAAATTCTCGTAGTTTTTCTGTCATTTGTACATTCATTGTCCTGCTACACTTTTGGAAGGATACCATAGTATAAATACATTTCTTTCTTCAATTGTTTAGGAACTTTCTTTAGCAGAGATAGCTTCCTCTCTATAGCTTTCTAATCACCTATTAATCGTTTAAACTCCTCTCACTGCTTTCATTGTATTTCTAAACCTAAATCCTCTAGGAGATAATCACAACACATTGGAATTTAAGCACTTCCCATTCCATATAGAAAAGATTACATGTACTTTCGTAAGTCAAAAAACACAAGCATGGGTACCTGTAGTTTCATACATAAGCTACATACATAAATTTGTATATATGTGTACATATATACAAATATATACTCATATATATAAATATATATGTATATAGTAATATATAAATATATATTTATATACAAAGATACATACATCCATACATATATACATACAAATACAAATATGTAGCCGGTAAGTATCAGCAAAAGAACGCTCTTTCGTGGGCGAAATAAATTCAGACAATAAAGCCCTCTTTCCTAGGCTACAGAAATTACGAACTTTACACTTTTCGCCTTTCTCTAAACTGCATCAGAAGAACCTAAAAGATGGCTGACAAAAAATCGAGGTAAAAAAAAAAGAAAACTGCAAAATGAGTCATTTATAAAAACTGGAATCATTGTTGTAGTCCAAAAACTGTTGCCATACAATTAATGGGAATTTCATCGTCATTTTCCAAATCTATTTCATATTAAAAAAAAACTATTAACACGAAGACGACAAATATTATCTGAGTAGAATTGAAGTCTGGTACTAGAATGTAAACATTTATTACAAACTGATACTCTATTGAAATAGTACAGTAGCATTTACTCTATCGGGAAAAGGTACTTTCAAAGCTAGTGCTAAAAGCACCCGAAGGTTTGAAAACGGTGAACGAAAGTCTTACAACCTCATTTACTCACAAACTCGTCAAAAATAATGCCAAGACGCCGAAAGTCAATTAGTACATCTACGGTTTCTATTTCTGGCATACATCTACTGGAGGATAATTTTCAGTCAGTTCAAAATTGATTTTAGTACATTAAATGTTGATGAGGCAGTGCATATTTACAGGTGAACTTTTACTGCCGTGAGTGAGGAAAACCTGTTTTTGGGTTACGACAATTAATAGCCAAGGTAAAGCATTTGTAACCTCGTCTGACAGGCAGTGCTAGATATCAAAAGGATCATCAACATCCTTCCTGACATAATGTATTCAGTTAGAAGAAGAATTGCAGAACCTTACCTGCTACACTGCAGTCTGTTCCGAAATAAAAAAAATACACCCTATTTGATGTACTGAACAAAATTCCGGAAAGAAAAATGGCAAAACTCTCCCTGGCGCATTGCTTTTAATTCCAAAAAGAAAAGTTGTAAAGACCCTCATCTGATAAACAGTAATTTATTCTCAAAGGAAAATATACAGAACTCTTTTGGACATTCATTACTTCCTTCCCAGAGCAAAAACGATAAACCTCCATGATGTACAGAAGCGTCAGTGACATACTAGACCCAGTTCCGAAGACAAAATTTACATAACGGCCATACTGCATTCATTTCCAAAACGAACAGTTATACCGCATTTAATTCCAATCAACAATTGCTGTATGCAATGTTTAATTCAGAAAATATCATTAACAGAATTCTGCATGATATACCGTTTTTAACTTAAAGAATAAAAATGATGGAATTTTCCCTTTTATATTGTAATTAACTTCAAGAAGAAAAGATTTTTCCATGATATATTGTATTTCATGAAGAAAAGTTTCAGAAATCTCTCTCATTTGTTGTGTTTAATTCCGGGAAGAAATCTATCCGATATACAAAATTTAATACATGAAAGAAAAGTTACAGAATACACTCAGATATTTACATAGAATGTAATTCCAAAACCTTTCATGATAGTTTGCATTCATTTCCGTAACTGAAATTTACAAAGCACTGATCCGAGGAACTGTATCTGATTCTGGAGAGAAAATTACGAAAACTCGCTCTGCTACGTTGCATTTAATTCTCAAAAGAAAGCAAGGAGGCCTTATCCTTAATTCCCCAAAAGGAAAGTAGAACTCGGGATGTGGCTCTTCATCACTGAAGCAAAGGCTGACAAACTGGAGGAACTCTGACAACGAGGAAGTGAAATAGGGTTTACTGAGAGAAGAGAGATTGGGAAACATGAGAAAAATGAAACGTCAAACGTTAGAAGAAAATAGAATGGAGAAATAGAAATAGGATAGGAAAATGGATATTATCATTACTAATATTTCCGTGGATGAAACCTATTCACATGGAACAATCCCACGGGGCCACTGACTTTAAATTCAAGGTTCCAAAGAAAGTTGGTTTCAACCTCCCACACTGCAGCAGTAACTGATCATGATACAGAGCCAGTGATTACTCACTACCCTGGGAGAGACGCGAACTCGCGACATCTGAATGGCATGCCACGACACTGACCACTATACCAGCGGACCAGCTATCGAGAAAGGAGAGAAGTGGGGAGAGGAAAAATGAAGTAATAATGAAGTGCTGCACATGAAAGGAAACGAGGCCTGGAAAAAATTGTAGCAAGGTTCAGTAAGCAACGGAAGAGTGTTTGTGACGGAAACTGATGCTGCAGAAGTAGTAGACGAGAAAAAGTTAACAAGTGAATGAATGAGAAAAATAAAAGAATGACATGCAAAGATGAAGAAATGAGGGCGAGGGTGAAAAAAAAAAAACTGACGCAACCGAAGACAAAAGAATGCAGAAATATTACAAAGAACGCGTTTACTGGAGGAAGGATGACTGGCGGAGAGAGAACAAGAGATCAGAAGAGGAAGAAGACAGAAAACAAGGAAAGAGAAAGTGAAACTGAATATACCGTAAAACAAAGCAGTGAAAGGAATGGAGGAGAGAGCAGAGTGAAGTGAATGCACAAAATAGGTTACACAGGACGAGAATGAAAAAGAAAGCAAAATAAGAACGTGTAAGATAAACAATTGGAACACGGTATAAGAGAAGTGGAATGAAAAGAACGCGCCACTGTCTCCGAATCGCTCAGATATTTAAGCCCGAAATTTAAAATCATAAGTTTACTGCAGATATCTGATACAGAACAGCTTTCTGTAATGAAATACGTAAAATGTTAATTTAATTGGCAATATAGCACATAAGTGTCAAGACATACTGCTCACATGGCTAAACACATTTTAAAACATAATAAAAGGATTATTATTATTACCATTATTATTAATATTATTATTATCATCATTATTATTATTACTATTATTATATGAGAAAAATGCTCTTAATTTTATGCTTGCAACGCAATATCATGATCATTTAAAACCCTCACCCGCAACGTTGGCAGTTGCAATGCCATAAGATTTATGTATAAGGACTCAAAATAGAAACATAAGGTAAGTGAAGAGTGAGGTGTTTCTAAATTGTCAACTAAGCCATTATTCAGGTTGTTTATGAGCACAGACAATATATATATATATATATATATATATATATATATATATATATATATATATATATATATATATATATATATATATATATATATATATATATATATATATATATATATATATATATATATATATATATATATATATATATATATATATATATATATATATATATATATGAGTGTGTGTGTGTGTACTCAGACCTATATATATAATTATATATATATATATATATATATATATATATATATATATATATATATATATATATATATATATATATATATATACTGTATATATATACACATGTTTGTATGCATCTATGTTTCAAGAACACTGGCATATATAAAATGATAATCTCACTGTAAAAGAATTTTGTTGTGTATTGAGTTTTCTAGGAATAACATCTGAAATGCGATCCCGTAGGAGTCTGAAAGATTTCTCGAGCCAAAGGACCAGACTACACGGCACCTCCGAAGACGTTTGGATTTGGGGGTTGGGGATCCTTTATGGCAGACATCTTTAACACAGGGATTCCTTCTCTCTCTCTCTCTCTCTCTCTCTCTCTCTCTCTCTCTCTCTCTCTCTCTCTCTCTCTCTCTCTCTCTCTTAATGCAGCGTTTGATACAGTCGCATATGGATACACCAAAACTTCCATTCACCCCCCACAAATTGCATACGCCGATTGAGAGAGAGAGAGAGAGAGAGAGAGAGAGAGAGAGAGAGAGAGAGAGAGAGAGAGAGAGAGAGAGAGCGTAGTCACAACCTTTTTATGAGGAAAATTAATTAGTAAGCCAAATATTGCATCTTTTAGACTTTATCTAGAAAACCAGTTAATTACTCAAAGAAGACGCAAACACAGCCGTCCAAATCATACAGAACGGACCATTGCTGCCTTCGGTTCTGTATATCCTATACTCTAAGCATAGTCTAAAGTATGAACGAGGAGCGTGATGCACCAAAGCCGATTAATAGTGTAATGGACGACATCTCTTTTTTCTGCATTTTTCCTTGTCTTAATGTAAAAGACCCTGGAAAATCATTTTAACTTTTATTTCCTTTCCGACTAAAATGTAAGCTTGACCTTCAGATAAAGCTTGAGAACAAAATGAGAAGAGCATCGGGGCTTTCTCCTCAAAAGCTCTCCACCCACGCCTCAGTGGATGAGCCTGAGGTCCATATATATCAACCATGGATGAACCTACCGCGAGGCACGAAGAAAATGACGTCATAGGACATGAAGACGATGACATCATAAGACACAATATGGACGACGTAATACTGTATTTTTTGGGGAGCTTAGAGGGAAGCCTTCTGATACATGGAAAATGGTATGGTTCTTAGGTAACAAAAGCAGCGGTGGTGATTAATGGTTTATGAAAGGTGGGTAGCGGTTATTACGGAAACTGAATGAGAATAGGTATCTGAATTCTACATATTCTTGAAGCGGTTTCGTGAAAACTTGAATGATCACTATCAGAGCTCAGTAAAAACTGCTGAGAAAATTTAACTGAAGGTCAACACAATTATTATTATTTAACATTATTGTTATTGCTATTCATAATGTGTTTTACTGTGTTAAGAAAAGCAAAATGCCCTTTCTACCATGGCTGCTTGGAATAAAATTCAATAGCACAGCAAAGATGAAGATGAAATGAGAATAACTGAAGTCTTTTGAATAAATAATGAACTGAAATGATATGATTGCTGCGGCAGATTTCCTGGAAACTTACAGCTGTTCTTTCCTTTTCACAACAATCACGAAAAATTAATTTTCTAAGAAATACGAATAGGATAAAAGATGACACTTTTTCGCTAAGCAAACATCACAGACCACGAACTGAAAAAGCCTCTAATAACCACCAGTTGTATTCATAATACGATTGGGAAAGGAGATCTGGACTTTTATTAATCCAAACAGATTGACTTAGCAAGGCCTTATAGACGTTTTTTTTTGGACGAAAATCATCATCCACACAGATGAAAAGAAGAAAAACGGATTCGGCTGTAGCTCATTTCTCCTTTCTAACGTTGTCACCATTACGTGGCCCCTCCAAGCGTACAGAAACTCTGGTAAGGCTTGTCATGACAACAGACACGGCCAACAAACCCCGGCGCCCCCGCTCCCCTCCTCTCTCTCTCTCTCTCTCTCTCTCTCTCTCTCTCTCTCTCTCTCTCTCTCTCTCTAACACATGATATTTCAAATGGCAAAACTTCAGAGATCACCGCCTCACACCCTATGCAACGTGCAACTCCCCCGCTTTCTTTTTTCCTCTCTCTCTCTCTCTTCTCTCTCTCTCTCTCTCTCTCTCTCTCTCTCTCTCTACCCCTACTCGAGACGTGAAGGAGCCCCTATACACATTTCAGCCACCATCGCTGGATACCAAACGAACCCGAAATTGTTTCTTGGACGGGTGCCCACAACGACACCCATTCTGCTTTCCTTTCTAATGCTGAACCTCTCCCTACCTACCTCCTACGTTTCTCTCACTTTTCCTCCCTCTGACTCGCCCTCCCTCGCTCCCTCTTACTCTCACCCCTTCCCCACTCCTGCCGCACCTTCCGGCCACCATTTGGCAACAGGGGTTGTGTGGTGAGGAGGAGGAGGAGGAGGAGGAGGAGGAGGAGGAGGAGGAGGAGGAGGAGGAGGAGCAAGAGGGGCAGGGGTTTAGCCGAGGGGGCCATGCATGAATATGCAGCAGTAGGTAGGAGTGGGAATTCCATACACTTCATATAAATAGCCATCCTGCTGTGAATAGCACTGAGATAATGGAGAAATGGATGATGTTCTTCCAGCAACATAAGACCCAGTCAGTGTTTTTCTTTTAACAACGGCTGAAGACAGAAATGGAATGAGTAAGAAATCATTGTATAGGAGAAATATATAGCCTGTCCAGAACCCACATACAAACAGACACGGCTTCACTATAATAAACCTTTTGGCTGTCAAAAACGGAAATGCAAGATCGTATGACATTTCTGTTTTGATTTGGATTCAAAGCTTCCCTAGAAAGATACCTTTCTTCATTTCCCGCCCCTCCTTCCCACTAAACGACACGTGGATACGAAGAAAAACACGAGCAATAGCACTGTGTGACTCTGAATAACTTATAGAAGGTACAGCACTTAGAAAAGGAAAGATTGGAAGTTGAATGTGTGAATATACTGAGTAGCAATATCACTAATAACAATAGTACAGCGATAAATACCAGAAATAGATATTGTAAGTATTCAGTAAAATCATAAATAAATAAAAGTAAGTGACCTTATTATTACAAGCAACTTGAAATGATAATTCCCCTTATTCTCTGATAAAATTTAGAACGCTATTGTATTACCGTAAATACTTCATGAGCTCATTTTGATAGCATTAAGAGTAAAATAGTAAAAATGCGTTATTTCCAATGAACTCGACCTGTGTTGTGCTTCAGCAGTTTCCAAATAAAAGCCAAACTGGTTTAGCTACTGGATGTTTTTCTTTAGCATATCAAACAACAGCATGTCAACAAATTTAGTAGAGTTTATGAAACTGGAACCTTTAATCATTAATCGTTAATGGAAATATAAATCTAAATTTCCTTTCCATGATATGTAGACTACAATAAGCTCCAGCAAACGAGGGGCGAAACAAAAGAAAAACGATGAACCTGTCGAACGCTGTTCACCAAACACCAGCCACAACAGTTGTTATTCATAAAGGTCTTTCTGCTTTATTGATGTCTATACAAGAATGCTACTTTTTAGTTTTCTGTAAAAGAAAGCTACTAAGATGACTATTTGTCTGTCCGTCCGCACTTTTTCTGTCCCCCCTCAGATCTTAAAAACTACTGAGGCTAAAGGGCTGTAAACTGGTATGTTGATCATCCAGCCTCCAATCATCAAACATACCAAGTTGCAGCCCTATAGCTTTGGTAGTTTTTATTTTATTTAAGGTTAAAGTTAGCCATGATCGTGCGTCTGACACCTCTATAGGTACCAACAACAAAGGCCGTCACCGGACCGTGGCTGAAAGTTTCAGGGCCGCGGCTGAGAGTTTCGCAGGCCGTGGCTGAGAGTTTCATACAGCATTATAAGGCGTACAGAAACTCGATTGCGCCGAAGAAACTTCTGCGCATTTTTTACTTTTGTTAAGCATGATAACCAAGGACAATCAGCGTGCTGTCAACTTTATCTTCTGTTAGTGCAGCGCAAACAGAAAACAAGGAAGTACAATCAGGATTCACTGTAATGAGCTGCAGACATCGTGATTTGCACGAAAATATTTTCGTGCATAAACACAGGATAACATGCGCTGATAGTCAAACAAGAATTCAAATGAATAATCTTAATGCAGGCACCTACAAGTGCACAACAATTAATTATTACACACACACACACACACACACACACACACACACACACACACACACACACACACATATATATATATATATATATATATATATATATATATATATATATACATATATATATATATATATATACATATAGTATTCTAAGATCTGGTAGTTACTAGTAACTTAAACGTATGGAAGACGGTTGAAGGAGGAAGTACACCTCAGGTGGTCCTTAAAATACATTTATTGGCGACGTTTCAACTCAAGGATAAACTTGACCCTTTGATGACCTCATGCGTTGTTTACAAGTGTTAATTGCTCTAGATGTAATCTAGGGACCTATGTGGGATCCACGCAGAGGTTAGAAACTTGATAATCCTGAATTTTGCAGCATCAGACAACACTCCAAAACTGCAAGCATAATATACAATACAAAGATCTGAAATAATGGGAGGGGCACCGAATGGCAAACTACTGACAATCCTGGAATCTTTGCCTATGAAACAAGTTGTTCCTCACTTGAAACGCCTCCTTCCTTGACAACTCTTCACAATACGTGAGCTGTTGCCTTTTATCATTTCTGGTTTGTTCCTTTTGACTTTTCGTCCTTCCTTTCTCCCATGATGCTTGGTTCGGCTATGGATAGTTTTAATTTCGTTATTTATAGTATATTATGTCTTGTATTTGCATTTTAGCTCTACTAATGTTAATTTTATTGTTGCTTCTGTCTTTTTAGCTTGAAAATGAAACCTTGTGTTTTGAAACGTCGCCAATAAATGTATTTTAAGGACCACTTGAGACCAATTTCCTATTTCAGCCGTCTCACATACACACACTCACACACACACTCACACGCATACATACATACATACATACATACGTACATACATACATACATATATACATATAAATATATATATATATATATATATATATATATATATATATATATACAGTATATATACAGTATATTTATATATATATATATATATATATATATATATATACAGTATATATATATGTATGTATGTATATATATTATATAAGGTCTTTGTAATGCAGTGGTTAGGAATGAGTGGCGCACCAGAGGGGAAAATCTTGGTTCGATCCCGACCGAGGCAGATTGGATTTAGAAGCAATCTGTTAAAACCCACAGCGCTGTTGTTCACGTAAGTAACATTAAATACAGTATGGTAAACTAAAACAACAACGTAATTTTTACAACTATGAAAAGTCCTCAAAACTAGTTTCAAGATCAAAGTATCAGTCTGTAATAATGCCCCCTTTAAAAAGTATGTAAGAAAACCCTTAGCCTAGTTTTTAAATCTGTCATTTCCTCTCGGTATTACGAAATGCCTTGACACAAAAGGCAATGTAAGAATATAGAATATGATTTTTCAGTCTAAAAGCCCACTGGGTGAAATCAAATGTGCCCATTGCATCGTGTATCATAGATATAAAGAAACAGCAATAATAATAATAACATTAATAAAATACCACTATACCAAAAGGACCACAAAACCGTAAATAAAAAGGTTTTCTACAATAAAGCTGGTAAAAGGCATGTTTAATTCACTATTACCGAAATATGAGCTTAAACGCCCCTAGAATACAGCGTCCACTTGTCATGAAATGCTTTGAAATCAGACCCGGTTACCTCAGCCTATTAATGAGGGATGGGCGACGGTTATCGCTCGTGCACTTTGTGTTCTCCCTGACGGGAATTTCTCTCGTGGGTGGAGAAGATCGATAAGAGGATTATGATGGTGGCCTACGCTGTCGGAAAATTCCATCTTACTTTCGTTGCGAATTCAAACCCCTCACAGTAGCGGATTTCATTTGTGGCTAGTGACTGATAATAAGACTGATGATGACAACGATCACCCTACACCCTCCTAGTCACTGCCATAAAATATTCCTCTGTTCACCTTCTAAGAAAAATGTGTTAATACTTTACAAAGAAGACGCACAAAGCACAAGTAGGGAAGGGGGTTAAAGGTACAGACACCGTTTTTTCTGAAATCTTGGAGACAACATTAATAATGGAAAGATGTTGCTCCATAAGCTCTGTAACATTATTGCTCGTTTATTCAGGAAAGCGCAAATGCGCCGTCAGAGGAGAAGTGATTGTGAAAAACGAGGTTGACGCCGCTGAAATTAATGACGGCAAAGCCCTCGTCACATTCTTTCATGCCGGCTTGCCATTTACCATCTGGGCACGTGACAATTTTCTAAAACGAGCGTAAATACATTTCCCTGGAACGATTTCGAATATATTTCAAAGGGAAAGGGGAAAAAATAAGAGAAAAACGGGAACAAAAACTCGACCGCTTCGGCAACATCTGCTGCCATATCAACAAATGATTTTCTACCGTTTTATTGGACGGTTTTCAAATTCACGCCGGTAATTGGTAATTCAACACACATAACAAACATCACGCAGTGCCGGGAAAATGTCACAAGGAAAAAACGACAACGGTGGAATATGGTGTCGGGGAAAACGTCAGACCTCAAGTTGCGACGAACTCAGTTTGCTTCTGGCGCCACGAAGTTCTTGAACGAAATTCCCCTTCGCCACTTCATTTGTTGTCGTTTAGTCGAGATTATTTATGCTGAACTTCATCTGTAGCTTTTGCTCTTTATATTGAGTTATATTTACATTTTTTTCCAAAAAACTGATATCCTCGGATCATTATCGCACAGTAGCCTACATTCTCCTGGACTTGTGGCACAAGTTTTAAAATGTAACTTTCATTTTATCAGAAATCATTTACCATAAAACAAAAGAATTAATAACTTACAGAACCTAATATAAGCTAAAAGCATTTGGAGAACGTACAGTATACTGTCTACCCATTTGGTCATATCTGTAAGGACCTGGCCCAGTTTGCTGATCCGATGATGAATAACAGAACGAAGTAAATACAGCATTTTATATTTACATCTACTTCCTGGCACATATGGTTTGTAATCTTTTTTCAGAGCTGACGGTAAATATCCTTGCTGATTATCGTTGGAGCCAGTTATGATTAGCAGAAGCTCTTACTCATCACCTTCAATTTTGCAATGATATCGGCTGGGATATTTACTGTAACCTTAAAAAGACACTAAGTGTTCAACCATAAAACATATTAAACAAACTGATTTCCCACCCGAATCTGAGGTCACCTTTACTGACATACCACTCAAATAATAGACATTCCTTAATAAATTTTAGAGATATTATAGAAAAAAAAAGCAGCAGAGACAGTCGTACAAACTTGTGCAATTTGTATATAACCTAAGCTTTATGACAGCATCTTGAGTTCTGCTTGAAAATTTAACTGTATCCTTTTTTAGCGTATGTCGATGGTAAATAAAACAAGATGCTTCTCCTCAACCTAAATTGCTAGACGACCACTGGCACAAATTTCATGAATTCAAATGCGCAGAAAATACAAAGAAAAAAAAAACGAATAAACTTGTACAGTACTTGCGGAGATATTTTCGCTAGTTTTAAAATCAGAATTTTCCTGAGCCCCTGTTTCCAATGACAAATTTTTCCAGTACTGCTGTTTCAATACCACGACAGAATTACACCCATGACGAGGTTCAGATTACATTCCCTTGAAGTAACTGCAAAAACCGTGAAAACGAAACCGTCAAATCGTATTTGCAGAAAAGTTCGATCAAAAGAGACTCGACGCCGTCGGTGAAGCAGAGCTGCGGCCGGCGGTTCAGATTTGGTCTGGCCAAGTCAGTGACTTGTCTAGACTGCGTTCAGTTCAGGCATGGATCTAGATCGTCAACAGCAAAATTTCCAAGCATCCTACATAAAACAAAAAAATAAGTAGTTACTCTAAGACTATTGAAAACTCTTTTACAAATGTTTTGTGCATGTGGTTAACAAGACAAAATAAAATGTTCGCAATTCCCTAAAGCTTCAAGAGAGACACTGTCAAAGATGATAAAGTACAACTGGAATCTGCGCTTTTCCGACTTTCCCGTTGACTCGGAATACACAGAGAGAGATAAGAGAACCAACATTAAGCCTCTCAAGTGTCAATATAGCTTTACGGCTCAGCCAAAATGAACGTTACAACCTGTAAGCAAGTAAAATTGCCAGTTGAAAATTAAACTATCCTGTTATTTTCCCATCTGTAATCTAATTACAATCCAAACGACGTCATTATGATCTCTAGATCTCTATTCTTCTACGGCCGCTAAACTCAAAAGGCTAATCGAGATACTTTAACTCCATGATACACTGTCATTTGTGCAGGCACTGACGCATGTTCGCGCGAGCATATACATACATACATACATATATATATATATATATATATATATATATATATATATATATATATATATATATATATATATATATATATATATATATATATAAATGGATGTAAACTGTCTAATCCAGACCACTCAAATATAAGGAATCATGTAAAAATGTGCAAAACCCAAAATGAAAATGACCTTAATATATTAGAGTCTATTATCATAAAGAAGACGGTCCCAACACTAAATACTCAAACAACCTCTGTTCAGTTGTTCATTGCTTAACCTTTTGTTCATGTTTTTCTTCTCTCGTCCTTTCTTGCTCTTCCTGTGTTCTTATAATTTATATGTATATATCGATGTTTTAATGTGATTTTTTGCAAGAAGTTTTTTAATCATTGCAGCCTTGAAAATGCGACTATAGCAATTGTTGTGATACGTCGGCATAATAAACGAATTGTAACAATGGTGCCATTTCCCTTCGCCTTCGAGATTGTATCCTGAGTTGAGACTCACCTTACTTGGATATATATATATATATATATATATATATATATATATATATATATATATATATATATATATATATATATATATATATATATATATATATATATATATCTCAAACTTTTATCACAGGGAAGAAATGAAAACCGGTTGTTACTCCTGATCGGTGACGGCTTTTTTGGTAGCTAAACCATTTTCAGAGGACTGATACATACTGGTATATTTGTTAGTAGGAAAATACATAAAAACGGGTGGAATCCAAGTATTTGCACCTGACAGGTGTTTGAAGGCAGAGTCCTACCCTCATTAGTGACAGGTCCAATTTCATAAAGCTTCCGGGTGGCCCGCTTCCCTTTTCCCCGTCTTTCAAGCACCCTCCTTTAACTTCTGAACTTCTTGCATATTTCTTTTGAGATTAATGGATCAAGTTTACAAATGCCTTGAGAGGTATTCGTGTTCTTGCCTCAACCTTCTTTTATAAAATTAGACCCAATGACGTTCCTTTTCTGTGCTTTATCAGAATAAGCTCTCTTTTTTGCTCCTGCCCAGTTAACTGACCAATATAAAAGTTATTCCAAGACTTACATGGAATGTGGCATATACTTCTCTTAGCAATGTCGCACGAGCTCTTTATAAGTACGTTTCATTGTTTAATTGTTCTTAAATGTTACATCAACTCCAAAATTCTTAAGAAGATGGAGAATGTTTTTAAAATTATCATTATATGGCAGTGTAAGCAGGTTTTCCGGGTTGTTATTGAAATAAAATGTCTTTTTGACGGTGTTAATGCATCGTTTAATACGAGTCAGGATACTTCAGTTTCTTGCGTATATTCCTAATCATGTCTATGTTATCATCAATCAACTCGTATTCAGGGTTACACATACGTGATGTTCTTAAGAACATAGATGTGAACACTGATTTCTTAACTTTATGGCTGTGACCGGAATAAAAATGAACGTGGGCAGAAATATTGGCGGGTTTTCTGTGCACACTGTATTTAAACCCATTACTAATTCTATATATCAGGCAATCCAAAAAGGGTAGGCAACCACCTTGTCATTTCCAAAGTGAATTTTATTGATGGCACTAATTCACTCAATTACCTACATTTTCGTTACTTGGCCAAACACACATTACGCAGTCAACATATCTGAACCAGACTGTAATGATTTTGTTTAATATTTTGCTTTAAAAAATATTCCATATACAGATTACTTAACACTGGGTATAAAGGGTTACCCGTTGCCATAAAAATTTTGAGGGTAAAATTTACCGTAGAAATTAAATTTACGTTCTTTTACACAAATTTTAATTAGTTCTATTAGCGTGTGCTTGGAAAATGGTTTAGCCAGCTGTCTGTTCCGAAGCACATCCGTTAAAAATCCACGTGTGAGAATGATTATAAGCATACATACATATATGTGCTAGTGTAAATAAGAAAGTATCTTTGCAAATAGTTTATAGTTGAATGATAAAATTTCTCATTTGTTTCGTGGCATTGCAGTGCAAGGAAAGGACAACGCCAATTGCATCAACGCTTCACTGACGGAGGTTTATGGTAACTATACCATGAATGAAATCTGTATTTTATAGTTTTGACTAGTAACAGAATGTTCTTGGTCGCTTCCTACTTTGTATACTGTAACATATATGCCTGCTTATATAATCGGATGAAGACAGAGTATTAACAATACGATTCTCATCGGATGATGAGATTTTCAAGAATTAAACACAGAATCCCTGTTCCAGTAATGTCACCTTATTCTGAACAGCCAAGGTGTTTAGAATTTTTTTTTTTTAATGAAGAATCAGTAACTCTTGAAAAAGGTCAACGTACAAAGCTTAGAAGTGCAAATTAAATAAAAAACTTAACCCAATAAACTTACACCAATAACATTTGTCTGGATTTCAAAAAACAATAATATAATATTATTTAGTCTGTGCTCAACTTAAAAGCAAAAACTAAAGATCAAATTCGCATCTGAAATGACAACAATTAATATGGCAAAAAGAAAATAGAATCCTTCCTTAAATCAACAAAAAAAATTGTGAAGCGTTAAGCTGGACAATGACCCTCAACTGAAATCGACAAAAAAAAAAAAAAGATAAAAAAGGAAGAAAGAAATTGAAAAAGAAAAGGGAGCAGAAACAGCAATCCTGCAAAATGGTCCGAGCCATATTTTTCTTTTATGCATTCGAAAAGAGATATAAAAGGAAACAGCTCCTAACAGAAGCCAGCAAGTTCCATAAAAGTCGAACAGAAATAAAAATAGGCGAAAAGGGCACATAGCGCTCGAGGTGGAGAGGCCGACTCGACCTATCGTGTAACACGGTCATAAAACTAGTTAACCTCTGGTCGCCGGTCGGGCTACACAGACAACCTTTCTTCAAAGATCATTTCCATAGTGGGGAGGGAGAGAGAGAGAGAGAGAGAGAGAGAGAGAGAGAGAGAGAGAGAGAGAGAGAGAGAGAGAGAATTTTCTTCAAAGATCAGGATTATATGAGCGAGATTTTCGAAGATGAACTTATTATGAGAGAATGAGCGACTTTTCTTGAGATTATTTCAATATATGAGAGAGAGAGAGAGAGAGAGAGAGAGAGAGAGAGAGAGAGAGAGAGAGAGAGAGAGAGAGAGAGAGAGAGAAGATCTGAAGAGATATGGCAATAAAATATTTGAGTGGCAATTTCTTTCGAGACCAGTTGTCACCGAGAGAAAAAGAATGAGCCATCGAAGCAGTTAGTATCGCGGGCGCAGGAGGATCGTCAGGAGGCTTTTAAGGTCAGAAAGAAATGGCTTTTCCACGTTGTTGCAGATTAAATAAAGTCCCTCACTCATATAGACCGCACTGCAGAAAGGAAATCTCCCCGGATATAATGGAGTCATAATCGTGGACATGAACCCATATTGTGAAGTGGGGCTATGGTGGCTGAGGCTAAAATCAGACCGCTCCTTTATTTCCAATGAAAGGCTCTAATGATGATGCAGCTAAGACAACTGATCGACGGCAAACCTATTGGTGAGAGACAAAGTTGACGGATCTCGGCTTGCAACGGCAAAAGGCGTTGCAACATAAGCACCGGGTTCCAGCTCTATTCATAGACTTCAATACATTTGCTTAATCGCTGGGTAGTGTCATGAGCTTAAGTCTACTTAAAGTCTCTAGTACTGGTAAATCATCGAATCAAGTAGATAAAACGTGAAAAAGACATTTTTTTGCTTAATAGAATATTAGGTCTCTCCCTCTCTCTCTCTCTCCTACCCACCCAAGCACCCATACCCACCCAAGCACCCATGCACACACAAACACACACACGCACACAAACACCAATATGCATATATAATCACCACTTCAAATTGTCAGTCGCGTCTATAGCCCAAAGATAAAGCACTAGATCACTGTGTATTTCAAATGACCAAAGGTCAGCATAGTGCATGCACGGGCAATCTCGGTATTTCAGGAAATTTTGGGTACAAGCACAACGTACAGCCTCCCCATTTGCTAATACTCGTACATGCTAATAAATGAGCTACACTATGTGCAAACACGTCCATTTTTACTATATAAGGGCTAAGCATGAATGTACTAGCTATACTGATTTAAAAACTCATTATGGTCATTTGTGTAAAAATCGATTACGTTAGTGATATGAGTATTTCCGTTAATATCTAGCAATTCCTGGAATGGAATTTCGAAGATTTTGACACAGAATTGTAATATGGACTGTACTTCATCTTTTTACATGGATTCCATAGCCCCCACCCCCCAACCCCACACACATACGCCCACACACGATTTACTCGAACAGCAGAGGAAGAAAATGTTACTTCATTTGCAGACGTCACTTATCAGGTGGAGGCAGGAAACCAGCAACGAGATTTCAACTAAATGCCGGCCATTATGCAAATACACCGAGTGGAGAAGCCATATTCAAACGATGCCAAAGGCTGATTAAAAAAAAAAAAAAAAAAAAAGACCGCCTGGGAGCATCATCATCCAGAAATACACGGCACTGCAGAAGATAAGAAAGGTGGTATGTCATTGATGGCGGTGCCAACGGGACGCACTGCAGGTCTGGCACTCAAATTACAACATCCAGAAACACGATTCATAATGCGACAGCTACAGCCGCCACCTTCATGATGACTTCAGTGAAGCCTTGGAGTTCTTGCTGTCTGCTGTCTCCTCCTTCTCCTTTTTCTTTTCTTTTGTTTTTTTCTACTTTTTATGTTTCGCCTTCGTGCATACGCCGCGTTTTTATAGATTGCATTGCACCAGAGAAATTTGGGCACAAACTTTTTATATTTCTCTATGTAGGTTGGTTCAGAAGATGTAATTCATGAGATGCCTTATTCCCAAAGCCAGTATATAACATGTTTAGCCCCAACAAAATTATACAAAATTCTGCATATCTGAATTGTGTGGAAGATCTTATAGAATTCACAAAAGTAGCTTACTGACTGACTGTTGTGAATACAAATGCTTAAAATTTAATTTCGGGATTTTGTCTGGCTAAAAACAGTGAATGGAAAATTTCAACAAATACGGCTCCTTACACCTATCATTGCATTTAAGACACAACGATAAGGCATAAAATTAACAGTACGTTTAACAATGATATCAAAGCCACATTTTACAACTATTGCAGACGCCTTAAATCGACAAAGTAAAGAAACTGATTTAAAGATATCGCTGCCTACAAACCTAAGGAGTCTTGTAGTGTTAGTGAGTCACAATGAGGGCGGAGAGGCCAACTGACACAATAGAAAGCTTTCTTAAAAAAATGTAGTCTGTGAATTTACTCCCTTTCGCGAGGGTAAGAGACAGGGACCAACACCAATGGAAAAGAAAAGAACTAGGATCGATCATATGAACTTACTTGATTTCAGATATCGTAGGAAAATGTCTACATTCGACACATGCGTGTGTTAGTGCTTATCCACAAAGAATGCGTGAATAATTAAATCTATACATTTACAGTACAAGCTAAACATGTAAAATCGCTAACGTCCTATTCTAAAGCATTTGTTTTTGTCACTTGTTCCTTCATTTAGGAAAAAATTCCGCGAGAGATGGATGTGCACTCAAGGGTATCGTGTTAATCATGTTTTTTTTCTCCTCTCTCTCTCTCTCTCTACTGAGCTCTAACTATCTCCTCCTCTTTCGGTACAGAACAATTTTTTACACCTCTTGTCTGTCAGTCTGACTGCCTTGATTATTGACACTACCTAACAATTCTCTCTCTCTCTCTCTCTCTCTCTCTCTCTCCTGACACTCCCTATTGTAACGTACTTGCGGTTCCCGGACTCCAAAGAGCATCGCGTGTACTATTACGGAAGCAATAAAAATATACAACGCAGATAACACCGTGTTAACAAAGGGCCAGAAAACAGGAATAACAGCCCCGAACGAAACAAGAGTCCATTTACGGACGGTCACCAGAGAGATATGGGTCATAAACACATCGGGGCTCAATAAAACAATCAATGTCATTCATCCGAAAAAAATACGAGATGAAGAAAAAATAAAGGAAAATATACAAAATTCAGCATGACAAAAGGCAAAACAACAGAAAGGTAGCCTATATTTATTCAGGTGTATTAGAACAGACACCAAAAGCCTTCTAATATATGAGCATAAAAAAGCGCACATGGGAAGTTTAATGAAAGGTGACAAGAGTAAAAAAAAAATACACATATGCCTATGCAGTCAATAAAAAGTTATACGAAAAATACGATAAATTTCCATAATCACATTAACAAGTGCGCGCGAGCGAGAGAGAGAGAGAGAGAGAGAGAGAGAGAGAGAGAGAGAGACCCATATCAGAAGAGCTGAGCTTCTGTGACAAAAGGTGAAAGGGAAAATGGGGGGAACACCATGGATGGGAAAATTCGTTGAAATCGATGAGCTTTGTTTAACGAAGCGTTCCTTACAGGCCAGTTGAAACGACAAATTCCTTGGGATGGAATGCTTCTGAGCCCTTATCCTCCTGTGCTTCTTTTCCCTGTCATCGTCCTTTCGACATCCTCATTCTCAGTTCTTAGTTTCTTTTACTCCCCTGTCCTTCCCATTCCGCTCCCTTATCCTACCTAGTTTTGCCCCCTTGCCACTTCTTACTTTCCTGTTACGATTTTTTTTTTTATCTTCGTGTTCTCCTTGTATACTTACTCTGTTTGTTCTACTCTCCTGCCGCATCCTTCTACATCCTTGCCATTCCTCTTTAATCTATTCTTCGCCTCTCTATTCCCTAATTCTTCCTCTATGTCCTTACTCTTGCTATTTTGTCTTTTCCCATACCAGCATCTTTCTAACATATTCCTTTCTAATTTGCAAGGTCTCTTCCTCCGTCACCTTATTCCATACCCAATAGTTATCCTTTCTTTCCTTTCTTTTCACCTCCCTTGCAGTTTTTCTATCTTCCATTTGTGTTCTTCTGATCTCCTCCTCTCTATTCCCCTTTCCTCATATTTTCTATGCCATCACCCTCCTTTTATATTGCCTATTCCTCTCCCTCCCTACTGCCTCAACCCCAACCTGATCCCTACCACAGCGGTTGTCTTCTGTCGTCCCTTTCAAATATTTCTACCAGATAGCGAAGAAAGGCTTAGAGGAGGAAGAGGGAGTAGTACAGTAAATGGGTACATTATACACCCGCATATTCTCTGTTTCTTTGGCCTCCCCCCCCCCCCCCCGCACCCATGGATGGAGGGGGCGGGCAAAGGTTTGACACCACTGGAAGCTCTTTCCCGCGACCTTACATTCACTTGGTACTAGTACCGTCAAATCTCTTTCTGTCTTGGTGGAATAGTCAGGGGAAGATCAAAAATCCGGACAGAGAGACGGGCGTTGTGTGTTATAACAAGATCCGAATTACATATGGGAGTATAAAAATGTTAGCTTATAGCCGTTGACATATAAGAATATAAATAACTGACATTTGCCAAAACGACTTCAAACTTGAAAGAGCGCAGCAGCAGTAGCAGAACGAAACCGTTATTGGAAATTCACAGAAGCTGTCGCAGAAATAAAGCAAAAGACAATTACGCCGAAAAAGAAACTGACAACGGAAAAAGCATCGAACAGCACTTATTACCCGTTCGGATCAGAGCTCTCAATTGCACCGCTTTTTCCTCTCTTCCTTTTTTCCTTTTAAAATTCTCCGGTTTTGTCTTCATTATAGAATGACACTGCCATTCGTCGTACATTTTCAGTCGGCCAGCATGCTGGCTGGCATTGGTCATTAAAACTTAATACTGGCACAATAGCGGGAAATGGGGACTAAACAGGTCACGGACTCACAATTTCAGATTTTTAAAATTTTTCAGATGAACGTGAATACGCGCATGTCTTCGCTGTAGCTACCGCTGTTGCCAAGAATGAAATGAAAATAGAATATATTTCTGTATCTTTGCTTTTAGATTTGAACCACACTATCCACTTCAGCACTTTAACATTTCTATAAATAAAAAAGAAATCCAGCGATTCTGCATTTTAACTGCAAAGTCAAAAAAAAAAACAAAAAAAATCAAATGTAACATTTCATCTATCAATATTGACATGTATCCCCAATTCTGCTTCTCCTGAACTGTGAAACGAAAAGCAATTTATTATAATTTAACAATTAAACCAGGATTAAAAGAAACCCTGCTTAATTTTAACTGATAGTCTAATATAAAACAAATATTTCAACCTTATGCTCGCTTTCAAGATGAGAGTAGCAGGACGTTTTTCACTACATGAAGCATCAAAAATGCCAGAATATTAAGGTCATGTTGCATTAGCATTGGCAAAAGAAACACCATAATTGCAATGCCGTAAGACGGCGCAAAAAGCAAACGCAGCTGCAGAGAAGCCAGCCACCAAAAAAAAAAGGTACCATTTCCCGTTGCTACGTTAATGATGCAATTGCTGCGGCAACCTGAATTCAACCCTCTCCCTCCCACGCAACCCCCCCCCCCCCTCTCCAACAGTTAGCACAAGACGGTTGGGCAAAATGGGAATCATTTCCTTCCCACTAAATCAGTATTATGTTAGAAACGCCATTGTGAGACTAAGCTTTAAATTACATGCAATAAACAACGGGAATACTTCTTGCAATCCTTTGCATGGATCATCTCCTTTTTTATTTTATCTACGTGATGGAGGCGGCTACTGCACGAGACCGTTTTCCCGTTTCCGTCGTTCCGGCTGTGACAAAGGAAAGCTTAAAGAGGTCGTTCCGTAATCCCTGACCAGCGACTGACGTCACATAAGAGAGAAAAAATGTAGTAAAGTTCACCACTGCATGCCATGGAGGCAATGGTGATTCTCTTGACCGGGGCAATGTCTGGAGGTAAGTTGCGTTCGGTGCTTTGGAGGGAAGCGATTAACAAATAAATGACCTACCCTAAAAAAGCTTAAAGGGTCGGGTGTATTTACGCCATCATCATCATAGTAACATGATAAATTAAGTTTTACCACGAACGTAGATTTAACTTAAAAATCAAGGTACATCATCACTGTCTTTGTAGCTATAGCTTTGAAAGGGCAGTTGGAAATCCGTTGTTCCTTATAACATTCGCTGCAATTTTTCTGAAACAAATACATGTCGAAGAGTGGAGGGGAAACTTATGCATACAAGCTCAAAAATTACTTAGGTTTTGCAAGACATTATTAGATCCCAGAACCTCTAAAAGTTTGTACATCAGTTTTCAAGGCAAGGATGATATTAACAAGAGGAAATTATCGCATGCCTTCACGTGTGTGTGTGTGTGTGTGTATATATATATATATATATATATATATATATATATATATATATATATATATATATATATATATATATATATATATATATATATATATATATTACATATATAAGTTGGAATAAATCAAACGGAACAATTAAAAGTTAAAATGATCTCGAATGATATCGTTAAGACTAGCTGATTTTCTTAAACCTGTTACCCCATCTAGGTAAATAGGGAACATAAATCTAACAGCATAAAAGCCAAGAATATCTTACGTACATATTCCACACTCCATTTAACTCTCATCCCAGAGAGGCCTTTTGGCTTAGGAACAGGCACTGGGGAATCTCCCGTAGACAGAGCCTCCTACAAGTCACCCGTGACGCGGGGAAAGGATCGCTCGGCATAAATAGATAAGAACACTCTCCAGTCACCCACACGTTTCCGAATCTCTTTCTTCCTCATGATAAGGAGATTCACCTAAGGGAAGGTGTGGCAAACGTGACATTATTGAAAAGATTCAAAAGCTAGCTCTCACTGAAACAGAGTAAAACTGGCACTTTCAGAGTTCTGGGAATACCCAAGGCTCGTAATATGGGGGATCATTCTGGTAATTACTACTCAACAGTTTTAACTTGAACAAATGAGAATAAACAACCAATATTGACAGATTTCTAATTCCGATGTTAAATTCCGCCATCCACTTTCCCGGAATAAATCAGAACCACACTCGGGGCCACCCTACATCATTCCTATTTTTTTTTATAGATGGCAATATTTCTGAAACTCCTCCCACTATTATTTAAGCTGTGTCAGTGAATATTTTGATAAACGAGGTATAAGCAATGAAATAAGTACCAGATACATCACTTTCAAGGAAAATAATTTAAAATAAAACATTAATACTGATTCACTGTTCTTTTTATATCTAAACTACTGCTGCAGCATTTCATTATACGACAGATCTTTATAAATTTCGATAATAAAAGCCAGGCATGCTAAACCCAGTCTCTTGTTCTTAGTACAACTACGCAAACCATGAATCCTATTTCCTACTGAACTAGTATTAGTAATAGTATCGGTAGTGATAATGATGACGAGGATGATGTTCAGAAAATTATGGAGAGCGAGAGAGAGAGAGAGAGACTATAGCAGAATGATGATAAAGCTAGCCTTAGTCCTCTTAATAAAAACTAAAACCATACAGAAGTTGTCAGAAGGCTGAGAGTTTCTCTTCGCAGTTTCCATCTCGTTCCATTAATGGGAAGTTTCCTCGCGTCGACGATATTCTTGGCATAAAGATAAATGATAATCTCTCCTGCTTCAGTACTTAACATTCTTCATTCTACTTACTTCACCAATGAATTTATAATAAATTACAGTGATTATATTACATTCATACGTGCAGGATCTGCTATAAACTTTGAAGACCGCTGGACCATTATTTGTTTCACTCTTCCATGCTTGAGTGTTGGTAAACTGACTTCGCACGTTCCAGTTATTTGTTTATATACATACATACGTACATACATACATATATATATGTGTATATATATATATATATACATACATATATATGAAGATAAAAGGCCTATACAAACACTATTTATACGTTGCAGCCATATATTTCAGACACTACTGTGTCCCAGTTCACTAGGAATATACTGTAAATATATATATATATATATATATATATAATATATATATATATATATATATATATATATATATATACAGTATATTGCATATATATATATATATATATATATATATATATATATATATATATATATATATATATATATATATATATAGAGAGAGAGAGAGAGAGAGAGAGAGAGAGAGAGAGAGAGAGAGAGAGAGGTAATACCATACTAGCTTTATTTTACAGTTGCCTACTGTATCTATATGTGCATCATAAATTTCCATAATAGAACTGAAACGCTCCATTTCCTTGGTGAGTTCTGAAGTAGTTACTGTTTAATTGGCCATGACGGGAGGACATAACTTGAAGAAATCTGATAAAAACCTTTAAAAAAAATATATTCCTATAATAACCAGACAGCCACTGCATTTTTTATACATGGATTAAAATCATAATATGTCAAGGGTTCTTTGTGTATGTGTGTGTGTGTCTGTGTGAGAGAGAGAGAGAGAGAGAGAGAGAGAGAGAGAGAGAGAGAGAGAGAGAGAGAGAGAGAGCACTAAAGTTTGATATTACAAAAAGAATTCCACAAAACTGAAAAAGACGTCCGAAAAGAATGTACACGGAGACCGACGCAGTGGTCTTTAGCATTAGCAAATTCTTTCCTTGTAGCGTGGAGACCTTTATTTTTATTCTGTCGGGGAGAGAGTCATTGAAGTCGTATATTTTCGCCTTTATTGCTTCTCTAATTATGGAGCGACAGCGTACGATCGCTATTCTACGTTCGAGAAATGCCCCGAGTTTCGTCGGTTTATGAAACATATTCATGGAAAGATAAAGAAGGAAAGAAACTGGAAGGCAACAAAATGTGAGTGTAAGAGTAGATAAAACAGCAGTCTCATTCGAAGGAAATTATACGCGCTACTTTACAGTATCTTTTTATTTCAAGTCACTGTATCTCGGCAGGAATCGTCATTAAAAAACTAAAACCATGACAAATATACGGAGATTCCCGTACCCTACGTCCCAGTAAAGAGAGACCTAGGTCATGAAAATAAACCTTGAATCAAGAACAGCGCCATCACAAACTACCACCACTAACAGTAACAACAAAACGCAAAGTCGGATATCGTTTGCACTGGGTAGGGACAATATTTGCATATCTGACTTCAATTTACTCGTTAGCGAGTTGGGGGGATGTCGTGTCAATCAGCAAGAGCGCTTTCCATGGAAATGTTAGCCTCCTCGTTCGTCTCCCTGGACCTCCAGGAAATTACACCGATGAGGACCGCAGATAACTGCCAACGCTCGCCTCCGACCCCGTCCGACAGCGATTATGCTCATTCTGCGCAGGAAAACATACCGGGAGAGAAACGGGCAGAAGGAAGGCAGCGGAGAAACGTCGGTAGATAATTAGGAGAAAGGAACATTGCTAGGAAAGGTGGAACCAAGGTCAAAGAAAGCGGTAAACATTATGTTCAATCTACGTGTGATTACCAACTAAGCAGAGAACTACGAGGAAGGAAGAAAGGGTTGGTGAATAATTAGAGAAAGTAGATTAAAAAGAAGTGTAGAAGCAAAGTAAAGAAAGAAAGGATAAAATTATGCTCTTTTTAAGCATGGGAATAAACTGGGTGAAGGACCAGGGAGAAGGAATAGAGAGGTAAGTGAATGATTAAGGAAATGAAAACAAGGAAAGTGATGTAAGTTGTGAGAAGAGGGATAATTGGGGGCACACTTTCTGTTGAAAGCCCGTTTGGAGGAGAAAAATATATTTTTATGCAAATTCTTACTATTTAGCTTTCATATTTAACATTACCATTGAATTTAATTCCACTACGAGAGAGAAGTCAAAAAACAAAATGGTGGCCCACAATGTATTTCCCGATATTTTTTCATGTAAATATAAAAGTGAACCGCGTTTAATTCTTGAGACTTAAAATGTTTGATAAACATCCAGTACAGTGATCATGAGGTTGTTATTATATAATATATAAGATCATGGAATTCTGCCAATAGACCACAGAGTTCACGTGGGTCACAGCAGAAGTAAATATGATCTAAATAAAATCTGTTAACTAAAACGATGACCTATTCATCTGTTGATATGCCACCAGCTGGATAAATACACTTAACACTATAAAAAGGCAATTAAAAAATCCCTTGATTTTCGCATAACAAAAAGAAAAAAGAGCAACTGTTACTTGGAAAAAGAAATAGAATCACCTTAATTTTAACGGAATTGCGGGCAGGCTGGAGGCACTCGTACCAATTACCTAAAAAGTTCCAATCACTCTTAATACTGCAATTTATTTGGAATATTTATAACTTACAAAAAACGTAGCTGCTATACGGTTTCGAGCAAAGAAGAAAATAAAAGCATTTATAAGTTACATACAAACAAACTAGTTTATATGCCAATAAGTAAAAAAAAAAAACCAAATAACTCTCATGTGTCTCATTACGCTTAACGTGCGATGCACAAGTAAACTTAGTAACAGCCTCTTCCATGTAAGCTTTCTTCTTCTTTTTTTCAGAGTACATATTCCTCTCTGAGCTTGAAGGCTCGTTTCTAATTTTTACTGGGAATTACAATGGGATGAAATCCGAACAGACAAAAATAACCTCCACTTTGAAAACCATGCAAATGTTATTAACATTTCTAAGTAAAACTTGAATGATTTACACAATAAGGACACAGGACAAAAATGAATGTTTCACAAACAGAAGTTTACTGTTGCATGTTCCGAAACATGTCAAAATTGTATTAATTCCAAAGTAAAATATTCACATAAAACCCATCTAATAACACTTACGATCAAATTGGTTTAAACGTATGCATAATATATACACAGTATATATATATATACACACACACACACACACACACACACACACACACACACATATATATATATATATATATATATATATATATATATATATATATATATATATATATATATATATATATATATATATATATATATATATATATATATATATATATATATATATATATCTTCTTTCTCTGCATCTTTTCCCACTTGTATGTGGGGTCGATGTTTCTGACAGCTTTCCTCCACCTGGCTCGGTCAAACACATCGTCCTCTGACAATTGTTTGTCTCTCAGGTCTTCTCTAACTACATTCATCCACCTTCGCTTCGGTCTTCCTCTTGCTCTCCCACCAGGCACTCCATCTGCATCACTCTCCTCCCTACAAAATAATGTCTCATCCCTTTTCATCACATGGCCATACCACTACAGTCTTCTTTCCTGGGCCTTCTTTGATAGTTCTACGACTTTAGTAGTTCCTCTTATTCTTTAATTTTTTATCCTCTCCATTTTTGTTACTCCACACATCCACCTGAGTATTTTCTTCTCTACCGCATCCAATCTCTTCTCTTGTACTCTCTTTACCGGTCATGTTTCTGCTCCATACATCAAAGCTGGTCTCACTACTGTCTTATACACTCTTCCTTTAACCTTTATATTGATTCTGCGGTCGTACAATACACCTGACATCTTTCTCCAATTTTTCCATCCAGCCTGCACTCTATGTGTTATTTCTGCATCCAAATTTCCATCATCAGCCACTGTTGAACCAAGATACTTAAATTTTTCTACTCTGTTCAACCTTGTCCCTTCCATACTAATCTCGGAGTTTGAACTTCATTAAAACTTAGATTATTCAGTCTTCTTCCTACTAATCTTTAAACCTCTGCCTTCTGTTGGTGCTGCCTAACACGGTGTCATCTGATCTCTTATTCCTTGAGATAGCACATCCATTATCAGGTCAAAAAGATATGGACTTAAAGCAGATCCCGGATGTAAACGAACTTTTACTGGTATCCATTCAGTTAACCCAACACTGCTTCTAACCTACGTTTTTGCTCCTTCATATATATCTTGGACCAACCTCACATACTTCTCTGGTATTCCCTTTACTTGCATGCACCTCCAAACCCCTTGGCGTGGTACTCTATCGCATGGCTTTTCCAGATCTATGAATACTATGTGCAGTCCTTTTTGCTTTTCCCGGTGTTTTTCCATCATCTGTCAGAGGGCAAACACTGCATCTGTCGTTCCTCACCTACAGATGTTTCTTCTCTAATTCTTTGATCCATTATTCTTTCCCAGATTTTCATGGTGTGAGACATTAACTTTATTCCTCTGTAGTTTGCACAAACCTGGATGTCACCCGTCTCTTTATGGATAGGCACAACAGAGCTTTCTCTCCATTCTTTTGGTATCTTTTCCTGACTGTATATTTTCTTTGCTAGGTCCCACTGCAGGTCTACTCCTTATCCCAGGCTCTTCCACACCTCTGCAGGAATTCCATCTGGTCCTATTGCTTTACCATTTTTTTCATATTCTTTAGTGCCTTCCTGCTAACAGTATGTATCATACCAAGGTTCTGGAATCCATCTTTAAAGAATTTTCTAGGATTTTCTTCATTTCACAGGTGTTCATAATATTCTTTCCACCTCTTCTCTACCTTATCCTCGTTGCATAAAACCCCTCCATTCCCATCCTTAACCTGTTTTATATAGGAGTAATCTTTGGTGTTCTTGTCCCTCGACTTTGCAATTCTGTGAATTTTTCACTCCCCCTCAGGTGTTTCCAGATCTTTGTACACGTCATCTAGTGCTCTTGCCTTTTCTTGTGCAACTGCCTTCTTTACTTGTTTCTTATGTCTTTGGTACCTCTCCTTATCCTCTTGCTGTCCATACTTTTCCCAGATCTTTTTTTAATCTTTTTTGGCTTTTACCACCTCTTTTACTTCACCATTCCACTACCAGGTTTCCTTATCAGGAGATTTCTTTCCAGTGTCTTTCCCAACACCTCTCCACCCACTCTCTTCATCAACATACTGTTGTGATTCCACCATTTTTGCACTCCCCCCAGCAATCTAACTTCCCTCAATACCCTCCTTAAATTCCTGCCTCGCTTCCTCCTCCTGTGTCAGCTTCCACCACTTGATTGTTGATAGAACACGTGCAGGCCCACCTTTTCCTGTGTTCTCTATTTCCAAGTCCATTATCACCACCCTGCGCGGTGCTGCCACACACCCTCCATTTAAAATTTTACAATTTCTCACCTCTCTCAGATGTGATCTTCTGCACATGAGGGAGTCAATTTGACTTTCTCTTGCTCCAGTCTTGTATGGGATGTACTGATTTTCTTTCTTTTCAAACCAGGTGTTGATAATAGCCACATCAAGTGACACTGCGCAGTCCACAACTCTCTCTCCCTCGTCATTTCTCTCTCCAACTCCCAGCCACCATGCCCCCTCTCAATACCCTCTCTGGTCCTTCCTACATGTCCATTCATGTCACCACCAATAATTAACCTCTCTTCTGCTGGTATTTCACTCAAATGTCGGTCTATTTCCTCCCAAAATGCCACTTTCTCAACTTCATCACATCCTGCTTGAGGGGCATACGCACTCACGATGTTGACTATTTTTCCATCTAGGCACAGTTTCACAACCATCGCTTTGTTCCTTGTCCTCTTCACACTTATTATGCCGTCTTTTAAGCTTTATGATAGAATTATTCCCGCTCCATTTCTACCTTTCTTATTTGTTCTACTATGTAGCACTTTATATCCACATCCAAGCTCCCTCGCTTTATTTCCCATCCATCTAGTCTCCAGTCATCGTCCCCATGTTCAGAGTTCCAGCTCTCAAAGGTTGATGACTCCCCATAAACATACACTTTGGTAGATAATTCCTTTATAGATTAAAAACACGAAGATAGCTCCTATACCTCCTCAGGCATGAGTAATCAATGTTAACATCACTCCTTGGTAAAAGAGAAGTCTCATTTCTATAGTTTAAGGTAAGGTAAGCCACGTACACATTAAATCCATTACAGAATAATGTAAAAATGCATTCTTAGAGGAAGTACATTACACATTCTTCTTTTTCCAGTAAAGGAAATTATTCTTATATTTCCTTAATAACACATATCATTTGTAAATGAAGACAGAACAGAAAACTGCAATAAGTCAAACACTAGCATGCCTTTTCATGCATCAACTTTCCACTGTATCCTATTTCAGTATCAGAGAAGATTATCACATAACTTAATTAAACAGTATGTAAGTACATGTATATACATACATACATACATACATACATACATATATATATATATATATATATATATATATATATATATATATATATATATATATATATATTTCAGAAAAATACGGCCGCTTTAACATTACTGTGTTATATAATGTGATGAAAGAGAGTTAGCTGTAAGATGGAACTGGGGCAAGCCGTCAGTTGCAGAATCGTTGTACTCAGCAAATACTTCGTTACATCTGCAGTTAATTTGATGAACACACAATTTGGCTCTGTCATATGACCGAGTTGGTATGTGGGTACATGAGTTCGGATGTTAGAAAATCTAGATTTTGTGTCTAATTCTGCCCAAAAATTAGTCCGATCGTTCATTAGCGGAGCTAGAGCGGTATCGTCAAGACATTATCTTTGAGTGTTGCAATCTCTTAGAATTGGCAGAATAAGGTACAGTTCAGACTCTTCGTTTTTCTGTGTGAATTGTGGACTTATGTTTTTTACCATGTTTCAAGACATTTTTGAACTTGTGTGGGAAGTGGACGTAGCCTTTTACCATTTCAATATTCTATTTTATTGTGTTCTATATTTTACCAGTATGCTATTTACTCATGCATTTTAGACTTTTCATTATTATGTTTTGCACTTGCATATTTTTGGGAGATTATTATTTGTGCTTAATTCTTTCGACAGATGTCTGTGGTGGTGGTGTGGTGAGAACATAGTGAGAGGACATGACGTTATCATGTTGGTGTGATCATAGAGAAAGACAGATGCAAACCTTTGCAATGTCTATAATTTTTATGTGGTAGACTTTGAGACTAGACTAGACTTACAAAGTCTATAATGGAATATGTGAGAATTTTTGGATTTACAGGCCATTAGCCGTGATGAGACTTTTTAGTCAGGGTTAGATTATTCTTACTTGACAATTTCATTTATGATGCATTTTAATCTTTACTTTGTTTATTCATTACTTGTTGGGTTGCTTTAAATAATAAATCTATTTTTGTAGGAAAGATTGCGTTTCCTTAGATGACCCATTTCATTTTTTTAATGTGGAATGCGAGAACGAAAGAGATCTTTGTGCTGTCTGAGAGAGAGAGAGAGAGAGGGGAATACACAGGCCCACAAACGTACAACTCAAAGGATAACAGATAGTTGAAGGTGAAATTTTGGCGAAAATATATACTGAAAAAATAAACGTAAGCTGGTAATGGGCCCAGAGTTAGAATAGCTCACAAAAAAGTAAGGATGAGAGCGTAAATGTTATAAGCCATGGAGGAATTAGTGAGAAGTACAGAGAATAGAAGCAGGTATGGCAGCAGTTCAAGAAAAATTATGTTATAAATGAAAAGTATTCAATAAATTAATTCATTTTAGCTTTATTTCATATGGCTTCGAACTAATAGGAAATTACTCTTAAAACCCATAAAAGGAAAAAAGATTGGCGTTGCAGAAAAACTTAAAGCTCAAAACTTATGAAAACAGGTTCCTATTAAGTGAAAAAATGCCCCACAGAATACCTGTGACAGTAGTTTAAGTGAAGGAAAGAAGAGGAGAAAGTGTTCACCTACCTCGCCTCCTGAGAGCTCATGCCATCAACCAGGGGTTGATAATGGTAAAAGGCAGCCGGGAGGCATAAAAATGACTCCAAGTCTTCGCCAATAGCATAACTTGTGGAGAGCAGCTGGAAGCCAGGGATTAAACTTTCGTGTAGGTAAGGGTAGGAATTTGTAAATTGTAATGCTTTAATCAACAAGTGTTTCATCATTTAGTCGACAGTTAACGGGATAATGAGGTAAATACTATGCTATTACCTTGTTTCTTTCAAGTCCTAGTTACATGGAGTACGTGTGCGTGTGTGTGTGTGTATGTGTGTGTGTGTATGTGTGTATGTGTATGTGTGTGTGCATGTGTGTGTGTATGTGAGAGTGTGTGTGTGTGTGTGTGTGTGAAATAAAACCAAACATGCAAAACCAAAAATTAAGGATAAGTTCGGGAAACTGTTCATAGAATTCTTCAATAACATTTTCAAATAAAGTACCAGAATCAGTTCCTTTGGTAACTCTCAGAATTACATAATAAAAACGAAAACGTCATATGTAGCTAACGGGATTCGGATCATTACGCATAATGTTTTACGGCTTAAAAACCCCGGCTACTATATCATTATTATGAGCCATTTCTGTACCAAAAATTTTCTCTCATTTGAAAAATAGCCTCAATAATTCTCGCAAAAGCCCAGTTAATGTTAAAATGTGGAAGCATATTAGAATACTGCATGGATCTAATGGAATGATGCAATAAGGAAAAAAAAATCTCGAAATGAAATGCGTCAGGGACATGGGCCGAACTCTCCAGTAATATTAACGATATCCTTAACAGTAGATGGCCCCAAAGTAAAAATAATATAACCTCGCTATTAAATTCGTTACTTTAGGTTGTTGGAATGAACCCACCGTACAGAAAACTTCCACATATTCCTCTTCATGCCCTACACTTAAGTCATCATTAGAGCGTCGAGCCATATTCATGTACAGGTTATCTCTATCTTATGCGCACTCTATTGCTTCACGGTTATTTAAGCCTTTCCATTTACACCATCCAGCCAACGCTGCCTAAGCCTTCCTCTCCTCCCTCCTAAAATTTCCGAATTATACATTCTTTTCGAAAACCTATCGTCCTCCATTCTCTCCACTTGTCCAGACCACCCCAAAACACTGATCCAAGTATGTATGTATGTATATATGTATGTGGAACAATTCCGTCGGTAGAACATTCTAATTTGAGCTGTAACCTCTATGTATGACCTTTATTGCTGAAGTATTCACGTCAAATTGGGCATTTCAATCTCGGTAGTTGAAACCTTGTTCTTTAAGTATGCCCTTGACCTAGAATTTCACCAAGTAACCTGCTGATTCCCATTACTTATAGGTGATTTATATAACACTAAATACCTTCTCTTTAGATTAATCTAGATTAAACAGCTTTAAAAAACTAGCATTAGCCGACAAAGGAATGGGCACATGCACATGAAAGGCAGGGCAGAGACAGACAAACAGGCAGCCGGAATTACAAATTAATTACAGAGTCCCTCGAGCAGTAAACGGCTATAAAAACGTTGGTGATAAATTGCATATCAGCTTCAGTTATTTACTCAAATATGATGAGTCAACATGCAAGCAGTACAATAGGAGAAGGAAGCCTGAGGCATAAAGTGAGGATAGAATGGACAAGGAAACAAAAAGCCATAATTGGATATCTGTACCTTAAAATCAGTCTTGTAGAAAGGAAATGAATTTCAAGAAGAAGAACAAAAAAAAAAATGCACTCAAAAGGCGTCGAGTACGAAAATGAAGAGGCCGTCGTGCTTATGTAGAACTCCTAGATCTTCAAATCAAGAACACGGCTTCCACGAGAAAATCGCTCGTGTAACAAGACTGCAAATTTCGTCCCATAATTGATTACAAAATTGACGAAGGAATAAATCTGGCTTTGGTGCGTCATGCTATTTTCTATTTAAAAGACAGAAACACTGATACATCAAACTGCCAGACAGGATGGGAACATAATCCCAAAATGAACACGGAAAGGGAAGGCTGGAAATATCAGACTGATCAAGAGCGGGCATGGTACGGTATCTATAATGGGCGAGAGAAGGAGAAAGACAGAGAGAGCTCTCACTTCCTTACTCTTTCCAGTCTTTCTCATATATATATATATATATATATATATATATATATATATATATATATGTATGTATGTATATATATATATTTATACATACATATATATATTATATAGATGTGCGTACATGTATATATATATATATATATATATATATATATATATATATATATATATATATATATATATATATATATATATATATATATATATATATATGTATATATATAATTATACAAACATATATATGTATAGACACGCACACACACATATATACAGTATATGTATATATATATATGTATATAAAATTATATATATATATATATATATATATATATATATATATATATATATATATATATATATATATATATATATATATATATATATATATATATATATATATATATATGTATATGTATATGTATATGTATATATATATATATATATATATATATATATATATATATATATATATATATATATATATATATATATATATATATATATATATATATGTATATATATATATATATAGAGCTGCAATCATACACGACACTTGGCAATAACAGGAAATGAGTGAACACACTCTTTCCTCTGTTTAACGTCGTTCACGTCTCAGAAAACAGAAATAGTTGCGACCCGTATTTAATATCAGTTTATACGGCCATCATCCTCCCTGTCTCCACCATCAGACAGAAATCTATCACCCAAAACAACGTACACGATTTGCAGAAAATGAAAGTGCTGTGATGCGGATAAACCATTACCGACACGGAACACTAGACGGAGACAAAGGAAACGAAAGAAAAATGAAGAGATAAATAAGGAGAATACAATGAATTAATGTGGCAAGAGGAATGAAGTAAATTTTTAAAGAATAAAAGTCGTTAATGCAAAGTTATGAAGGACAAATACCATGAATGAAGCGGAGTAAATGAAGATTTGCTCAAATAAAAATGTAGATCAACTACAGCAAATACTAAGGTACGAAATCAGAGATCACTAAGACAAAGCAGAATAGACAGAATAGAAATAGCAATTAAATAAAAAAAAATTACAAAGAAACACCCTCAAATATTTCTTACGCACACATACACTCACAAGCACGCACATATACACACACGTATATATATACTGTATGTATGTATGTATGTATGTACATAAATTATTATGGAATGTCAATGTTAATTACTGCTTGCAAATTTACATATAATTATAATTTGTCATTCGTCAGTTTTTGTTAATTAGACCTCTGGAGACAAGAGTGCTGCTTACTCTTTTCAATGTAAGTTTCCTTTCCTCCGCTTTTGAGTTTGGTATTCTTTTGTTTAACTTCGTAAGTATAAACCTTTTACACTTAGATTTACTAGTCTGAGTTTACATGGGTAGTTACTTCAGGAAGTGTGGTAAACATAATAAGTAATCGAGTTATGTCTCAGGTTCTATATCATATAGGCTGGTTGTCATAATATGACAACCAGCAAAGGGCGCTTTAAATGTTATCGTTGTATTAAGGTGATATTCTCGGGTGTTTGTATTGTTTGTGAATTGTATATCATGTGCAAATATCTTTTCATAATTTTTATTATTTTTAAAATTATGGCGCTGGTTTCTTCTCGATGCTTTGTTAACACTTAGGAAGGTTTAGTAATTAAGTGTTTTAGGTAATGTACAAAGTGGTAAAATACGAGTGACTTGAAAGTTCAGTGATGAGGAAGGCCATTGAATGAACCTATGGCATAACATTATATATATAAATGCAGAGAGAGAGAGAGAGAGAGAGAGAGAGAGAGAGAGAGAGAGAGAGAAACATTTTACTGTTGCGCTCTTTGTATGTTGTGGCAGAATGTAAAAATCGAACAAGTATTACCGGCAACTTAAGTTCATAGGAACTAACTATTACGCAACCGAAAACAGATGGCTCAGCATAAAGTAACACCTACTGTAAGTGTCTTTGAACGTAGAACTAAGCGAACGGCTTACCGGAATGTCTTTACAGATCCATCAGAACTGTCATAAACTGAAAATCTGAATAATTGCAAATAGTATCGAAACGCCTTGTCAGAGAGTACCAATACCTTTTCAAATTTAGTATCTAATTTCTATTCGTATCAGCAAAAAATTTACACTCCAATTATTTCAATTTTCCCAATCATTGCATAAGAGTATTAGCAAAGCTGTTCACCAGAAGAAAAAATTTATTTCTTCTGGTGAGACAAAGACATTAATGCAAACCTAGACCTGAAGAAATCAGCGAATCACTTAATTAAAAAAACGCTAAACATAAATAACACACAGAAAATATGATCTTCGAATGAAACTTTCATGGAACGCTAAACATAAACAGAGAAATTATAAACACAGAAAAAATGATCTTCTAAACTTTTTACAAACGCCACAGAACATCGATGCGTGTTCATAGTGCGATCAACATATAACTAATTCGGCGTGTAACATTCGTAATATTTGACTTAACTTTTATTTAGCACGGAAGAAAAATCTACAGAAAGAAAACTGTGTTTCAGTAAATCAGTAAGCAAGACGTGTATTTATCCAAAATTTATTTTACAAGTAACATTCAGCTGTGTTTCCTGTTCTTGACAAGAACTAAATTAAAGTATAACCTGGCATTTGTCAACAACCAAAAACATGTCTGAATGAATTTTATAAAATTAGATTTTATATTAAATAGATGTTTACCCCTAACTGTATTTCATACTGTATTGCAAAATTGTCATTCACTGTATTTCTTTTCTGGTTAAATAAAAGCAAATGAAATATTACGACTGTTATACGTAGATTTAATTGCATTCTGACCCAAAGAATATAAAAGCTGTCGGCGAAAGAGACCAACACCACAACCGCAACCTTAGAGAAGACCCGCATTCATTATGACAGTATGATAAATCTAATACATGTGAAATAACAAAAAAGAGAATCTAATTACTACAACAATAAACATTCATAAAATCATCAGAGTTGGCGAGAAACAGAATGAGGAAAACGTTCAACAAAATAGGGTTGGCTCTCTTGCGTGATGAGCAACTCGCCCCTCGCGCATAGGAAGATCGTCGGAACCTTTGAAAGACCAACGAGAAGCATTCTGCTACCCAGACCGCGGAAATAAAGAAACATCCAAACGCTTGACTTGCTCACAACTTTCGAACAGAATATGCATGAGCATGAGGACCGACACGCAATACGTGAAAGTTGAAGAGGGATGGGCAAGGTCCAGCAACTTTGAGACCCTGTTCAAAACATGATCAGTAATTATGGATAATCTAACTTGTCAAAGGAAGCAATTCGACTCTTAATGGACAGAAACAATCGAATTGACTTTCAAAGTAGGGAAAATAGGGACACCGTCGCCGTGACGGATGACCAGCAAGGTCAACTGGAGGTGATCATCAGCAGAAAAATGAGCTGTGTCATCTAAATAGCACGTCGCTCTCGCTGCGATAAAATCCGAGTGCCAACTAACTCTTTCAAAAACAGATATAATAACCTTGCAAGAACTAGGATAGAAAATGTAAACTGAAAAAAACCACGGTTTGCTTTTATGATTTTATATCTATCAAAAATGATACCCGATCTGCGTTTCGAGCTTCACATGACAAATGGCAACAAATAACAACACTCCGAAAGACCTTAAGGATATGAATATAATTTATTAAAACAATCAGAGGCAAAAATCAAGAGAGAGTAGAAACCAAATAAGAGGAGCAGTTAACTTTATTGAAGATGGAATATACAGAAAAGGAGGTAATTTGGGTTCATTAAGCTGCCGCATCCCACAAGCTGTTATAATTGTCATAAGGAAAATGTAAGACGTAAAAATAAAAAACACACACACATACACACACACATATATATGTATGTATGTATGTACGTAAGTGTGTGTGTGCGGGTGTGTGTGTACACCCACTAACTTTTGGAACAACTGTACCATCTAAACATACTAGAATCCACAGTACTAAAAATGGAAATGACCCCGATTACATAACGTGAGAGTAAAGGGCTATTTTCGCCGAAATCGACACGCATGTACCCGAAGTTAGGTGTGTCTGTGCGTGATTGGAGTTGTTTGGGAAGCCTGATCTGAATATAAACAGTTATTATTCGGACCTTCATTCTTTCATGCCATACCCACTCTGGAGGTTGAATTCCGACATACTATGTTCGAGAAAAGACAGTATCAGAGTTTTGTTTACGTGCGTATGTGTGTGTGTGTGTGTGTGTGAGAGAGAGAGAGAGAGAGAGAGAGAGAGAGAGAGAGAGAGAGAGAGAGAGAGAGAGAGAGAGAGAGAGAGAGAGAGCTCTAAATTTCAAATGACACAATGTTAAAAAAATATAGTGCCTCTTTAAAATGCATTAATTGTACATCATATATCACTGAAAAATAGTTAGGGATAAACCAAATTCCAGGGAAACTACAAAAAAATGTTATAAACTAATAGAAATAAGAACTATGGCTGATTAAAACATGAAGTCATGAGAGTTACAAATTGTATAACTCCCTAGAACAGAAGCAACCCAAACTTGCGTGCAACGGGACATTTCTTGTAATCTTACCATAGAATAGTTTGTGCTTTGAGAAAGACGAATTCCTCTTTCCTTTCAGGAACTTCAAGAACATCTGTGATTCAGACTAAACTTTCACGGGGAACAAACACACAGTTTATAGTTTATCTCTTAAACAACAGTTAGCACTTGATGTACGCACTTAACTTGTTCTGTAGCCATTCTACACGTTCACGGATACCGCTGGCTTCTAATAAATTCCGTTATCATTTTAATAAATGCCAGGTTAGTGTAATTATACCATTAATGAAATTTCCACTTCATGAATGAAGAGACACTAGGTACAATGCAACCATACAACAGAGCAAGCTATGAAACCAAAAACCAAGCAAAATTTCTGTTAATCATAATATCCATTTACCTTTGGGCACCTAATATCTGACAAGAGCACGTCTGGTTAACGGAAAGTATATCTTTAAAATGAGATATCAGTTAATCATAAGAGCCATTTACCCTGAGCACCTAATATTGATGAGATCACGCCTGTTAATTGGAAAATATATCTTTAGTACGTACCATGCCACAGGACAAATAAAACTAAGTACTTTTTGCACACCAAGACCAAAGAGAAAAAGATTTAATATGTGGATCTACTACTTGATCTGACGTTGTCTATAGCATGGTCTGTGTACGTATATGCAGCACTTAAAAACTTGGCGCTACATGTAACAACACTACACTGACGTACGAGTAAGCTGGTAAATTCACATGAAATGATATTAAGACTAACTTGTCATCAACATTATTTATACCATGAAGCATTCGAAAGAATGTACCAAACTAGGACATTCATTTACTCAGGAAAAAAAAAAAGAGTTGGTCAGTTATGCAAAGGAACACATACCACATTATGTCCTAAGCTGAAATCGATAAATCTTCTCTAAAAAAAGTTAAAATGATTTTTATGAAGTTCATCGAACAATAAAAAATACTGCAGTTTCAAATATGAAAATTATAACAAAAAATTATCCTTTAAATACAAAAAGTTTATGAAACAATGCATGAATCCTGGGCACAGTAACATCCTAATTAATTGTGATCCAAATGGCACTATGCCTTTACGAGCCCTAATCCCTTAATGAAGACCATACCTACCATCCGAATTACGCACAATAACCAGCAGAGGGAGAGAGTATAATAATTAATATGCGTCAGAGGAACACAGCGTTCGAAAGAGAGAGAAAAAAGTCTTCCCCTTACCCCTGGCACAGAAATTAACAGGAACCTAAGTAAGTAAGTGGCAATGTTGGAAACAGTGAAAGATAATGGTAGCAGCAGCAGCAGCAGCAGTAGTAGTAGTATTAGTAGTAGTAGGAAACTGGTGCAGCCGCCCGATTACAGCTTACCCCGCTTGAGAGGAGCTAACACACAGCCATCAATCTGTAGCTCCTTTCCTGCGAGGTCTGGAGGGGGAGCGGGGCAGTGGGGGGGGGGCGGCTGGGAGGGGGGCCCAGTGGCGTAAAGACATATAGTAACAAATATTGTGTTCGAGTCCCAATAAATAACTTTTATTTAGCTTCTCGGCACATAACCAGACCCTGCAGGACAAGGCCTGCAGGTTAGCGATTAGGTGTTAGATTTTCTCAAGTGCGGTAAGCTATAATCCTTCTGCAGCAGATGCGCAACTTCCCACTAAAGCTAATCTCTTCTTATGGTGACCAATACAATATATGAAACATCATTATAAAAAACATTGATAAATAGCACTTTAGGATTCTTGAGCATCTAACTCTAAATTAAAGAATAAGACTTAAACACGCACATGCTACTGATCCAAATGTAACTATAAGGATAAAGCAATACATGTAAAAGTAAATGTGTATATATAAATATATATGTATATATATACACATTATATACATATACTACACACACACACACACACACACATATATATATATATATATATATATATATATACATACATATATATATATATATATATATATATATATATATATATATATATATATATATATATATATATATATATATATATATATATGCATACACACACTCACAACACACACACACACACACACATATATATATATATATATATATATATATATATATATATATATATATATATATATATATAATGTATATAAAGTTTAGGACTTCCTGTGATCTCCAATAATTACCCTGTAGCGTTGAAGGGTAGATCTCTTTCCCGAAAAGTTAAAAAATTCTCTCTAGCTCTCTCTCGCTCTCTCTCTAAATATATATATATATATATATATATATATATATATATATATATATATATATATATATATATATATATATATATATATATATATATATTCTGTTTCAAACTCCTTCACGCTCCAAACCAATATACATCACCTTTTTCCTCAAGGAAAAAAATTCTTGGAATAAGTTGGAAGGGGCAGAAAGAAACAAATGGCAGAAATTAAAGTTCCGGCAGAGAAAAAACTAACGAGAAAGTTACAGACAGTCAGAAGAGAAAAAATGCAATGACGATGTAAAAGTCTTATACCTGGAGCTTTTAATAGTTAAAACAACGACGTCTTGCTGTTGGCAGAAACTTTGTACAGAAATAAGTCCCCTGAAGAAATGCTCCGCTTAAGGCTTAAGAATAGTTGAATTAGGAAGCGGAAAAATCAATTAAAACCAAACTACTTGAGCTAGGGAATTTTTGTTGCTACTGGAATTTTAATCATACTGCCAATATTATTACAAGCCCAGAATCATATGCAAAAGTCTAAAAGATCGTTTTATTGTTGACATCCTTGCGCATATAGCCTACAAATACAGCTTGTAAAAACAGATTTATGAGATGCAATTTTCGGAAACCGTCGTTTTTGCACTCGAAGAAAAATGAAGAGGGTAAAACACAACCAATTGCTATCTTCTTCTTTCTTGCCATCTATATCACATTCCACCTTCAATTCTGCGTATTCCTGCGATGGAATGCGAAATATGCAGAATGACAACATGGTAAATTACCATGAATAAAGTACATAAGTGTATATCCTAACTTTCTGCAAGTATTGCGAGAAAAGCAGTCAATACCTTAAACGTAGAGAAAGTCTCATCTCAAATACTTCTCATAAACACCTCGGCTGTCACACTCAGAAGGATTCTACCCTACATAACACTCTTCCCTTGTGTCTAGTTCCTCTATCTCTATCCTCTTATGGAAATGGCGTCAGGAGAAAGAGAGAGCGGGAAAGGGGGTGGGGGGGGGGGGTAGCGGGCGCCTGGAGGGAGGTTTCAATTCTCTGGTAGATTACATTCCCCGCACAGTTGGTATTCTTTCTGCATGTAGAACAGCCTATGAATATGCCACTCAGTATATCAATTCTCACCCGGCTCTGGTACTTCCTGTCTCTGCTGGTGCTGTCACGTTCTCATACGACCTCGACATGAATATATTTTGAAGTGAACAACAGAATTTCCGTTTACTTTATTGCAGGAAAGCTGTCCTCCTTGAAAAGGAAGACATTGCTGGATTATAAGATTTAGGCTTAAACGAAAAACTGAGCCAACAAGGCCATTGGCCGCTACTGGGGTACAGTTTTAAATCCAAAAGATAAATCTGAAATTTAAATGTAACAAATAAGTCAATCAATGATTATGAAATGTGGTAAATGCCTCTTCTTTTATAGGCTCTCTCATACGACTATCATTAGGATCCGATAATGATAGCAGTATAGTCTAACAAAAAAGTTTTCCATTACAAATACTGCCTATCGTTATGAATGATTTTATTACAAAAGTCTCGAAGAAGGGTCTGAGAATAAAATTGTACTGGAAGTTATAAACGAAAGTGAGGAAAAAAACCAAGTCCCTGACTCTAAATGTTGATGAAATTGATAAGAGCAACAAAGCTGCGCCAGATGATTTGTTCTTAGGCTTCAAGATTTATTACACGACTGAAATAAGCAGATATCAGTTGCGGTAAAACCAACGCAGCACAGCAGAACAGGTAAGGTTTGCAAGAAGAGCACACATGGGTAAGCTCTCTATACTTGAGTGACCTTTCGTTATTTATCTTTCGAGGCACATTTGATATTATTTGATATTTATTTGATATTATTTGGAGACACTCTAGCTGAGTAATCTTCATACATGCACATCCCGTGTTTCCTGATCTTTCATAGTTATCTTGAGAGCTCAGTTTGTTCTCTTTACATTGCAACTTCGAAGCATCACCCTCTTCGAAAACAACCTCTCCTCCTAGTCATTTTTATTTAACATCCATAATACGTTGGTTTCTAAAGACATTGTTTGATTTTTTATTATAATGTTTTTTAAGTCTCCATTAAAGATGGATTTCTTCACTAAAGTTTACATACCTGGTGTCGGACTCTTAAATCAGTTTTCAATTGATTTTGGAGCGGATGAAAAAATCTTTTCTGTAATATATACTTTGATATACCTTGTTTGATGCCGTGGCACGTCACCTACAGAAACCAAGAACTAAAGTATAAAGTTTTCAGTCTCAAGTGCTTCAAGAATTGCATACTGTCAAAAAGTACCTAATGTGATAGACCTTTCATTACTTTATACTCGAATACATAACTTTTAATCACGACATCTTTTCACTGCGGTCTTCATATAAAAACCTAGTTATCACTTTGAAAGATGCTTTATATGATCATGTTGTCTCCTTAGCACGTTTTCCTTTTCGGTTTAATCAATAATTCGTCTCCCAAACCTCTTGTACTCTCCCCTATGCTCTTAATTCTATTATGCATTATCATTTCCCTCATGATCCCTCCTAAGCTCATACTACATTTCGGAAACCATTAATGCATCAATAAGTGGAATCTATAAAAAAGGCAAATAATTCAAGACTTGAGTAAGGAGATCTATTAATCTCACTATTACACCTTTAGCGTCCGCGATAATCTTTACGATTTCGGTCTGTAAATTCAGTGATTAAAGATGGATCTCAGTTCCTTGGAAAATAAACAAAAAGATTATTTACATGGCTTCTAAAACGTTTGGATGCTGTTTAGATTCCACAAGTATTTCTGTTAAGCTCTGAACATTCAGTTGGGCTTACTCAGCTTTAAACGACGATTGCTTCCGTTTCTAAGGAAACTCTTCTTCAAGTGGCTTCCTTTACAAGGATGATCAAAACCTTAAATCTTATCAATGGCCAATTTTTTTTTTCTCTTTCTCTCTCTCTTCAGGTTTCCCGCCCCCCCCCCCCCCGCCCCGTATTTTCTTAATGGCCCTGGATACTCTGAAGGGACTGCTGGAGTTGAATGTGATGAATTTTGCTACATCAGCTCCAGCAATAAATATACCAATTTGTGATTACCATATTTCCTGAGGATAAATTTGAGTGAATGAAGTTCCAGACACATTTTCCCGTTCCAGTTTTAGACCGTGAATAATCTTTCTCCGGTGTTTCCAGAGTACTTTTATCCTTGTACATTCACTTGGGAGATTTGTGGCCGCTAAGATTTTTTGGAGCCGTCCATTACGATAAAATTTCCTAATTCTTGAACTTTCCAAACCTATCTTTTATATTTTCCTCTTCTTTGCGTAGATTCATACCTGTATATTAACGTTTACATCTTTGGATAGAATTTGATCTGTAAATAACCTGCTGCTAGCCCAGTGGGGGAGATGATGACTGAGCATGAAGTCTGAAGGGAGAAGGGTTGAGTAAGCATGGAGCCTGGGAGTGTTGGAGAAGCACCGAGTCTAAGGGGAGGTTGAATAAGCGTGGAGACTAAGGCGAAGGCGGGGGCGGGGGCGCGGGTGGGACGTTAAATATCTACGGAGTCTAAGGGGAGAAGAATTGAATAGGTATGGTGTCTAAGGAGTACTGAATAAGCATGGAGTCAGGGGATAAGAGATAAATAAGCATGGCGTCTAAGGGAGGAGGGGTTGAATAAGCACGGGGTTCAAGGGGGAAGGGGTTATGCGGCCTGACCTTTCATAGGAAGCGCCTTCGCCGGGGCTCATTGCCTTTTGTTATCCAATTTCTCTGAAGAGCGAGCGGAAAAATAAAACTTTTTGGTCACTTTTAGAAACGAGATGATAGTGGCTGGAGGCTTTTGCTCTCCCTGCACTTAGCAGTATTATGCTTCTCTGTGCCAAAAAAAAGAGCCTTTATTAAAGTAGTTTCTCCCTACAAGAGCTTCCTTCCTCCTCTCCTGCCTCGCTGGTTCCTACTCAGCTTCTTTATTAGAAAAAGCAGAGGGAAATGTTAAACCTAATTGTATCAGGTAAAGTTAAGTGTTATTAAATGTGCTCAAATGGCACACTTAAGTTTCTCCTACTCACTTCATTTTCAAAACTGGTTTTGGAAGGAGACGAACATGCTGAATCCATGGCAGCGTAAACAACGACAGCCATGCGTTCAGTTTATAAACTGGTTCTTGTAAAAGGAAAATTATTTTCATTTTTGAAGAATAACTTGAACTGCATCTAATGCGATATCAAGGCCCTCACTGCCTTGTTAATAGGCAGAGAGAGAGAGAGAGAGAGAGAGAGAGAGAGAGAGACAGAGAGAGACAGAGAGAGAGAGAGAGAGAGAGAGAGAGACAGATTTAAAACAAGTCATTAAACGTGAACAAGGGCAGCACCTTTACCTTGAAAGGCTGAAGGTGGAGGGGATTATTATTATTATTATTATTATTATTATTATTATTATTATTATTATTATTATTATTATTATTTCCCATTTGCCTTTAAGCCAGTAATGCTGACCGCGGTGACGAAAAGTAATCTAGGTGAACGCAAGTTGCAGGAGCTGGTCCCCTCTAATTGCCACCATCTATTGCAACAATAAAATCATAATGAATGCCTTAATCCTTTAATGACCACTAATTAAAATCCAACACCAATTGGTTTCCGAAATAAAGGCTTAATTGAATGTGTAATGAAAAATATAACAGAATGCACCCCCTGTCACCTCCTGACAACCCCCCCTCCATGATATTAATAGTACCGCAATGAAAGACATTTAGGAGCCTCATTAACGTCATCATTCACATGAAAACGAAAAAGCACCATTCATTCAACACAAGCGAAGACCACAAATACGAGGCTTTTAATTTCCGCACAGCCTCTGTCATCGGAGGTACGTACGCTGCCGACTAGGATCGAGCCAGACCTCATAATTAAGAAATACAATTAAGCCTCTTTAATGCTTGACATCAGTCTGACCTGGCTGGTCCCTGCATGACTCTTAATGGGAGAAAACCGGACGTAACTTTAAAAAAAAACATCAGCAGCCCATACCCGCATTGAGCAATGCTGCCATTCTCTTGCACTGACTGATTGCGGTTGGCAGTCCTGTTTTGAGAGTCAAAAGAGTTCTGTTCCTTCTTGAACTTTACATAAAAAACTTTGGAGAAAAGAATCAGACGCCTGGAATCGGTCAAAGTACGGAAATCCTTCTCTTGGAGGCTACGATACAATGTAACTTGATGTCATTCATTTGTTCGTCTCTCTTCTTATTCCAGACCAATTCACGTTCTTGTTTTGTGAATAAAACTGTTTTACTAACGCTCTTTTCCGGCGTAAAACCTATCTATCCCTTCCTGTTCACAACCTATCAAAATACTTGTCCTTTGCTGTATGAAATGCCTCATATTGTTCCGCCATTTTTCTAAAATCAAGTTCGTCCGATACCAAAGTATCAAATAGTATAATTTTCATATTCCAAATCGACTAAATTGCATTCTCTAACTCTTGCTAACCTGCTCAAATTTTTCTTCACGCTAAGCATCATAAAAAAGTCGTGCTTCTTATCCTTTGCATATTCGTTAAAACAGCTTGATGGAGGAACAAAAAAATACGTTGGCAACAGATCAATGAAATATAGGAAGTGATTGGGAAAAGGGACGATACCAGTACAGCACAGAAAATGCTGGGCTCTATGAATGCACTCAAGTTGCGAAAGGTAGAAAGACTGTGTATGGCAGGAATGAGGGAGGCTGCAGAACTGCCTTACAGCTGACCGCGCGAGTTTTGTAGATGTGTGTGTGTGTGTGTGTGTGTGTGTGTGTGTGTGTGCTGTATGCGTGTGTGTGTGTGGGAAAGATAGAGCTTGTTGAACGCTGTGCTCAGTAACAAACGAGGGTTTATTCATGAATATTCAGAAAACCAAAAGTGATTTATAATCCTATGCTTCAACAAAGGCTGTATCGCCGCCTTTCTTCGACAAACTCCCCACAGTTTATGATCTCCCACTTGCAGATTCACAACTGCAGTCATATTACATATTTCTGTGATTAATGAGCTTTTTTACGCGCTAGGAGAGATTTATACAGCCAGTGGCAACTTCTTATGATACAAAGCCCAGTGTTTGACAAAAGACACTGAGAGATGAAGGAGACTCTTGACAGATTTCTTCTAATGGCAAGAAAGCTGTTGTCTCATTGTCTTGTAACACAGCACCCGTTAATTTTTCAAACTTGCAACTGGCCCTCGTACGATAGTGACCTACAATTATTTTAGCGACTGCAGTAAAGAAATTCACCTCATGGATGATAACTGAATCATTTAAGAACTATCAAGCATCATAACTATGAGGTGACTTACGAACGTAGGAGAGTATCCATGTAGGTATGGGCGTGCATTTATGGCAAAATGTGTCTATTTAATCTTAAGCATTACTATGTATACAACCGTGTAGTCTAGATAGGCTTATAATGAAGGAATCCAACTTACGCTTTGAAGCTACCTGAACACATACATATAATGTACTTTCCCGTAAACACCTTTACGCACAGGCAGACATACAACATGGAACATACACCGGCATAGTCCACTCCTGAAGTCACTCACTTATCCCTGGTAAAGAGTGCAGATTTAATTATTATTACTAACATTACGTTGTATAGCCAGACTACTGAGTTAACTTTAGATTTAAAACGGGTTCACCTTTCCTTTCGAAGATGTGGCTTTTAACGAAATTTTCTTCATATTTTTGTTTGGTTTCGCGAGACAATAGGACAAGAGATTTCCTCCAGAAAGGGGATTCCGAATTTGTAACGACAGTCTTTGGACGTCTCGATTTATCTCATGTCTGAAACCAATAAATTGCAAGCACACTAAGAGCACTAACGTTAGGTGGAGCCATTTATTTAATCATTCCCACATACACATGATGCAAACACACACAGAGACATACACACACACACACACTCACACACACACACACACACACACACACACACATATATATATATATATATATATATATATATATATATATATATATATATATATATATTTGTAATAACCACAATGCCCTCTTAACTTCTCGAATTCTTCGCGCTTTTTTGGATATGCTTGTCACTACAAAGCCGTAAGATCCGGCTGCGAGATGTTGGAGTGGCTGTGATGTCCGGTTCAATTTCTTGCACTTGGATCTTGCGGCTTTGTAGTGACAAGCATATCCAAAGAAGCGCGAAGAATTCGAGAAGTTAAGAGGGAATTGTGGCTATTACAATTATATACGTATCTGGTAAAAGTGACCAGTAGATTCTACATATATATATGTATGTATGTATGTATATACATACATACATACATACATACATACATACATACATACATACATACATACATACATACATACATACATATATATATATATATATATATATATATATATATATATATATATATATATATATATATATTAGTGGCTATTTTCATCAGGACTATTAAAACTGACACTCAACATACAAAGAAAACAATGAATATTTAGGATATCAATTCCTTCCTTATGGTTCCTTGAACAGAAACCCCGGCCGCATTCATAGGTCAACCACTCTATACACCTTTTACACGTGAAACTATTTGCCAGTTTACAAAAGCTGACGTTGATGAATAACAAACTGAAGCAAAATATGCGTTACAAAGGTACACTCTTAAATATCAGTTACTTTGATGAGGGAGACGGCTGCAACAGGAAGGAAGAAAGTATAAATGAATAAACTTTCCTATACAAGAGAAAAAATCATATAGAGTAATTTATTTTAGTTACTTCTTGCCCCGTGCAACGATAAACTTTTTTTTTTTCTAGAATGGAAATTTGTCCATTGGTAGTTAATTACAGTGGGTAAGTGGATGGGTTACGTACAGACGGGGTAAATGTACCCACAATTTTCAATGTAGTCAGCAAAATAGTTCAGCATAGCTAAAATGTGTTTGCGTGATGAATAAATATATTTAATACGAGGAAATGGATTATAAAAAATCATTGAACAGGTATGTGGTCTCTTAAATAGTATACGAACATCTGAATTAACAGAAGCGCTTTCGTGCTACTCTACTAGGAGAAAGCTGCACGTCAAAATAAGGAAAAAAAGAAACATTCACAAGCAACAGGTACACACATTATAAGAAGGCTTTTAAAATGTCACCACCAAAACATCAGCAATTGTTGAGGATCAAAAAAATATCAGAAAAGTGAAAACAAAACTTAGGAATAAGATAAATATTAACAGACCAAACCGACTACTTGTTTGTAAGCGTCTGATAGTTTTAAACTTGAAGGTTAGCTTCGCAAGAATCCAGTGTCATTACTTGTGAGTAAACTGAAAAAATATTCGGCAAAATTAAACTAATCTGGAAGAGACGGTAATACAAACAGCTCGATTTTGAGGGCGGTAGGTAGTAAGTGCTGCTAAGAATTGTAAATAGAAATGCATTGAGTTGGCTAACTTCGTTTATAAAACTGGAGTCGTAATAGTCAAGGTAATGTATCTTATTTTAAATACCAGTTAACTTTTACCGCTGAATATCAATTGTGGAGAACTGAAAAAATGACAAAGTGCATATCTGAAGTCTGGCGCTTGGCAGTGGAACTGTGATTGAACATAAACCAAAACATATCAACATGCTGTCTACTGATATGTTGAGCAGAATGGAAAATAAAATCAATAAAATCTGTACGATCATACGGACCCATGGGAGCAGACTGACATGCTCAGAAATGCGAAACAATAACAAGGATATAACGAAATTACTTAATCAAGTCGTCAGCTTTTAAAATTTAGGCAAGTCTCACCTGAAAGAGCAAACGAGCCTTGAAAGCAATGCACGCACACAAACAACGTTAAACATGCATTTTTGATCATTCAACGGCGTTCTCAAGATTCTCACTTAGGTATTCCATACCGGAGTGGCCAAACTGCTGTCGACTAAAATAGCTCGAACATCCAACACATGTTCGTATATAGAGCAAATCAATCAAAATCATCAGGAACTCCTTTTTAATCTCCTACTTCCAGCGCAGCGGCCATGTTTACCAGCGAAGGGCAGCGTAGCGGTGGGAAAAGGACAACAGAATGAGAGAAAACAAAGAAAGAAAGAAAATAAGTGGAAATACAGAGATGATGCAAAACAAATGATTACGGCAATAAGCCGCTAGTTTGTGCTATCCGCTAAGAGTCTTCTTGTATGTTTTGCATCCCATATGCAAAACATAAGATTGAAGTAAAATGGTAAAGCATCCAGAGAGAGAGAGAGAGAGAGAGAGAGAGAGAGAGAGAGAGAGAGAGAGAGAGAGAGAGAGAGAGAGAGAGAAAATAGAAGTAATAAAGTCGGGACTCTCAAGTTTGTTCAGGCTATAAAATATATCAACGGCTCTTGAATAGAAAACGCAGTGCGCCCTTTCATCAGCAGCAGAGATCGGAAACTTTATAGTTAAACTACTCAAGAATTTCGGTTCGTTAAATCCTGATCGCATTTCGAAAACAATCGAGATCCGAGTCCGCATATCACGGTGTAAAAAGACAAATTGGTGATAAAAGTAAAACGTTCAAAGATAAAATGAAGAAGTTAAGAACAGAGACAAAATGGAGGAAAGACTTATGACAACCAGACAAAATGAGGACATAATTTATTTTGCACAGATGAAACAAATGTAAATCACAAAACACAAAGACATAATGACGAAAAAATGCACAGCATACACACAACATAAGTTAAACTGCGTATAGTTAACTATTCTGACCTAATGCAGGAAATAGTACCATGGATAACCTGACCATATCAGCCGAATATCCATTAGTGAAAGCAGGTCATCACAGGCAACTAAAAGGAAAAATTGCATGAAACCTCTCCTTTCAGACGTGGCCCTCAAAGAGAGAGAGAGAGAGAGAGAGAGAGAGAGAGAGAGAGAGAGAGAGAGAGAGAGAGAGTCATAAAAATCGTCCCAATAGCTTCCGGGAACCTAAACCAGACACACTATTGTCCAGCAAATGACCATGACGTCACAAGGAACCTACACGTATCCGGGCCGCCGCCAACGTCCTAGTTGGAACCAAGGCAAGGGAAAAGGCTGTTTCTGCTAAGGGTTCAAACACACAAGCGGAATTCAGTCCCCCAACCGCACTCCCCCCCACCCCACTGACAAGAAACTAGCCCCTGAGCGTCAAGAGTGGGGGTGGGAGGGGGAGGAACAAAGGGACAAGGGATGGGTGGCACTATTTCGTCCCGAGGCCGTCATTACGTCACGAATAACGATCGTCAGCCACAGCCAGGAGTGTCAGGCAGCCCCACAACAAGACATCAACAGGGGTTAAAGGGGAACGAGACCACAACCGGCTAATTCATTTCTTCAAAGTGGGGAAGGGGGTCACGAGGAGTACACAGAGACGGTCCTGTGGGTAGGTACAGTACGAGACGCATTGGAGTGGGTGGACCCACCGCTTTCCCCCCAAAATAAAAATACCCTCGGTGAATAGTTCGGGGTGGGAGGTAGTCTGGAAAGATATGCGTGTGTCCAAGGGACGGAGGGCACCTCTGACTTCAATAATAAGACGCCACGCAGGAGTAAGGAAGACTGTCAAACAGTAGAAAACAGCAGAGAAAGACTGGGCAAATAAAAAGAATAAAAAAAAAACACGAGAATTATAACAAACTAAATAATGATAAATCCTCACAAATACGCAGTGATGAAGAGATGCACCAAGAGGTATCCGACTTTTTTTCTTTTGGTTCAGCAGAAGGAAAATTAAAATGTATTTTACCCTGTATAACCATCTACAAATGTACAAAAAGACTTTATATTCGTGAAAATTATATGACGCCAATTTGTGTCCCACGGTTCCAAAAACGACGTTCTTGTTTTAAGTAGTCTCAAAGAAACTGCTTTCTTCACCGCGCCGTGATCATATCTCTCGAAGATCTCTAACGAGAAAACACGTAGTAAAAAAAGAGAGAAAAGTTAAGTATACCTTAGTTTTACCACTGAAAAAATGAATGAAATAGTAGGGCATAAGCCTTTTTGAGTTAAAATTACCAAAAGAGTATTTTATTCTAGAGAGTGAATTGCTGCATTACTATATTTTGCATTTAAATTCAAAGGCAATCGCTATTCCCAGGGTCGCGTGAAAAGTGTCAATACATGCAAAATACATGACAATAACCTATAATTTTTTTGCTTTTTGTTTTCACAATTAAGATCTTTAATAATTCCAGAACTGTCGGTTGATCTGTATTCTGGCTACTCTTTAGTAATAGAGTGGGTAACTAATCGATTTTAAGAAATAAATAATACGGGCAGTAAGCGGTTTCGTATTTCCCGAAAGACTGCCGAAGAATTGACACACCACTATGCCTTTTTAACACGAAAGAAATTTCGAGTTTCATTAGACTGGTTTACAATTAAAAAACTGATAAAGCCATAAAGTCCTTGTCATACAAAATACTTCGCTTTATAAGAACATCTCCCCAAAAACAATAAAACGTACAATACCGAATTATCAAACGGGATAAAAGGATATTTAAGTAGAACATTTTGACATGCAGTTCTCTGCTCTATGTGCTCTTAATTTCATACAAAGGGACGAGTGAATTAGCAACAGCAGATGAAAAGTGTACAATTTCAGGGGTAAAACTGAGAGATGAAATTGACTCAAAACAAGTTTTATTTAAATCTTGATATATACAGGACCGACGTGATACCCATCCGACTTCAGTGTTCCAGCCTCAAATATCCTTTCAGAATTGGCAATTCAATCGGCAATTCGAATTCATATTAACCATCACAAGAGCGACAGGCTAAGCCCTTACCTAAACACGCTCACGGCCTTCATCAACAGCCGCTACTCGCTCACGCCACAGCCGACTCTACTTTCGCCTACAGGCAAACGTGTCACAAGCCACCCTGGCCATTCATAACCATTTACATTCCACCACCACCACCACCACCACCTCACACATGAGCACCTAACTTTGAGGCTTCACGTGCAATCAATATTCTACTGCTCATGGGGAGTTCCCTGGTCACTCAATTAACTTGACTGTCCTAGCTATCTTAAACGAGGTTGCAGCTCTTCGCTGTACAAAGTATTTATTAAAGGAGGGGGGGGGGGGGGCGGCAGTGACGCGCTCCCATGATGACAAATGAAAAGATGATGATTAACAGGTAATTCTTATCTCGTAGGAATAAAATTTGGATTTTATACTAGACCGTGAGTTCCAGTTAGCTTAACCTCTTGAAATGGTATTGCTTTAATTTTTTGTCGGCAATCTTAGACTTACGTTAACTAGTCAGGTCTACGGTCTTGAAGATAAAATTTTCTTCCTACAGACATATTTCCAATAATAATGAGTATGATTTTTTGCTTGTTCGTTTGTTTGTTTGTTTGCAAGGAAGACTTGGTCGGTCAGAAGAGCAAGTATGGCTCAGCATGTTGCAAGGATGAAGATTAAAAAAAACGAATGCAAATTTTAGGTTATTTTTTTCTCTTGTGGCGGTAAACGCGGTCCCCAATTCGGAAAATTGACCTGTATTTAATACAATAAAACGGACAAAAAAATAAACAACTCGGCTGAGGCCAAATTAGCTGAATACCCATATATTCCAAAAAAGAATTCGCTGAATGTGAATGCTCACGCAGCGAAAAAGTCATCATTTAGAAAATATAACGAGCCCAATCTCATTTTTGTCGAGTTTAGCTGCGGCATCCAGAGATCAGCTCTGTAGTCTTGTTTTCTTGAAGTCTGCAACAGTTGTCTGCTGCTGATCTCATTGAAGCTATATAATTGTGATTTGATAATCATGCTCCCCAGCACCAACTATAGGTTAACATGATATCAGCTTAAAAACAAAATGAGTTTCTTAATTACATGTTTGTTGTTCCAGTGGCATGCTTTCTAAAAAACAGTTTACTGATGACTTGCATTTACTGAATGAGGCGTATATTGGAAATGTGATCAAAACTATTCAATCTGTTAAGACCTATTTTCAATGAATAGGCTTTACACTGTTTCTACCTCATTTGCATTTCGATACTCATACGCAAAATGCGCTTATGCAAGAGGACCCTTCCACATATTAACAGATTTTATATCTTTAAAATGATCCTTAACAACGCCTGATGTCACAAAAAGAGTGAAACAATCATCCATAACGAAAGGACTGCAACTGCCTCTGTCTCTTCTTAAAAATTCAAGCCTTTTATGAAATCCGAGTCACGACGGAGAGAACTGTGGTACTTCAATGCTACCTAGATGATTCTTTGTATGGTGATAAAAAGGTAGCCAGGGATAAAAACTTATTTTTGCTGTGGAAGTAAAACATTTAATCAAAACTATCCAAACAACGCATCTGGGTGCACGGCAGTTGACAAATGAAAAACAAGGGAGGAAATTAACTTTCGATTCACAACTAAAGAGTTCCTGGAAAAATGAAAAACGTCGCATGAAAACATTCATGGAAAATAGTGGCCATTTTTAAATCTAGTAATGTCTGTAAATATGCCAAATGCACAAAACACCCAACCCAAAATTACCACACACATGAACGAATGAACGTCCTCTCGCAGTATCAGAACCATCCTGAGAGCGAGTGTTTAAAAAAAATAATCATTCATAAGTTTTCTTAAAAATGAATCTAATGCATAAAATGGAATGAAAAATTAAACGTGATAAAAATGGAGTGATTTTGATTTTGCATGATGGTGGAGATTTACATTTACATGTTCAATGAAACTCGTTCATAACGATTTATTCAAATTAGTTAATACCAAAAGGGATTAGTTCCCTTTCAAATCAATT
>JANJGK010000012.1:40282964-40287964 GCA_039081455.1 Macrobrachium rosenbergii | reverse complement strand
GTAAAATAATTGCATATATGCTATTTAATGAATAAGTCTAAAGATATACTGGGAATAACTGGCAAAATAATCTCTGTGGAACCTTCCGCGTCTGATCTACGGAACTGGATGTGCAGCCTCGGCAACGATATGTAACTGCGCGCTACATCTAACTAGCAGAAAGTAACCGACCTTATTAATATTAAGTACACAATGTACCAAGTATACATACGAGCACAAACAAACGTGCATATTTGCATATATATATATATATATATATATATATATATATATATTTATATATATATATATATAATATATATATATATATATATATATATATATATATATATATATATATATATATATATAGAGAGAGAGAGAGAGAGAGAGAGAGAGAGAGAGAGAGAGAGAGAGAGAGAGATATTTGTGAGTTTGTGTGGCCTTTTAACGGGTCAAGGTAACGGAAGTTAGCATGCCACGCATTAAATGAGATAGGAGTAACTTTTACCCACTCGGACTGGCCAGGTTTATCTCCAGCAAAACCGAATATAGAAAAATAGGGTTAATTTACTCTTAAATCAATGGAAAAGCGGCTGACTAAAATTATTCAAGTTTCTTCAAGATGTCTATAAATACATAGAAAGAAGAAGACAATATTTACATGTTCTTCTCCGAGTAAAAGATATATTCTGAGTAGTTTGATTTAACGATTGAAGCAACCCTACTATAACATCGTGCAAGTATTTGCAAGTTAAATGCAAGGACAAAAAATATATTTCAGCTAGCTAACCACTTCAAAAAATCTAAAGGTTTTCCAATCAAAACTTTCCTCCATTTATTCGAGTACACACTCTACAAGAAAGCCATTTATAAACAAAATGCTTTTCCCCAAATGAAGAACAAAGACATGAAGACTTGTGGTCCCCTCCAATCACATAATTAGTTCCGATATTCAAAAGACCATTCCCTCCACCTGGCATGCCTACTGAATCAATATGGACACGCATATTGTCTAGTCCTCCCCAACGACGATAACCAAACTGTGCCGTTATATTCATTATTCCAGGTTTGTGTCCTCAGTAACTTCGCTGTAGGAAACGGGTTCCTGACACGTGAAATAATGTTCTGGATTGATAGAACAATATATAATTATGTACAGATTTTTAACCGACATTACGGACAGTTTTACAGCGAATCACACATCCAGTACACAAGCTGTTCTAAGAAAATCAAGGATATTCGTATGGCAACTCTAAGAAAAGTTAACACTCGATATGAGGAACAAATAAACCTTTAATGGCGAAGGAACGTTTTGACAATAAAATTCGACAGACCCTTTCTTTACAACACGAAAGCTCTTCAAAATAACAAGAAAACAAATCACTCATTCCCGTCTACAAACTGCGATCGTCCGAGGGAGCTAATATTGCCTTGCTTTTGTGAGTAGAGAAAGCCCAAAGTTTCTGAATAAACATCAGACGACAACAGATGATCGGCCGCAGACTTTCCCCCTGAATTACACGTTAAGCCTACGTTAAAAAATATGCCCAACTTTAAGCCAAGGAAATTACGTCTCATGGCTTCTAATACTGTGCGATAAGAGCCAAATCTTCAGTTATTTCAAGACCATATTATCGTATTTGGGGAGGGATTAATCGATATATATATAAAACAAAATTATAGTAAGAAACAAAACCTACAAACGCCTTTGAGAATACAGAAACCAAATCACCATGTATAATAATAACTAACAACGCGATAGACAAAGAACCATTCTCCTGGATACGAGGGCTTGGGTGGTGGGAGGGGGAAGGACAAAAGAGAGATGAGGAGGAGGAGGAGGAGGAGGAGGAGGAGGAGGAGGAGGAGGAGGAAAGAAAAACCTCAACCCTTGTTTCTTCTGTGCGTAGCTGAAGCATCAAAACAGAGCCTGTGAAGAAAAACGACCAGAAGGAAAAGGAAGAAGTAATCTTGTGAATCGTAATCGTCTTAGGAACTTTCTTCAGAGTTTCTCACGGCGGCATAATACCCGGATGATGGCAATCGAACGGAAATGGAAAGGGAAAATCTTCCCTCTTCCTCCTCCCACCCCTCCTCCACCTCCACCTCTCCATATACCCCTCCCCCAGCTAAACTAATCCGACCGAACTCCTTTTCCCTTTAAGTCTCTCCTTCCATCCCCTTAACAACTCTTTCATTCTTGTCTACCTACAACCCCTCTCACCTCCAAGCCCGCCCCCATCCCCTTGGCAAACACCCATTACTAAAAGTTAACAAGTGATGCCAGAAATGTTCATTGTTTGCAAAACCTTAAAGCTTCCAGGGAGGCAATTCGTTATTTACGCTTAGCCCAAAGACAAAAAAATGGACAAAAAAAAGAAAAAAAGAATAACAGAATTGTGAATTACTTGATATACCACAAAGATACTCTTATATGTCATGAAATTTGAGTAAATAAACATTACAGAATTATTACCACATTTTCTTAATTAGAGGCCTCTCAACCCATATATATGTATATCAGTCATGATACCGGTTTAATACAACGAAAATATCTAAAGCCTTTATATGAGTGGCATTACCCAGTCAAAACATTTGATGAAACACAATAAGCGAAAAAATAGGAAATCAAGCGCTTTGATTTCGGTAACGTTGCTGTGGATCAGTTGGGTGTTACCAAAGCATAACAGCCTACGATGATATCGATGAGGGACCCATGTACTGTATTACTGTTCCTCCATGACTCTGATTCATAAACTTTTATTTTGGGTGTTTCATTCCATTTCAAATCTTTAACAAACCGTTATAAAAAAAACACATTGAGGGCTGTATATGCAATATACAAAAATATTTCACTTTAATTCTTTTGTTTCCAGTTGCTAATCTTTCACAATACGCTGGAAACAAAAGTAAGCAGACGATTGTACACTTAATCAGTTTTTCGGTCAGACAATTATTCCATACAAACTCGCGCGCGTATGTGCACCTTTCTCAAAGAAAACTGGCGATAAATTCCTTGTTCAATTACTTCCAGTTTTCAAAGAGAAGATATATGTTAAAACGGCCAGTTCCTTCATTCATCACTATTATTTCCCTCAAAATTCTGCCGATACATTACGTTTTCACATACATCAAAGACGCTCATTGAAGATAATCGTCCATAACTTCAGTAATTTACCCTCAAAAACAACGAGAGAGAGAGAGAGAGAGAGAGAGAGAGAGAGAGAGAGAGAGAGAGAGAGAGAGAAGAGAGAGAGAGAGAGAGAGAATCATTTCTCAAGGATTGCCTTTTCAAAGAAATATTCAGCAAATTCAGAGGAAAAATTAATTATCTGAGACATTCTTTTTAGTTTTAATTGAGATATAAACATCAGTACAAAAATAAACCTAAAAAATCACCTCTAGTTTTAAAACCATCATCAAATTATTTTCAAAGGAAAAAACCACTAATGACTAATGTGTACTTATTAACTTAACTTGAAAAACTAACTTCTACTAATTTGAAATAACGCAAACGGCTCCATTGACTTGAAAAAACTAACAAGAAAGAATAAACATTAACTACAAAAATAATAACTGTCAACTAGAACAAGGAATAACCAGTAACTATTGACTACGTTATCCCTAGAAATATTGAAAGCTGTTGCCTTAGAGTAGAGGAGAAACCCAACGCCTCTAATAACCATATTAAAAAGCCCCGTGAATCCAACTGCATCATTGGCTTCATAGGGCGAGTTTCTGCCAAATCCTATTTTCTGTAAAGGTGCCACTGCTCACTCTCGGTGAAGAAGCTGTAATAATGGGATTGGATAATGAGACTTGGAAAACGACTCGAGGTTAAACTTAAGTGTAAAAAAAATAAAAAATAAAACATTTTAAAACACGCTTCTATTAAAATTACTAACAAAATGCTTTTTCATCTTAACCTAATTCATATTGTAGCATATTTACTTCGTATTAACGTTGGGAGTTTCGTTTATCCCAAATAACTTTATCAGTTGTAAATTTGCTTAAATGATGTGGTAAAAGGTCATATAAAATGACATTATAAGGCACAGTGAAGCAAACAGATTTTTACAAGCTTTTATTTAACTTGAATTCTGCGTCTCTCTGTCTGTCTGTCTGTCGTGAAAAATAAATCTTTTGAGACACACCAGGATTATCTTACAATTAACCCTGTCTACAAAAATAAAAGCGTGGGCGCCAAACATGGAAAGAAGCGCTACAAGAAAAGAAATATATATATTTTATTTTTATTTCTTGTAGCATTTCCTTCCATGTTTAGCACCCACGCCTCTATTTTTGTAGACATGATTAATTGTAAGAAAATCCTGGTATGTCTCAAAAGATTTGTTTTTAACTTTTTAGTGCATTTTAATAAAAGCGTGTTTTAAAATTTTTTTTATATGTTTTTTTTATTTTTAGTTCTCACAGAAATTGTAACCGATTTATGATTGTTGCTAACGAAATTGATATCCTGTCGAGCCAAAGAAGGTTTGAAAAATCCGAAGAGTTATTTGCCGAGTCAAAGAAGTTGTGAAAAATCCGAAGACTTTTACACAAATCCTGAGATGCTGGGAGAGGTCACTGCCGGGTCACTAAAGGTCACTGCTGACCTACTGATCATGTAAGGTTGTACTGTTACCGAGACTGAGTAACCATGCAAAGTTTCAAGTCCATCGGACGAAGGGAACAGGTCGGAAATTGAGTTACAAGATTTGACGACAGACAGAGAGAGAGAGAGAGAGAGAGAGAGAGAGAGAGAGAGAGACGCAGAAGTCAAGTTTAAATAAAAGCTTGTAAAAATCTGTTTGCTTCACTGTGCCATATAATGTCATTTTATAGGATCTTGTACCACATCATTTTAACAAATTTACAACTGATAAAGTTATTTGGGACAAACGAAACTCCCAACGTTAATACGAAGTAAATATGCTACAATATGAATTAGGTTAAGATGGAAAAGCATTTTAATAGTAATTTTCAGACAATTTAGGTAACCCATCTTCAGTATCTGG
>JANJGK010000012.1:40267964-40277964 GCA_039081455.1 Macrobrachium rosenbergii | reverse complement strand
CCGCCTCTCTTTGTAGATATATGTCGGCCGTTGCACCGACTATTAACATACTAATTAAAACCGCCTTGTAGGTGTGTATTTAGAACAGGGTTATGAAAACCAACCAGAAGCGATAATAGTGACCTGAAAAAAATACACTTGCTGTCCCTTTGAAAATCGCACAGCGTATAAATCATCCATGAAAAGCAATTATAAAGTAAGCAGGAAAAAAAGCTCATTAGCTTTGAAAATGACGTTTCGGCAACAATACAAGCAAACTAATAATGAGGCAATAAAAGGATTTCGGCAGGATGGCAGCTTTAAGATGACTGCAGAAGAAACGGTGAATGGGAGGGGGAAGGGGGGAGGAGGGGGAGGGGAGAAGGAGGGGAAGGAGGAGGGAGTTGTAACGTGGAGTGGAAGGAACCTTTTTTGATTCATGGATGAGGAGTAACTAGATAAAAAGTAAAAAAAGTCGTAGCTAATACCACCAACCTCCTTTTCCAAGTTAGCACCGAATCTTTATTAAAACTGAGGAGGGGGGTGGGTTCATTACTGCTATCACTGGTCTAATTCCCAAGCAAAATTCCCTCTAATTCTCCTCGCAACCTTCCATATCTCTGTTATGGAATCAAATCTCATTTTCACTTCATCGCTTGGAACACCATCAACATTTCATTTTTTAATACCAAATTTTCTGATCCCATCAATTGAATGTCTTAGTGACTCCATGGTTGAAATTATGTAAAAATAAAAATCTCCGTTTTCATTTTCCCAGACGAGAAGCGATTAATAATGAAAGGCTTAATTTGGTTTCTATAGTCTGCTAAGATATATGAAGGAAGACGATCTTGTCTTTTTCACTAACTTTTCGAAATTAAAACTCGGGGCTAACACATCCAATCTTTAAATAATCATGAAGACCTGATGAGTTTTGTGTGTACTCTTACTAGCGCAAATGTTCCAGAACGTAGATAATTTTCTCACACACAAACACACACACACATATATACACACATATATATACACATATATATATGTATATATATATATATATATATATATATATATATATATATATATATATATATATATATATATATATATATATGAGATGAAGCCATTGATTATCGAAAATTTGCGTTATTAAGATTAAACACTAAACTCATGAGGTCTTCACGATTGTTTAAATATTTTATCACTTAGAATTTATTAGCTGGAATTAGAAACATTGGTATTAAAGAATGAAACGTGATGAAGTGAAAATGTGATTTGATTGAATATGTATACATTAAATAAGAAACATATTATATATATATATATATACATACATATATATATATATATATATATATATATATATATATATATATATATATATATATATATATATATATATATATATGGGTGTACACACACACACACACACACACACACACACATATATATATATATATATATATATATATATATATATATATATATATATATATATATATATATATATGGGTGTATACACACACACAAACACACACACACATATATATATATATATATATATATATATATATATATATATATATATATATATATATATATATATATATATATATATATATATATATATATATATATATGGGTGTATACACACACACAAACATATATATATATATATATATATATATATATATATATATATATATATATATATATATATATATATATATATATATATATATATATATATGCGCATTTGTGTGTGCACGCACACTATGAAATAAACAAAATAATGAAGTCTGAACAAGACGTTATTTGACAGAATCCTAATATATTTATTTACTTAAGAGACTAACATCTTGATCTACCTCTTTAATACAGGAAAAGATGAAGACCATGTCGCCACAACTCTAGAATCTGTTTAGAACACAAGTGAATTTAGAAGCTATACAATGGGGATTTTATTCTCTTTCTAGATGTGATATAACTACATCATTTCTACATCAAGAAATGGAATAAGAAGACACTGAAATCATCTGTATTGGTAATGTGGGGAAAGAAGAGATGTGAAGAAACTGTTGTAAAGTAAGTTTTACAAACACCCACTTGACTTACACTGAGATCCCCAATCATTTTCTATGCGGGATTCAAGCAGGTTTCTAAATAGAGAGAAGAAATGGAGATAAATAGAACCAAAAATCTTAAATTTAAGGAGCATTAAGAGGTGAACAAGAGGAAGGCAACTAGAGAGGGGAGAGAGGATAAGACAAAGACCAAGAGTGAGAGTGCGTGCGTGCGCGTGTGTGTGCGTGTGTGTGTGTGTGTGGGCTAGGTGGGAATAATGTGTGAGAGAAAAAATAAAATTATGTAGGAAAAATTCTTTGGTCTATAATGAGATTCGGAGATATATTAGAAAATAAGCATCGGTTCAGAGATATCACTTTCAACAGTGAGTTTTGTAATTAGTTGGGAGTGATTTAGGCCACCCTGTTATATTTACTCATGAGGTAAGAAACCTCAGCCAAGCCATTTATACTTTTCAAGTGATTTCCAGCTTCCAAAAGAAAGAAGTTCTTTGTCTATTAAATATCATTACTACCTTTAATTTCTCTAAAGAGAGAGATTCAAAGCTTACTTGAAGGGCTTTTATGCCCAATTCATATGGTCATAATTTGAAAAAAAGAAGGGGTACGAAATGAAAGACTTAAGACGCTTGAACTGGAACATTAATCATTCTCAGTTGGTCTTCACCAAGGTAAACCTTTTCCATTTACTACCTCCAAAGGAAATCTTATTTATTAAATTCCTAGGAAAGCCGTTTCACGAATCTCCTCTGGAAGACGATGTCCCGTTTAAATCCCTTATTTTGAAAGCTCATATTGAAAATAAATTGCCACTAGTCTCAGCCAAGGTGGAAGATATCAGGCCAAACGGCTGAAGGAAGAAACGCCGGAAGCAGCAAGCACTGTAGGCAAAGCAAAGTTGTGAAATGACAGTAGTCACTCAATTCAGGGGTACGTGAAACAGATCATTGTACTAGTATGAGGCGCCTGATTAGGAAATGGAGCGTTTCAAACTCTTTCGGGAGAGTCCTGCAGACAGAAATTCAGCCACCAGGAAGTAATTAGTACAAGTTTAAGGGATGTATTATCGTGTCCTGGCAACCTACCCGTCAGCAGCAAGCCTGAATTTCTTAAATCATAGGTTGCCAGGACACGACAGGTCCGTTGGCCGCGGCTTAGAGCTTATGGGAGTAAAATTACCAGATCTTCAAGTAACTTCTACAAATGCAAATAAATATTGTCTACTTATCCAAGGAGAAGCAAATTTCGCGACCTTGTTTCCTTGCTCTTAACCCTTACTGTGAGAATGGTAATATGAAAGTAAAATGTGTAACAAACCTAACTGCGGGTATAGTAACAAAATGTTGGATCGAAGCTACGATGTCCCGGCTAGACTGTCTGCCTTTGTAATAATTACTGATGCAAAATACAAACAAGGGACGGCAATAGGTTATATAATATCACAGTAAAATGACCAGAACAAGAACCTCACCCAACATCAGACACCACGAGAGTAACCGGGAAATTAAACAGTACATCAGGAGAAGCAGTAACTACAATCGCACTTGAGATCATCCCATTACGTTAAGCACTGGGTCCACTAATTTGTTTTTTTTTTCTGCAATTTCACTGCGGTTGGCAGTGGGAGTCAGATTTTCCTGGGGAAAAATGAAAATGGGAACGCAGTGTTAAATGAACGTAGGTTTAAGTCACTGTTTACAATCTACTTCGGAGTATCTACAAGAAAAAATCTCCGCTCTCAAAATGTACTCCTTTCCGTCTAGAGAGGCAATAAAAGTTATATTAAAAATTGTTATGAGAGAAGAAGCTTGAAGTACTAGTTCCAGTGTCATTGTTAACAAGGCTGCTAAAAGCAACCCATAATAATAGTGAATCCATCATTAACGATGAACGAATCAGGGTACCATTCATTCATATATCACTGCTTTCCTACAGTATTGAAAACATGAATATCCAGTTAGGTTCAAATCAAAATAAAGTTAATACAACCTATTTTCCTTCCCGGCCTCGCTTGCTATTCAATATATATATATATATATATATATATATATATATATATATATATATATATATATATATATATATATACATATATATAAGCATACAATAAAGGCGGCGAAAATAAGATCCATTTCTCAATGACTTGGGAGCAAACTATAGCTCAGAAATGAGATCTCTATCCGACTTCAACTTATGGATTAATGGCGTACGTTCTGAGAATGCTAGAAAAATAATGTTAGAAATCAATTACAAACGGAGAAAAAAGGAGCAGCTACCTACAGTAATATCGATAGTCACAAAGAGGCTTGTCATATAAACCTCGACTTCTGCTCACTTCTCCCGGTGCATCCCGACAAGGAAAATAATGGAGATAAAAGTCCGCGTTCTCTAGAGTAACTCGATCAATGACGATTATAACGTTAACTTCACATAAATAGATAATATTGATCGCTGAACAAAACGACACATTCCTTCCAAAAAGTTAGCCCCACATCCATACTTCATCCGAAACAGGTTCGGCGTTGTCTTCCTTCTCCTTATTCATTAGCGTAAAACAACGTATTCGTCGCATTCCTATAGATCCCTAGGAATGCTACAGTTGCTGTTGGCATCTACTGTATATGTATGAGTTTCTTGGAATGAGATTCTTCTGAATAAATACTACACAGCAGTAGCTAAGGAAATGGTTCGGTTTTCCGACAAGCCCCGAAGCGTTATCTCACCCTTAAACAAAATTAGATCTTTCCGGGAATGAGACTGGAGTAAAGAATACCGAAAACATTTTGTTACACAATTTTATCAAAAGCACGACGTTATCTGAGTGCAATCCCTTCTGGAATGAAACTGAAAAAAATCTCGAGGGTAGATTTCAGAAAGGAAACCCCCTCTGACCCGAGATCCAAAGGAAAAAACCAAAGGAAATACAAACACACTATCTTTCGTCCAAGCCCAGTAATTCATTTCCCAATTTTCCCATTTATTATCCTTCTGTAGCGGATATCTTATAGGTGGGACCACCTCAATGTCGGCAACATATACATGGCCCTATTAAAGCTTCCTTCCCTGGGCATATTTCGCGGCGTTTATCTGAAACAATATCAATCACTACCAACAGTGGCTTGAATCAACAATAACTGAATAAGGGGAAATTATAAGCTCTGAAGCAAAATACAGCCTTTTCATTTGTATTTTTTCTTTCCTTTAGTTTTCTTTGTTTATTGATAAAAACGATACACAAACACATACACACACGCACACACACATATATACTGTATATACACATGTATATATACATACACACACACACACACATATATATATATATATATATGTATATATAATGCATACTGCAATACACGTCTGGCATACAAAAAGTAGCTTACTTTCAGAAACACTTCAAAAAGGGCAAAATTCCAAAAAACACTGAAAAGAATTGAGGAAAATGCTTTATATTAAAAAACAAAACCCAGCAAGCGATGAAACAAAGAACTCCAAAACAGCCCCGGGCGGGATAATTTGATGAATTTAAATTGTAGACTTAGGACCAGACAAACACCCCTGGCCCCCATACCCGCCCCCCCAAAAAAAGCACACATGGCGAAAAGAATTTCACAAAAAAATTCGTATTTGGTGGCGCACACACTGCTGGCATGACGAAATTCAGAAAATAACGCAACACTAAATAGCGAATTTGTTACTGTACGAATTTAACACTATTCCTCTGTTAGGGGGGAAAGTTGTCGGGTTAAACGCACATGTATCTTCCCTCGGCGGCAACTTTACAAATAATGGTCTATTTAGAGAAAAGTATTGAATTGGAAACGATGGTCATTGTCGGAGGACGACATCGTGAGCGTCCGAGTCAGGTCTTTCGGCTGGCACAAGGCCAATACAATCCATTCGAAGTTAACGATGACTGTTACAATCACTGCCAGCTGATTCCATTATTAAAGTTTGGGCTTTTTTATAGCCACGAAGAGTCCTATCCCAAAAGAGAGAGAGAGAGAGAGAGAGAGAGAGAGAGAGAGACGTAAATAACATAGCAAAACTTGTCCTAGACAAAGAAAAAAAAAAAAAAAGAGCAACTTAGCACCATCCAAACTATAAGCAAATCTATCTATACCATAAAGCTATAACATGACGGCTGAAGGATAAAATCTCGAAACCTCAACTTACACTCAAGTCAGCTTTCACAATAAATATTTCCAAAAGAAGTAAATAATTCTTAATGAGGTAAAAACTCTACGTTTCGTGAACTGACAGCAAATCTAAGCTTTCAGCATAGAGGAGTGAATAACGAGGCTCTGGTGACGCAAATGTCGAATCTTCATGAAATAAAAGTACATTTTGAAGGTTTTAAAGAGGTGAAGTGTCAGATTATCGACAGGATGGAATCTTGTCCATAATAAATATAGCTTGAACACTAAGCACTCTCAAGTTTCAGGAAGTTACGTGTTGCGACTGACAACACTGAGAGCATTAGGACCTCCAAAAATGTTTGTATGCAGACTAAGAAAAGTTAAAATTTTAACGAAGCTTAATTTTGCAATAATCAAGAGCGCTAGTTTTGATGTAGAAAGAAAGTGTAAATTATCTTATATTCTTCCGAAAATAATTATCTTAACAAAACCTGATACAATTTAGATATGGCAATTCGAAAAAGTTCGATGCATGAGAAAGGACTTTGGTGCTCTTAGACATACACCTCTTTAAAGGAATGTAGATAACGTCAGTCAAAAGGCTACCTGAAGATTATGGAAGGATACAAATATGTCACAGTGAATTTTTACTGTCAATACTCCTATGTGAGACGCCTTCACACTTTGCAAGACACAACCAGAGAGAGAGAGAGAGAGAGAGAGAGAGAGAGAGAGAGAGAGAGAGAGAGAGAGGGAGGGAGTTAAGTATACCTTAGTTTTACCAGACCACTGAGCTGATTAACAGCTCTCCTAGGGCTGGCCCGAAGGATTAGACTTATTTTACGTGGCTAAGAACCAATTGGTTACTTAGCAACGGGACCTACAGCTTATTGTGGAATCCGAACCACATTATAGCGAGAAACGAATTTCTATCACCAGAAATAAATTCCTCTAACTCTTTGTTAGCCGGCCGGAGACTCGAACTCGGGCCTAGCGATTGCTAGCCCACAACTCTACCGATTCGCCCAACGAAGAGCTGAGAGAGAGAGAGAGAGAGAGAGAGAGAGAGAGAGAGAGAGAGAGAGAGAATGATTAACATAGTTTCACATTAGTACTTTTACCTTCTCCGAGCATTCTCATTCCCTAACCACCTAAGTCGAGAATGTCAAGCCTAAAAATAGCACAACAGTCATGAACCTGCAGCAGAGAAATCTCGCTAACTCTATCTCTGCTGACCTTAAAAAAATGGAGCCAGAACGTACGAAAACTTTTTTCTCTTCCCAAAAGTAAGTCCATAAAACATTCAGGAAAAAACCTGGTATCTACATCGGGGTAAATGCAACGTTTACCTGAGCGGATGCAAAGTAATGCAAACAGGCAGTCGGGTTATTACCATGGGGACAAACGGACTTTGCGATGCCAAGTTGGAGAGGCTACTCCCCCAACCCACTCCTGCCCGCTTTCCTCCATCCCCTAACCCACCACCCTGAAAAAGGCCTTTGCCGACCCTGTGTTCTATCCAGTCATAAAGGTTACTTTTCCTCCTTTTGTTTTCAGAAAAGGGTCACAGTTATACAGAGGAAACGGCCTTTTGGCCCCTTCCTTAATCCACCACCACAAATAGCTCTCTCTCTCTCTCTCTCTCTCTCTCTCTCTCTCTCTCTCTCTCTCTCTCTCTCTCTCTCAATTTTTTTTCAAGAGGGTAGGCGTGAATAAAGATGATGGCCTGACAAAACGGGTACATGCATCACACAACAACAGATAAAACAAGACCTAAATAAGGTCATGACCTGGCAATAAATATTACTGTTGCAAGTAAACCACGTAATCAAATTAAAACTTATGTATATGTAAAATAGTCTTGGAGTCGTAATAATCAACGGAAAAGAAACTATATATGGAATATCAATCAACCCCACTAATTTGATATTTGCTAGACTTACACGCGCAAATTATTTAAATTACTCTGTGCATTGAAACAACTTACTTGTTCGCTTTTCAAGGATCATATGTAAATTTATGAAGTTTCTTCTCGTTAACAAATATTGTACCTAACAGACGTGACTAAAAACCAGCTAACTAAGGAACAATATTAGCATTCTTTATGATAAGGAATTGGGTTTCCTAACCATGAGGTATCTTTGCTTCCTTACTTCCTCGAATTCAGAATTTGGATTAATGGAATCAGTACTAAAATAGGAGACAAAAAGATCTTTTAGGCAACTAATGAAGTATTCATTACGGATTAGCAAATGTAAATGCTCAACAAATACAAATATATAACAATGTAAATAAATACAGAGTTGAAAAATTGAAATATACGGAAAGGTTCCTCGACTAAGTTTAGCCACCAACACACTGTCGCCATCAAATGGCTTACCATCTCCCTCTCCCCCACAGGGAGAGAATGGAGCGCGTGGAAAGGGAGAGGTGGGCTGAGGGGAGGGGAGGGAAGGGGAGGGGAGGGGAGGTGGGAGGGGAGCGGAAGAGATATCTAGGAGAGACACCACCGCCGCATTAAAATAAAATCTTTCTCCACACAATGGAAGGTCTTTTATCTTTCTCTAAACTGAAAACTAATATTGCCGAGCGGGCGGCAGAAGTCATAGACGTGCCATTATGTGATCCAGCCATCAATCATAATCAAGAGACAAGATCGCAGCAGAGGCCTTTTCCATTAAGCAGACTCGATGATGACCTAATCATACGGGATTGCTCTTCCAAAATCGCAGCAGATTTTTATTGTGCACCAGTTGTCTCTCTCGCTCCCGGCTTCCCTTCCCTTAAAGGTGATTACGCGGAGAAGCAAAAAAAAAAAAAAAAAAAAATGAAATAAAACAGATGAGACGGAGACGAAGAGCAACATGCGATAATGAACAGTTTGCATAAAATCTGTTTGAAACGAAAACAAAATTGCAATATCCGCGTGACCGTTTTATTGGTATCGCGTGAATGCCTTGGCAAATCAAACTTGACAAGTTGGCAAGATCAGTTGTGGGTTTTGCAATCCCTGTCAAAGACCAGACGGAAAAGAATAATTTGTCACTTTATTAAATTTTAAAGAAACGGCAGAAATAGTTATAATTTCTCACTACAGTCTTAAAGCAATAAAAATCACGACTTATCTTTTAAGACAATAATACTGCGTGTCAGCGCAGAAGGAAGAATGCAGTTATTGAAAAAAAGGAAAATGGATGTTCTCAACTCTAAAATGAGAGAGAGAGAGAGAGAGAGAGAGAGAGAGAGAGAGAGAGAGAGAGAGAGAGCATATTAGACACATCAACCAACTGAAGAGAAAATGAGAGAGCATCCACGAAATTAACGCCCACCACAACGCGAGATCTGCGCTTACGAGCAGGGCGGCAGTCAAACCTTCCAATTCTGCGTCAAAGGCAAAACGGTCATCTTTAATGGTGATATTCCATGTAAATCCCTCTCCGACCAAATGTTTACATCAGCTCTGGAAATAAATACAGTGCGAATGGATCCGAGGATGCTTCAATAACGACGCAACGAGAACCAGAGCAAGGGATACAGCTGCCTAGGCTGGGGAAGGGATACATGAGAGCACTAATCGTGGTGTGTGTGTGTTGTTTGTTACGGGACGATTGTGCAATGACGGCAACAGCGAAAGCTACAAGTTATTCAAAGTCCACATCTGTCTCATATGTCATGCTGCGTGAGCAGCTACAAAAGTGCTCTGAAGGTAAATCTTAAAATGAATGCCAAAGAGAATATCCTTGGCAAAGTACGCCTTCATATATGTATACACACACATATATATAAATATATATATATATA
>JANJGK010000012.1:40255464-40262964 GCA_039081455.1 Macrobrachium rosenbergii | reverse complement strand
TATATATATATATTGTATATATATACAATGGAATCGAGTCTATAATTGAAAAAACTAAATATCTTAATAAACGCACAAGGGCATACAGAAAATTACTGGTAAAGACAGAGAGGAAAACAGAAAAGGGGCAACAACGAACTGAGTGATCCCAGATGCCGAGTTTGACGGATCGTCACCCATACGAATGAAATTGTTTATCTCCTACAGCTCTGGGCAAAAGAACTAATTGAGATCTTGACCTCGCCCGGTGACCTCTTGCGCACCATAACATGAACTCGATAACAACCGTTGAACGAAATGTATAGATAAGTAAACGTGAAACATGAAAGGAAAATGGAAGCCCATATGGACGAAACTTGGGAAAATTATACCAGGTTTTGGCATCGAATAAATGCCCATATTTACGAAGACTCTGGAAGCAGGGTCAGCTGGAAAAAGGCATAAGGGCAGGGAGTGTGTGAGATGTGTGGAGAGGTGAGTGAAAGCTCGAAGTGCCTTGTAAACTTAAATAAAATTTCTGAATGCCCATAGACTACGTAAAATTGTATGTCCAAGAATTTTATAACGTACCTTTTAAGATAAAGACTCGGTCACTACTACCCACTGAAAAGGTGAATAGTTATATAGTTGTGAAGACTAGAATAAATGTATTTAAGGGGAAACATAATTTCCATTCACACCAAGAATCTAATAAACACTTGTGAAATTTGCAAGGATAGCCGACATCTGAGCACGATAAGTGTAAGCTCCAACATACGAGTAGTTAAATATCGAGCAACTTGTTCCTGCGGAAGTGAAAGCACGCAATACAACAGACCGTTTTCAAGAAATGAATACCTCCCCACTATACTGTATATATATATATATATATATATATATATATATATATATATATATATATATATATATATATATATATATATATATATATATATATATAGAGAGAGAGAGAGAGAGAGAGAGAGAGAGAGAGAGAGAGAGAGAGAGAGAGAGAGAGAGAGCAATGTGCAAACACGCTGAAAAGATTTAAAACAAAATTCACCTACTCGTAGTTTCTTTGCAATAAAACAGAGAGAGAGAGAGAGAGAGAGAGAGAGAGAGAGAGAGAGAGAGAGAGAGAGAGAGAGAGAGAGAGAGGTTCAACTGGAAGGAAAACATGAGCGCACAAAACCAACAATTTTTCAATTTGAGAAAAAACTCGAAAGCGCATCCCATTTCCAGCTCGCTGCAACTTGGACTGAGTTAGCAAAGAATTAGTTCGCTTACCGTGGTGTTATTTTTCTGAATAACAGAGAAAAAGTTATCATACAAATAATGGTATTTTCTTTAAATAAATAAAACATAATTTTAGAATTTCTGACGATAACATAAAAAAAATTAGTTTTAAAGCGATGCAAATACTCCACGTTGGCTTTGTGCCTTGAAAAGAAAAGATTCCGCATTGAAACGTGGGAAATAATGCGAAAAATGAATCACTGTTTCACGTATAACCTTTATGATTATAATTTTCTTGTCACTCACGTCGCTTCTAATGAGAAAGACAACCTGCCCTCGTAGCGCTTGAATAAAGAAACATAAGATTGTTATTTATCACACTGCCTAAAGTTTGAACAGAGACACAGGAATACTGCGTTGTGATTGAACAAAGATTCATCAGAGCATAACATCTGATTGCATTAGCTTTTAATAGAAAATATGTATAAATTTTGATCTCAAGAGAATCTTTCTCTTCGTAAGGTTTCATAACAAGAGTTCCTAACTAGGAACTGCAATATCAAGCAGGTTCACAAATACATTTATGATCATGTACGTCATCCATGTATGGGTAACATCATGACAACAACAACAAAATTTCACATTGCCTACGGAGCAAACAATACTATTGAAATGATTAACTCCGCTGATTCAATACTCAGTTCATCTCGGCTGTATTACAAAAAGTTATTTCACATTCTTAAGTAGAAACATGAGAAGAGGCAAATGATTCAAAATTGCAATTTTCACTAGTTAAGGGAACCTTTGAGTTACGATGCGACAAAGTATTGCACTATTAAAAAACTACTGGTGAAATAGAGTATGTATATATGTGTGTGTGTACTACTAAGATCATAACAAGATTTTAAGAAATTCCCAAAGCTGTTTTGCTAGGAATATACACCCGTTCATTCAATGGACTATTGCCTTCAAATTCAGGGGGAACCCATATTATATTCCACTTAACTTCTTCCCTAAAAATGATTAACCTTCTGCTGTATTTCTATATCATAATACGTATACATTAGAAAAATGAATTTTCTACCAGAGGAAACGAAAAAGATATAATGCAACCAACGATAGTATCAACAAATTAAAAGCACATAATTATATAACATGTGTGGGAAAAATAAAAGGAACCCCTCACTGCGTTTTCCTATCTTTATAAAGTCTTTGGGATCTTGACTTATTCCTTATTTCATCCAGGTCAAGACGATAGAGGTACTGCATTATCCTTGGAGATTTCCCTCAAGTGATACTCCTCTCCTGGAGAGAGGCTCATGAATAAGAACCCTCACGCATTCTCTTCGCAAATGCTAAATCCGCTCGCCCCTTACCCCAAAATTGTACAATTAGAAATCCGTTAAAAGAACATCAGTCTCGTCTGCCATTTAAGGTTTATGACAAGACGTTCTTGTCATTTAAAATTTAAAGAGCGGTTCTTTCTTTGCCTCCAGAAGTTTGGATAGATTAACGTGTGTAACCTGAAAAAAAATCAATTAGACCTATAAACGCAGGGCTTTTAATCACGATCTCTAACTTTGGAGGCCAAGTTCTACCGGCACTGAAAAGGCTAAACTTTACCCAGTTTTTCTTTAGATTTTCAAATTGTCTCTGTCGTTTAAATCTGTAAGCCCACACCAACGATTCGGAAATGTAAACATAAAACTAACACTTTCCTCTTAATGGCAATTTCTTACGATTTTCAAGCTGCACTCTCTGGAAAGTGTAAACTTTAGTGAATGGAACACCGACGAAAACGAATGCTGCCCATTCCGAGTGTTTGATCTGGAATTAAATCTCCCATCCACGCACGTCACCGTCAACAAACATGAACAGGGCTAACACGAAATGCTAGACCAAGAACCACAAACTCCTACTTACCGGGCATGATGGAGACCGTCTTCAGCGCCCTCAGCACCCTGAAGGTCCGAAGACCCGCCAGGTTTCCGACAGGGAAATCCCAGTTGCTTAGTTCGATGACTAGAGTGACGTACCCTGAGGCTATCACAACGAAATCCAGCCAGTTCCATGGGTTCCGAAGGTAAGTGTATTTGTTTAAGATGAAGCCTTTCGCCACGGTTTTGACCAACATTTCCGCCGAGTAGATCGCCAGAAACATATACCTGGAAAAGAGAAGAGAGAAAATACACGATAGAGCATCTACATAACGTGCTGATCAACAGAGAAATAGATAACATGAACTTATATCTTCAGGTTTACATCTGACTGGAGAAGTTAGGTAACAAGTTTAACAAAGGGTACAGAGATCTCATGCGATTCAGAATATAACCGTTAATTGTTATTCAAAAGCACGTTCCATTTTCAATTACTCCAGTATTTCGGTCACGATGGATAAACGACACCTGATAATGAATTGATTATATGTAAATGTGTGGGAGTTGATACATATACACACATATATGCACACGCATACACACGCACATATATGTATATATATACATATGTATGTATGTATGTATGCATGTATGTATGTGTGGGTATGTATGTGCATATCTATATCTATAACTATCTATCTATCTATCTATATATCTATCTATATATATACATATATATATATATATATATATATATATATATATATATATATATATATATATATATATATATATATATATATATATATATATATATATATATATATATATAGAGAGAGAGAGAGAGAGAGAGAGAGAGAGAGAGAGAGAGAGAGAGAGAGAGAGAGAGAGAGAGAGAGAGAGAGAGGGGAATATGTGTAAACAAATAAAATATCAAGAAACAAAAGAAATTTTATATGAAACAGAGTTAAATCAAGCTTTAGCATCAGCTTAATTGCAAGCTGCAGTTATCCTCTAAAAGAAAAGATAAAAGAAAATAAAACCTGCAATTTTAAAAACCCAAATGAAATAAAATCGCAGGAATTTTTGAGTATATTATTGGAGGACCGAACCTTTAATTAACCGAGACACATTCCCATTGTTATATCAAAATGGTGTGAACACATTCAATTTGCCCTCATGAACTGATTTTCACTCTTCGAAATTATTATTGATTTGGTCTCCTGTTTCAAGTACATTCTCAATTCTCTTAGACAATTCTGCAAATCTTTTTCCGTGGACGAATATGGAGCGAAATTAATTTTTTCAGTATCTTCATTTTTTCTGAAATGCTCAGATTTCTAAAACCTAACATCTAGTGGCTGAATCGATAAACAAATGGATGAATGAACGCTAGAATGAGTCTGAAATGTAAGAGGTCACTCAGTCATGAACCTCTGCAGCGAGCATGAACATTTGCGTTGATATGGATGGAGCTCAGGTGCAGCTGTAAATTTTTGTTTGTTTGACGGCTAAGAAATGGAATAATATAAACAAATGGAATAATATAAAAAACTATAGTATCTAATTATCAAAACGAAAACAAGAAAACAAAGAATCTTTTACAAGCGGGATCTGAGACTGCAAATCTACGCCAAAGCAGACCAATTCATAATAGGTCCCTTACTCAGGTTCGATTCTCTCCGAAACTCTAAAAAATTATTGCCAGTTCAGGAGGCTCACCACTAATACAATTTCTAAAACAATCCACTGACAACTGTGAAAGTCTACTAAAAAAAAAAAACATTCTTGGAAGTAATTACAATTAGTAAAGTTACTGTGCAAAACATCACTAACGCAGTCATATTAAAATTCTTCGCTGAATCAGAAATCTTTCATCAGAAAATAATAAACTTTATAGTGTATACTTATCGACAGAGAGGTCTATCAGAAACAGAGAAAACTAACAGTTCACTGAAAAGGGTTTTTCAGCTCCTTTCGTAAATCGAGCTTTCATCTGACAAGAAAATGAGTTTCAAAAGGACGAACTTTCCAGAGACAATGTGATACTCGTTCTCCTTTAATATTGGCATCAAAATCGCATTAGTGTACCCCATAGGATGTCTCTCAATAGAACCTGCAATATCTGAAATCCTCTACAACTCTACAATGAATAATAACGATAAATCATCGCCACAAGGCTCGGCCCAAAGCACTGTGATAACTCATGATCGAATAATGACGTCCTGTGTACCGGTAAATTGCGACATTAAAATGCATATTTTGATAATACACTCGTCGCTGCAAGCTTTGATGGGTAATTAGCAAAGTATTCTAAAACAATCGCGTCAACATTTCCTCTGATGGAATTCAAATAGCTGACAATGAGGCACGTCTAGTAAATTGACAGAAATTACCACTGAGAGCCCGATGTACATCCATGAACTTTCATCGAATTTTTGAAATATATTGAGAAGAAATTTAATCAAATTAATCAAATAACGTTTCGAATGAATCGGAAATTTGTCAATTACACATAGCTTGAGCGACTGTGTAAATGGCTCGGAATTCTGAAGTGTAAAAATATTCTTTGCATTCAGTTTCGTTAAACATTTCTCTTTTCTAAGAGGCCAAATTGATATCAAAACTCTTGAAAGTCGCCTCGTCTTATACTGCATAAATGAGTAACAAATACTTAAAAAGCACACGCACACACACCGCCGCCACCACCACCACCACCATCAAACAAACATACACACAAACACGCACACCCATATGAGTTGCTAACGATGGGCCAACCTTTCTTTTGCAGCGTAAACAGTTCAGTTTAAAAGTCTTAATAGTACTTAATGAGGAATTCCTACAACTACTTAAACAGACTCTCATGCTGTGCATTATTATCCCTTATCTACAAAGGAAAATGGTTATATTCTTAGTTTTGAGCAGGAAATTCACACTCTTGTGTGAGGTTTTGAGTATCTGTGTCAGTATTTTACAACTGCACGAATATTGCTGCTTGTTTATCAGCATATCAGTGCGTTCCCTTACAATGAAGGATCACTCTAATAGCGATACTGGGTAAGAAGTTCGTTAGTAAGCTTCAGCAATATACTCGATTAAACGAAATTTCTTTATGAATTTAAATGCTATCTATCTTATAAAAATATGTATAAGATGATCCTTACTGCTCAGGTTCTCACAAAACTATAATAGAACATTTACTTAAAAAATTAGGTTGTACAGAAAAATAGCATCGTCAGATTTCGACTGTTTCTAAAAGTAAGCGAGATGCTTCAACACCAGCTGGAAAGTGGTCGTAACGCCCAAGTACCGCAGCAAACCTAACGGTTGCAATATTTTATGACAAACTTCTTTCGAGAGTAAAAGCTCCTTATAGAGTTATAGCTTTGAAAGTCTTACATCTAATTCAACCTTATATATTTCAATGCACAATGAAAGCTACACATAGGAAAAAGTACTTTGACATATAATTAAACAACTGCGGTCATGATGAAGTAGCCGCAAAAAAGGCTTCTTTACTTGTTGCTCCACAACAACAGCAACAAAAAAAGCATAACTTAAGAGGTAAGAAACCAATATCTGTGCTGGCTAAAAGGGGAAACGGAACCAGAAGCGCATCTAGACGAAGTGAGAAGCACGAGAGCTACTGAATGTTAAAACCGCTGGATTTCCACGACCTCCCAGGAAATGAAAATGTCATTAGCGCTTGCTTGTGAGACTCGGTCAAGGCGTTTCATTTCCCAAGCGCTTGGAAGCAAGCAAACACAGCCACACACGCATGCAAACAAACATACATACTAACTCCACAGATCCATTACCCAGCCCCCGTAAATGTTGGGTTTATTCTGACAGGCAATTTGGATGATTTTCGCCAGTCAGCGCTTCGTGACAGATCATTGAGCCCTGAGGAAGCATCAAGTAAGTGGCAGCACATCATAACAAATAATCATTCGAAAGCATTCAGAGAGAGAGAGAGAGAGAGAGAGAGAGAGAGAGAGAGAGAGAGAGACGAGGGGTTGGCTATAACAAGAATTACGCCAGCGAGAAGGGGAACATAGGGGAGCAGATGTACAGTATGCACCGGGAGAGGATGAGCATTATGTGACAAAATAAGAGAGAGGAAATGCCAAAGAGACTGAAGTTTTACAGCTTTGGGTCCAAGTAACTGAAAATGACGGTCGCACGAAACCTCACGAATAACGCAAATAATAATAATTTCGTTCACGGAATACAGAACAAAATCACTAAATTAACTTCTTTCCTGTCAAGTTAATTCATGATCTTCAGCAAATAAAATGAACTAATGCAAGGAAAGGTTTAGATCAAATCAAAGTGTGACTTATGTGAAAGCAACTGCAAACACATACACATTCCCCGAGGACAGCCAATTCATTTCAGTCTCGAATTT
>JANJGK010000012.1:40235464-40252964 GCA_039081455.1 Macrobrachium rosenbergii | reverse complement strand
TTTTCGCATTTTTTATTTTTAAAAACCAAAAAATAAATGCAATCATGTGCATGAGGTACATGCGTATGCACACACTGATTCGCTTACGTGTGTGTACTTAATACAGCCTGTTTGATTTTGTCTTGCCTACTGTACATATAAAATTCGCACTTTAGATATTTTTACAGTGATTAGAGATGAAATATCAACAGTGATAAAATATTCTCTTGTGTACTGTTGTGGTATGGGTGAAACCATGCTTGCAGTCAACTAAACTTGTAATGAAATACGATACGGCAAATCAAGCAAAGCAAAGAAAAAAAAGGCAACATGTATATACGTATGACGCACTCATTCGATGGCATTGTGAACTTCCTGGAGTTTGTTTAGTTTCGTGTTTTTATGTTTATGATACAGTAATCCATGTTTTATTAAAGGATATGTACAGTACTGAGATACAGTATATATATATATATATATATATATATATATATATATATATATATATATATATATATATATATATATATATATATGCATATAATATTATATACATATATATATATATATATATATATATATATATATATATATATATATATATATATATATATATATAATCAGAAAGCTACAAACGTCCTTTAATATCCAATTCACTCTACCTCGGAAATAATATATTTTCATATATGTTACCGAAGGGGAATTTTTTAGTTGATAATAAGTCCACCGTCCCGTGGGGTCGAACCAGCGACAGACGAGGAATCAGGACTACAGTGACACACTAACGCAGTCGGCCACAAGAGAGGTATAAGTGAATAACATCTCCCATCATCTCACCCGTCGAACTCAGGTGTTTTGCGTTTGGAGACGATATCCACCCACCTCTGCCATGTTGACCGTGTAGTGCGTTTGTCGCACGTAGCCATATTATGACTATTTATCACATCACCGTGATTCATATACAATCAGAAAGCTACAAACGTCCTTTAATATCCAATTCACTCTACCTCGGAAATAATATATTTTCATATATGTTACCGAAGGGGAATTTTTTAGTTGATAATAAGTCCACCGTCCCGTGGGGTCGAACCAGCGACGGACGAGGAATCAGGACTACAGTGACACACTAACGCAGTCGGCCACAAGAGAGGTATAAGTGAATAACATCTCCCATCATCTCACCCGTCGAACTCAGGTGTTTTGCGTTTGGAGACGATATCCACCCACCTCTGCCATGTTGACCGTGTAGTGCGTTTGTCGCACGTAGCCATATTATGACTATTTATCACATCACCGTGATTCATATACAATCAGAAAGCTACAAACGTCCTTTAATATCCAATTCACTCTACCTCGGAAATAATATATTTTCATATATGTTACCGAAGGGGAATTTTTTAGTTGATAATAAGTCCACCGTCCCGTGGGGTCGAACCAGCGACGGACGAGGAATCAGGACTACAGTGACACACTAACGCAGTCGGCCACAAGAGAGGTATAAGTGAATAACATCTCCCATCATCTCACCCGTCGAACTCAGGTGTTTTGCGTTTGGAGACGATATCCACCCACCTCTGCCATGTTGACCGTGTAGTGCGTTTGTCGCACGTAGCCATATTATGACTATTTATCACATCACCGTGATTCATATACAATCAGAAAGCTACAAACGTCCTTTAATATCCAATTCACTCTACCTCGGAAATAATATATTTTCATATATGTTACCGAAGGGGAATTTTTTAGTTGATGATAAGTCCACCGTCCCGTGGGTCGAACCAGCGACAGACGAGGAACCAGGACTACAGTGACACACTAACGCAGTCGGCCACAAGAGAGGTATAAGTGAATAACATCTTCCATCATCTCACCCGTCGAACTCAGGTGTTTTGTGTTTGGAGACGATATCCACCCACCTCTGCCATGTTGACCGTGTAGTGCGTTTGTCGCACGTAGCCATATTATGACTATTTATCACATCACCGTGATTCATATACAATCAGAAAGCTACAAACGTCCTTTAATATCCAATTCACTCTACCTCGGAAATAATATATTTTCATATATGTTACCGAAGGGGAATTTTTTAGTTGATAATAAGTCCACCGTCCCGTGGGGTCGAACCAGCGACGGACGAGGAATCAGGACTACAGTGACACACTAACGCAGTCGGCCACAAGAGAGGTATAAGTGAATAACATCTCCCATCATCTCACCCGTCGAACTCAGGTGTTTTGCGTTTGGAGACGATATCCACCCACCTCTGCCATGTTGACCGTGTAGTCCTGATTCCTCGTCCGTCGCTGGTTCGACCCCACGGGACGGTGGACTTATTATCAACTAAAAAATTCCCCTTCGGTAACATATATGAAAATATATTATTTCCGAGGTAGAGTGAATTGGATATTAAAGGACGTTCGTAGCTTTCTGATTGTATATGAATCACGGTGATGTGATAAATAGTCATAATATGGCTACGTGCGACAAACGCACTACACGGTCAACATGGCAGAGGTGGGTGGATATCGTCTCCAAACGCAAAACACCTGAGTTCGACGGGTGAGATGATGGGAGATGTTATTCACTTATACCTCTCTTGTGGCCGACTGCGTTAGTGTGTCACTGTAGTCCTGATTCCTCGTCCGTCGCTGGTTCGACCCCACGGGACGGTGGACTTATTATCAACTAAAAAATTCCCCTTCGGTAACATATATGAAAATATATTATTTCTGAGGTAGAGTGAATTGGATATTAAAGGACGTTTGTAGCTTTCTGATTGTATATGAATCACGGTGATGTGATAAATAGTCATAATATGGCTACGTGCGACAAACGCACTACACGGTCAACATGGCAGAGGTGGGTGGATATCGTCTCCAAACGCAAAACACCTGAGTTCGACGGGTGAGATGATGGGAGATGTTATTCACTTATACCTTGTGGCCGACTGCGTTAGTGTGTCACTGTAGTCCTGATTCCTCGTCCGTCGCTGGTTCGACCCCACGGGACGGTGGACTTATTATCAACTAAAAAATTCCCCTTCGGTAACATATATGAAAATATATTATTTCCGAGGTAGAGTGAATTGGATATTAAAGGACGTTTGTAGCTTTCTGATTGTATATGAATCACGGTAATGTGATAAATAGTCATATATATATATATATATATATATATATATATATATATATATATATACATACATATATATATATATATATATATATATATATATATATATATATATATATATATATATATATATATATATATATATATACATACATATATATATATATATATATATATATATATATATACATATATATATATATATATATATATATATATATATATATATATATATATATATATATATATATATATATATATATAAATATATATATATATATATATATATATATATATATATATATATATATATATATATATATATATATATATATATATATATATATATATATATATATATATATATATATATATATATATATATATATATATATATATATATATATATATATATATATATATATATATATATATATATATATATAAGAGAGAGAGAGAGAGAGAGAGAGAGAGAGAGAGAGAACAACTGAGGTACGTTTACATTAAAGAATAATACAGTAACGCAGACACTCCTTTACTGTTTTATTGACATTTTATGATACAGTATTCTCATTTATATTTTTACTGTATTTTCTAATTTTTTTTTATTTTTACAAACCAAAAGATAAACGCAGTCGTCTACGTATGTATGCACACTCATTCCATGGCGTCAGTGAACTTGGGGGAAGCCTATCTGGCTTTGTCTTGCTTGCATATAAAATTTGTATTTTAATTTTTTTTTGCGGTGATAAAAGGTGAAATATCAACTGTGATAAAATATTCCCTTGCGTACTGTTATAATATGTGTGATAATCATACGTAGAGTCAACTAAACTTGTAATGAAATACGGTACAGTAACTCAAGCAAAGCAAAAAAAAAAAAAAATGGCAACACGTCCGTCCGTATGCATGCACTCATTCGATGGAGTTGTGAACTTCCTGGAGTTTGTTTAGTTTCGTATTTTTATGTTTATGATACAGCAATTCATATTTTCATTAAAGGATATACAGTACTGAGAAACAGTAGAGAGAGAGAGAGAGAGAGAGAGAGAGAGAGAGAGAGAGAGAGAGAGAGAGAGAGAGAGAACAACAAATAAGATGTTTACATTGAAGCCTAATACAGTAACTTACACACTCATTCACTACTTTATTTATAATTTATGCGTAGGGTACGTACGTACGCATGCACTCGTTAATTCCAATAACTTTTTAGTAGTGTTCTGAAAATGAATTTGCTTTGAACAGTTGTTATCGAGATGCATACACAGAACGTTATAATGTATTGCACACACTGTGTATTACAAACCGGATGAATTTCATCTTCGGTAGATTGTGATAGGCTAGGCTTTCCAACAGGATAACGAAACTTATCATATGGTTTAGGTAACAATTCGTAGCCATCTCTTATAATTAACCACTTACCAAAGAACTGCCATAAACAATATCTAGTATGACGTAAAGAAACGAATGGGGGAAGAGATTTTTTGCGATTTTGAGGGATTTTACTTTAAAATGAAGTAATCAAAGTATGTTAGTTTGCATTTATATACCCGTTTTAAATTTATTTACAAAACTTAAAATAATAATCCCATTAATACACTCTTTTCTTTTAGGAACTAAAAAATTATTCTCCTAATTCTTTCGCTAGTAGACTCAGTCAGCTGATTCTGAGAACGTAAACATTACAGATAGCGGGACGATAATTTTTTTATACGTATTACACTGATGATATTACAAGAAAACAATACAATATAATGGATTTTGTAAGTAAAACAAGTGTTTCATTACCGTTACTTTATCTTATACAGCTGTAATAGCCTATTTGACTTATGCAAATGGCACTGTGAATGTAACACTTAGGTCGATAGTTCGCACCAGATGCGGAGAAGTGAACTGTATGCCCTTAAGATATGGAAGTAAATGTTAAACAGTGATATATTACAAAAAATATGGTATGATGATATGCAGACTGGGCTTTAATCTAACACGGGTCAGTTGAGTAGGTAGCATGAAGAAAATTTCTGTGCAAACAATTTCTGGTTTGCTTCCAGATAATAATGATATTTGAGACCAAAGTTAAAGCTGAGAAAAACAGAAATATGTGAAACAAAATCACTTGCTGTGTTCGCCTGGTCCTATATAAGTACTGTTAGTGTGTTTAAGCTTAAAGAACAAAAACAGAATTATCTTGTAGAAGTAATAGCAATCTGAACGGCTCGTTTCCAAGAAACATGTTGTTAAACGCAAAGCCCGACGAACATTAGCAACATGATGGGAAGGTAGGAAAGATTCTCTTCAAATAAAGGTGGGTTCTAATGCTACATAAAGAAATGGCTAACAATAACATCTTGTTGCTTTCCATTGCATACTCAATTAGACTGTGACTGGACAAACAAAGGACATATCAGGCGACGTTACCTGTAATAAGGGTGCTGTCGGCTTATTCAAAAACAAGAAATCTGATAAGAGATGGAATGAAGATTGCCATGTTTCAGTTAAATCGAAGCAGTATGAGTGAAAAACTTGGAGATTTTGACCTCAGTGTTCGGCCTGGGTTACATTTGAAACTGATGCACGCTCTTGCGTAATCATTGTTGTGCAAGGAAACAGGAAGTGGTGTGAAAAAATCATATGCGACTAAAACATGTTTTCTTCACCCTCACGGTGCTATTATGCACTCTTAGGGGAAAGGGTATTCTATAGAGTGCTCGTTTAAGTCTGAGTAATAAGCAACCATTGGTTTCATTTTTATTTCACTTGTATGTATAAGTTCAATGAATCTAGAACTGTGAAAAAGTGCAGAATGTCGATTCCTGAAAGAGGGAGGCACTCTGATAAAAACAAAGCAAGTCTTGTCACTGCCCCCTATATATAATGCATGTTGTATGTGACTTTTTTATGCTTCCTGGGGATTTGTTTGGTAGCCTACCCTTTTACTCTTAAGGATACAGACTGCCCCAAATGAAAGACCTGAATTGAATATTGATGATGGAACACTGTCAGCTTCATGAGGAGTACTAGCCTCGTCATTACTGTTTTTCCATATAGTATAAAGTTTTCTGAGTTAGGAGAGTTCATGACTTTAAAAATGTCGTATTCAATCCGAGCTTTATTGAGTTTTACACAATTTCTGCAAAACAGATATAATTATTCTGTAATATTTTTAGTACCGCACTACTTTCCATTAACTTTTGACCGCATTGTTTGTATTTTGTTCTTTGTTATTGATGAACGCTAATTTCCTACGTCTTCATATATCAATACTCTTTATTTATTCGGGGTCATTACTGCATTCTTGTTTTTGTCTACGGCGTGAATGTCAGCTTTAAATAGACCATGTTCTGTTAATTTATTTTATAATTAAAAAAATATTCCTTCATGACATGTCAAATACTTAAATAAATTTAAAGTTAGAAAAGTGTGTTGTTAGTATCTTTTTAGTATTGCTTAAATTATTCGAGCATGTTTATAGAATATTGTTTTTCATTACCTCTAGATCCCTCTTCGTATTCATGAAGCCATGTCCCTTCTCACCGTCGCCTGATTTGTCGTTTGTTTATCCAATCATAGTTTGAGTTTGCATTGGAAAGCAGCAACATGTTATTGTTTGCCATCTCTTTATGTAGCATACGACAAGGTAGAACCCACCTTTATTTGAAGAGAATCCTTCCTACCTTCCCATCATGTTTCTAATGTTCGTCGGGCTTTGCGTTTAACAATATGTTTGTTGGAGATTGCTATTACTTCTACAAGATAATCCTGTTTTAGTTCTTTAAGCTTAAATACACTAACAGGACTTATATATGACCAGGCGAACACAACAAGTGATTATGTTCCACATATTTTTGATTTTCTCAGCTTTAACTTTGGTCTCAAATATCATTTTCATCTGGAAGCAAACCAGAAATTGTTTGCATAGAAATTTTCTTCTTGCTACCTACTCAATTGACCCGTGTTAGATTAAAGCCCAGTCTGCAGATCATCATATCATATTTTGTGTAATATATCACTGTTTAACATTTATTTCCATATTCTAAGGGCATACAATTCATATCTCCGCATCTGGTTTTCAAGGAGCAAATATTTCGGCGGGAACTTCAATCTATTTGGATAATTCGAGAGCATCGGTGCACGAAGCCTCCCCATTTTAAAAACAAACTCATGGCCAAGTTGGAAGATGTGGCAACCTCAAATTCGCTGCTTGAGGTGCAGAAAGCTGAGGACGGAACACTTGATAAATTCAAATTCGGTGGCGGCATTTTTCACACAGATGACCTAACCCAATTTATTTTGGAAGTAACAATGTTTATGAAGCCAGATTAAAATATGGACACGTTTTCTATCAGTTCGGAAAGTTGGGAACGCAATACGCTTAACAAAACACCTCAGATTCTGTGGGAAGACGAACAACTGCTCAGAAGCTCGTCTCTGGTCGAAAGGCATTAGATTTTGTCAAAGCTCCAGTATTGATAAGAGTTGCTGACTTTTGAACCAACTCTGCGCACCAAGTAAGTGTGTACCTATGCGTCTACTGCCTACTATTTGATCCCCTCCGTATACATGCCATATGTTTTGTGTGTGTGTGTGTGTGTGTAAAGAAAAGAGAGAGAGAGGAGAAACTCCCAGGTAGAACACTCTTGGCTAACCTGGTCGGAGTAGTGCAAACAAACACTTGATGGACGAAAAGGCTGCTGGGCTGAAAACACACTGCTAACGGGGATGGATCTGACTCCTCTGCCTGTGATTACCTTACTTTGACTAAAAGGACGGAAACAGGGATATTGGATAGGTCGTAAAAGGGGAACTGAGAAAGATTGCTAACCGGGAGAGAGGAGTCGTTAGAAAACGAGATGTTTGGGATGCGCCTGATTCGCAAGACGCGAGAATTACAAATCTTGGGAACTCTGGAAGACGGGGAGACACACACACACAGACACACACACACACTCGAAAAACTGACTAGAGAAAGTCACACGGAGAGAACGCTGCATTTAGAGTTCAGAACCTATTTGCGACTGCCAATGGGGTCTGTTAACATTAGTTGAAGAAAGTACCTGATATAAATACAGCATCGTTCAGTTTCTACTCCAATTTAATGGAAGTGCGAGTCAAGATCAATGCTTGATACAAATGTGCCCTTATCAAGATTCTTTTAACATCCGACGTAAATCATTAACCCTTTACTATATTTGATAAACCAAAGCTCTCAAAAGTCCTCCATTACCAATACTTCAGTCAGGTATGACCTCAAAAAACTTTTTAGAAGTGTAAATAACGAGAACTTTAGCAAAACTGTAAAACCTCGATAAACGTTATCAGTTCAAAAATTACATCGAAAATTGGCCGATATGCTAATTATATCTTTATCTCTTGATTGAATAGTTTCAATCGAATGCCATTAAACTATTAGGTGGGAGCTTAACCGTGCAGCTTTTTAATGCCAAAAGAAAATAAAAATGGTTCAAGGAAACATGAAGACAAAAGACTTGATTTACACTTTAAGAAAAAGTTTGAAATGATTTCCGTGAAAGCCACTAAAGTTTTGAGAGAGAGAGAGAGAGAGAGAGAGAGAGAGAGAGAGAGAGAGAGAGAGAGAGAGAGAGAGAGTCATAACAATGGTATTAGAACAAGAAAAAGAGTGGGGTTTACCACATCGCAGGAACAGAACGAAATTGATTATGTCCGAGAATAAAACTGGTTTAGCAACTTGCCAAGGGAAAAGGGTTGTCACAGTAAAAAAGTTATTAGCTTATTAGGCTACTCTGGTCAGTTCAGTTCCCACAAAAAAAGAAAAACAAAACTGTATAAACGTTTAACTACATATTCTAATTAATTTCTGAAGAAAGCCGAACAGCGTCTTCAATAGCGAATTTGATGACAACAAAATGGCTGAAAGTATAATAATTGTTCCTAAAGGCAGCTGCCAAAAGGAGACTTAAGATTTAATAATTATCTCATCATGAAAAAAGAATGAGACACAGATATAACATTTTTTTCTACCTAAGATCATTACTTAAAAGCTTAAGGTTCAAAACATTCTCGAAAAGATACGGAACCTTGAGGGCATTAAGGAAAGTAACAAGAAATAGAGATAAAAGTTCAAAGCTAAAAGTAAGTTGCGGATTCTTCTTGTCGTTAGAGACTCAGACGGTCTAATGCCTCCACGGGCCAGTACGGTATCTGGGTCACCAGTACGTAGTCAGGAAAGGTGTCAAAAGAATTATAAGACTTGGCACAAATTACCATATACGTGAATCATTTGGCAAACGCCATTAGAGGCAAAATTGTTTAAAAAATATTGTTTAAATAAATGTTGTGCAGGGTAGTTGAAATGGTTCAGGACTTAATTGCAAAGACAACTTGAACAGCAAAAACAATGTTTGATGTGGTCGAAAATATCAAGACCACAAGGCGAATACTTACTAAATGTGCAAGGCAAGAAACTATTTAAGAAATGGGAAGGAAACAAAATAGACAGAGACCTTAATTCGCTCTTAAATACTCTTTGGGGATATCTCAATTTCAGGATTTGAAAAGCTGAAGTTACTTGACATTACTAAAGAAGAGACGATTCATTAAAATAAGGAAAGGGTGAAACATCGACTTTTGACAGCAAGGAAAAGGTTTCGTTTTGAGAGAAGGAAAGTCGGAACGGTCACTGGAGAATCCATGGATGAAATGTTGCAGAGAACAGGGAGAAAGAGAGAGGGAGAAAAGCAAAAGGATTATAGGGCCCCAGAAGGAGGTGTTGGCGGCTAAGAGATTTCCTTCCAAAAGAAAAGGCAAAGGGTTCTCCAAATACAAAAGTGTGCTGGGAAGGAAAAGATCCTGGCAAATCCGAGAGAGAGAGAGAGAGAGAGAGAGAGAGAGAGAGAGAGAGAGAGAGAGAGAGAGAGAGAGAGAGAAACTCTGGGAACTGGACGGTAGGAAAGAGAAGGAGATCAAGTACGTGGAGAAGAGGCTAATTTTCAAAAAATGAACTAGAATACCTGGATTCCTGGAAAAACATAAGGTAAAAGCTCTCTATAGCAAATCTAAAAGAAGCAATAAACCGCATTATAAGGCGATACAGACATTAAAAGTTATCACATTAAACAAAACTGATATGAACAATAGTGCTAATCATAAAACAAAAGACTGCCCTGAATAAAACTGATGGATGGAAACTGCACTCCATAAAACGTTCCTTGCCAGTGCAATGCTACTGTTCCACGCTATTGATTCGGGGAATTAAAAAAAGGTGTTACTGGGACATTTCAGTAGTGACTGCGGCCACCAGCACGTGTGAGGGAGGAAGGGGAAGAGATTGCCGGGCCGAGGTCGGGTTCGTCGTAGTGACCAGGTGAACCAGCACACCTGGTGTTGGCACCTTTATTGATCAAGAGACTTGATTCACAAGCATTAGCTGGCGTGATGCCCAGGGATCGCCACATGAATTAGATATTCATGACTGACCTACTACTACTACTACTACTACTACTACTACTACTACTACTACCATTGTTGTTGCTACTATTACCCCTACAACTACTATCTACTCGGTATTCACCATCCACAATTCTATGCCATCCCTTGTCCTGCTCTGTATCATCACAAAGTATGATGAATGTCATGAAGCATTTCAAGCACAACCACAATGAAAACAAAGAACGAACAGATAGGAGAGAGAGAGAGAGAGAGAGAGAGAGAGAGAGAGAGAGAGAGAGAGAGAGAGAGAGAGAGTAGGCAATGGTTATTTAAGAGAAGATATAAAAGGTGAATATTCAGGTCATCAGTAAACAAGAGCTTTCCCTTTTGATGGATATATTATTTCAAAATGCAGCAAAATTGAAGTATCGAATTGTACTTTTAGGCTTATGTGAAAGTTCGCATTTTAATAAACCCATATCTTTAAGTTCATCTTACTCGGTCATAATATTGCCTTACTAACCCTACTCGAATTTCCATAGCTAATTATCTGTTAACAAAAACAATGAATGAAAATATTTCTAGTAGATAAACAAGACTCTAGAAATGTTGCTATTAGTTACAATGAGAATTTCACTAAAAATTGAGATTCTCAACAAAACTGTATACACAGCATTCTGTCTAAGAATAACCTCCGCCAAGAATGTATCCTGCAATTCAAAAGCTGTTGCAACAGAAAGCCGTTGCGGAAAGAATAACAAAGGTACCATGTCTAGCAACCTGAAAAGGAAGAGCTGTAAGAATGGCCGGTGTTCTGAAAAGAGATATTGACTCAGAGCCAGAACTGTTGCCATTATGCAGCGACCTCCTTGCCCAAGTGTTTGGGCTCTGACACTGCTGGCAAGTACAAAAATATTTGTCGAAAACGAACTAAAACCAGGTCGTTTAGTTGGCGTAATTTGTGAATATAAAGCTGTACAAAAAAGGCAAGTCTTTGATTTTACTGAAAACTGCATAGACAAATACTATTCAATGTATACACAGAGACACACAAACACATTGTATATATATATATATATATATATATATATATATATATATATATATATATATATATATATATATATATATATATATATATATATATATATATACTGTATATGTGTGTGTGTGTATACAGAGAGAGAGAGAGAGAGAGAGAGAGAGAGAGAGAGAGAGAGAGAGAGAGAGAGAGAGAGAGATATGATGTACCTTTCCTTTCACAGACAACTCTGATAATAATGACCGAAAATCTAGAAAGAGCAAAAATAAATTTAAAAAATAACAATCAAATAGTTCCCAGATATCTTTATTCACACATGCTAACAACAATAAATATAAAAAGCCCCCAAGCTCATTTAACACGAATGACTGACAGATGACAGCATTAACGCAGGGATATATTTTATTGTATATATATATTTTCCATGTAGCTCCAAACTCTCCATATCGCTGATAACAACGCTGTTTTCTTTAATTTCATTCAATCATTTAATGTTGCCATCAAAGTGGGGCAGAGGGAGGCAAATTTAAACAAACACGGTTCATGTAAAACTATTACAGTAAAAGTGCTATCGATCTGATTGAGTGGTTTTATAGGGTGTCATTTGCTAAAACCTCTACTGCAAAAAAATTAACATTTCCTATGTGATTAATTTTAATTTAATAAAAACCAAAACTTCATGTAAAAGTAAAAAAAAAAAAAAACGCCCTTTTAACGAAAACCATGCCTCATGTAAAAACTTTATCTCATTAAATTCCAAAAAGTTTCGTATTGAACCCTATAAAAAACGAAGAAATATTAATTTCATCGAGAGTAAAAACAGGCAACAAAGACATTTACAGAAATCATCCCAAGCTTGTCGTTTTCTCCTTGTCCAAGTACTCGCATTTTCACTACAGCCAATGGAAAAATCGACGGAAATTCATCGAAAGTCGGACTTCGTAGATGACAAAGCAAACCGGAAATTGGGAAGTTACGGGACTATTCATATATATATATATATATATATATATATATATATATATATATATATATATATATATATATATATATATAATATTATATATAGCCTATATACAGTATATACGTATATTCATGTAAATATAATATAATATATATATATGTATGCACATATATGAATATATATATATATATATATATATATATATATATATATATATATATATATATATATATATATATATATATATATATATATATATATATATATATACAGAGAGAGAGAGAGAGAGAGAGAGAGAGAGAGAGAAATTAGACATAGGGTCTGCTCATGCTCACAGGTCTGCAGACATATATGGTGTTCACAGACGTTATGCAGACGCCTCTAGTCTTGAATCAGGTAATATTCGCAACTACTGAGTGTGTCGCGTCGTGAAGCATATCAGATGAACAAGAAATGGCTACGCTTCATATACATTTTATAATTAAGATTAGGTATAAAAAAGTGCCGGTAATGAATCTCGCTGTCATTAAACAACCGATAAATGCGAAATGAAACAATTCATTTCGGCATCCACAATGAAGCGTAACACAAGATGAAATGGCAACTGTTGCACCGAAGGTCACGACTTGGAGACTTTTGGCCTTTCAGAGATTCAGTGAGAGTACATACCTAGAGGAACTTCACGGAGGGTAGCTCCAAAAGCTACCGTTACAAGCTGGTGGGGAGAGGGGTGGGGTGGGGTGAAATCTGAAACCATTCCTCTACAACAGCGCCATCCATAAAACTTTCCATATAAGTAGTGGGTGTTGGAGGGGTGACTAGAGAACTTCCTCTCCAGAATGGGCATTCCAGAATATAAATATGTAAGGGCACAGGGTGGACAGTGCCCTCCCTTCCCGGTTCAAATAATTATTTTCAATGCCTTTATACACTAATGGAAGTGGATTTAGTCCATGATGCGCAAATCTATAGCACTAATAAAAAAAAAATGTAAATTTAACGAGCACATCAAAAAGTATATACAGCTTATTAATGCAGTGAAAGGGAAGATTAACATCAACAACGATTTTTTATCAGAAATTTAAAATGTCAAAAAAAAAAAAAAAAAAAAAAAAATTAAAATGTCAAAAAAAAACACGTTGAAATACCTCGTTATAGAGTTAGACCCCCAATCTCAAATGAGAAAAAAATAATTCATTTAGTTACCTTAGAAACGTAAAGTAATATCTTCGCAACAACAACTCTCAGAAGCAATATATGTCAAAGACACAATTAGCTTTGCAATAAACGTCACTCCGGGGATTCTGGGTCTTAAATTCAAAACTATATTTGAGGAGTGAAAGCCTGACGGCACCTGCCTGCCAGAAAATAAAATACAAAACAATAAAACTAACTCTCCCTTGCATATCAAAGAGGATCTGGACGACACGATCCCGAGATAGTGACCTGTATCCTTCGTAAAAAAAACAAAAAGAATAAATAAAATTTTTAAAGTCAATTAAAAAAAACATCGCAACAGCTAGAAAAACATCGACCATGCTCGCACCGCGCCCCAATATCACTCGGTGCAAGTCACCAACCGTAATAAAATCAAAACTTTTAAGAGCATGACTGGTTTTGGGAATCTCCCAGCTTGACAGGGCTGAGGCCGAAAAAATGATGACTGATTATCATTATGGTGTCATGTATACTAATTGTTTTCAGCTTTTGCTTCCATGCATACTCACAAACACGACACAATTTCAACAGATATAACCAGAATTTTGTATGCATCTGGCAAACCCTATATATTTACACAGTACACAGCTATTGTCAAAACACAACCCTTACTCAGGTACTCCAGCAATACAAATATACTGAAAATACTTATTAAACTTTATGTGAATACATTTGAATACTCAAACTCTCACATAAAATACAGAACTACAGTGGACATTTACACAAACAAATACATTCATTTTGAAGAAGACATCTCGGAAATCCAGTTGTGCTTCATAAAAAAAAAAGTGAAATATAGTGTAAATCATTTTGTCTCGACAATGAGCACCTCACGACTTGGCAGCATGATTTATATGTGAAATAGTAAGGATAATGGTGCTTGGAGAACTAAACGGATAAAATCAGAAAAAAAGGGGTTAACAAATCCTAACATCTTTCTAAGCGCCAGCCCAGAATGGATGTTCAAAACTTGGAAATGGAACTGGGTTATGTTCAAAACTTGGAAATGGAATTGGGTTATAAGATTTAGGCCAAAGGCCAAGCTCTGGGACCTATGAGGTCATTCAGCGCTGAAAGGGAAACTGAGAGTAAAAATGTTTTAAAGGTGTAATGGAAAGAAAACCTCGCAGTTACACTCTTTAGCCTTGGCAGGCAACTTCTAGGAGAAGGGCACTCCGAAATCAAACCAGCAGGTGGATGGTAGGCAACTCTTCTAAGAGAAGGTTACCCTGAATACAAACCTTCTCTAACCCTGACTGTGCCGTAGCCATTGCACCGTGGCCTTCCATTCTCTTGGGTTTGAGTCCCCTTGCTCGAGGGTACAATCGGGACCTTTTCCGCTTTTTGTTCACTTTCCTGTTTTTTCAAAAAGTGTGTAGGACAGGCTGATGAGTAAGCAAAAGCCGCTGGGTGGATTATCAGGAAAGTGCCTTCGTCTTTACCTAATTTTTTCCTTCTGAGCGCTTCATAATTTCTGAATCCATCCTGACTGTCCCCCCCCCCCCGCCCCCGATGTTGTGGCAAAACGCCGGGTTTCTTATATGCCTTATAAAGTGTGTCTGCTCCGCATTATCGACCAGATGCTTCCGGTGTTTTTTTATGACATATGATTAGGTTTATTTATACTTTCAATGTTATTTTTGTAAATAATGTAAATACTGTAGTTGTTGACTGCATTATTATTGTTTATCGTTCTGTTGAATTTTATTATGTTGCTGTTGTTGTGACTATTTATTAGTTTTGCTACTAATTTTATGTTCTTAATTCTAATTCTTTCAGAACACATTGAGCTGAAGCCTGGGCTTGGTACTCATTACTCTAAGAAAAATTGCAGAGTATTTTACAAGGATTGTTTGCTGATAGTCAATGTGCATATAGGAAGCAGTTAGGCATCTGCGATGCTCTTTTAGATTTAACACTCCATTTGCAAGAGAACCTTGATAGGGGTTTTGAGTGTGGAGTAATTCAAATAGATTTTAGTGCTGCTTTCGATTTAGTAAATCATGAAGCATTTATTTATAAACTTCAGTATATTGGAGTGGGTGGATATGTTTTAGGTTTACTTCAAGATTTCCTCACAGGTAGGCAGCAACGAGTTGCTGGTGATGGGAACTTTAGTGAACCAAGACCTGTTGTGTCTGGAGTTTCACAGAGTAGTGTTCTTGGTCCACTGCTGTTTTAACTGTATACAAGTGATATAGTTATTGGCCTGGAAAACAAGATAGTTCAGTATGCCGATGATGCAACACTTGTGGGCGTAGTAAAGTCTCCACTTATGAGAAATGAAGCTGCCCTCAGCCTCAATCGGGACATGGAATGGATTAGTGAGTTGTGTAGTCTGTGGGGTATGAGGCTGAACTGTTGATTAGAAGATCTCGTACAGATTTTCCAACCCATCCTCCCCTCCAGGTGGATGGGATTTTGCTGAATGAATCTGAAGTTTTAACTGTTCTAGGTGTAACCTTTGATTCACATCTTACTTTTGAGAAACATCTAATGAAAGTGTCAGCAAATGTCGCACGGAAGTTAGGTATTGTATAAAAGGCCTCAGAAATTAAATCAATGCAACCTGTTTTAAGTCATTTGTCCTTCCTTTACCAGAATACTATTCTGCGGTATGGATATCTGCTTCTCCCATTTATTTATCTCTTTTTAGATAAAGTGGTTCATGGTGGTAGGCTTCTGTTTCCTAATATTACCAGTTATGACTTGGACCATCGACGGATGGTGTCTTGCTTGTCAATTTCTCGTAAGTTGTATTTTAACAGGGAGCTTTCAGATTCACAACTGATCCTGTTTTCCTGCCGAGAACACCCATATTTTCTGAACAGCAGCGCTAATATGCAAGAAGTCCTTTATTCCGCACACCGTTGGACTGGAGCAATCTCCCTGAGGTTGTCGTACGATTGGAACTTGGGAAGTTCAAGCGATGATTCAATCCATTTCTACCCTAATACTATACTCCTTGCATTTTAATCCATTTTTATGTCTTTTAGTTTAATTTATTTTTTCTTTTTCGATAAGTGAAGATAGCTTTTTTCTGTATTTCCCTTCACTTACTCTTACTTTTTCCAAATGAACATCATACGAGTATTCTTATGAAGCTTGATTTTCAAGTCAATGGCACCTGTGGGCTTATTCCATGAATAAGGTTCGTCTTCTGAATAATAATAATAATAATAATAATAATAATAATAATAATAATAATAATAATAATAATAATAATAATAATAATAACAATAATAATATGAAAAAAATTGTTAGGATAGTGTGGAATGTAAGAACATAGATACAGTAAAATGACTGAAAGGGGTTGAGGTGCACTGATGGCAATACCTCCCCTACGGGAATGTTCAAATATTAACACAGCTGTTCAGACTTCCTTTTATCAATATTTATAGATAAACCTAGTTTAAACCTCACTTTCAAGAGGGCTCTGATAGAACATATAAACATTGCAAACAAAGGAACTGACGTTAATAAAGAGTTAACTGTAAGAAAACTGGTATTTTGCAAGACTTGAGTAACTGACATCAGAGCAAAACACAACTGGACATTACAGGCAAAAAGGACGGTTTTGATTTATCTTCTTACAAAGACTGTACTTTGCGGAAGAAGAAAAGAAATTACAAAATTCATACAATGAATAAACAGATCTTGTTCTAAGCAATAAAAATTAGGCTGAAAAAAGGACTTCTTGATAGAGAACACGGTGTCCGGATTAGAAGCATCCTGGTACACTGCAATAATATTATGTA
>JANJGK010000012.1:40220464-40230464 GCA_039081455.1 Macrobrachium rosenbergii | reverse complement strand
TCAGAAGTGAAAGTGGATATCGAGTTTTTCTTCCATCCTGAATCCGTGTTACTGCCTAAAATTAAAACAATAAGAAAGTTACAATGATAGAGAGCGCACTGACGAAGTAATAGGATAAACAAATAAAAGTATATAAGAAGGCGAGGCAAGGAGGAACTGCGTTACCGTGATAACAAAGAAGAATATGTGAGCTGCGACATAAATGAAACTAAGAAAATGGAAGGAAACGAAACAGAAGAGAGGCACATGGAAAACAGACAAAAATGGCCAACAAACAAACAAACAGGCCATGTGGCAACTTAACTGTTTGCTACCAATCTTCTCCGTGAATCTTTTATAGAAAACTATTAGGGAAAAGATAGAAGCGGGATGAGGGTGTTCCTGTGTGTACCATAATGTGGCGCAGCATTATTCCGTTTTTATAACTGAAAAATAACAAAATATGCACCGAAGTTTCTTGGGCGCAATCGAGTTTTCTGTCCGGAGTGGCCTCAGCCACGGTCCATGAAACCCAGCCACGGTCCGGTGGTGGCATATGTTGTTGGTGCCTATTGTGTTGCCCGAAGTACGATCATGGCTAACTTTAACCTTAAATAAAATAAAAACTGCTGAGACTAGAGGGCTGCAATTTTGTATGTTTGATGATTGGAGGGTGGATGATTAACATACCAATTTGCAGCCCTCTAGCCTCGATAGTTTTTAAGAACTGAGGGCGGACGGACTGGCAGAGCCAGTACAATAGTTTTCTTTAGTAGAAAACTAAAAAACGTGAAAAATTTACCTTTGTAAAAATAGATAAGATACTAGCTGGAAGAAATTCATCAAATAGATGAACGTATCTTATTTACAGACAGATACACGAACGTTGGCATACATGCAATTATATAGATTAATTCCCCAAATCCTTTCTGTATTAATTTCTGAAAATAAATTCGCACCATTACTTCGCCCATGAAGACTGGGAGACAGTAAAACCAGATGAAAATTTCTGCGTGTCATTTAAAATAATGACTTTTATCTTTGGCTAGGACCATCATCAACTACATGATTCCCAAAAATTATCAGTGACAAAGAATGAATGAAATTCATCGATTTTCTGTTTTACAATTATGATATAAATAACCAAACACTTAATTATCACTTATGTCTGTACTGAGTGGTATGTTTTAATCCAATGAATTCCTTTATGACTGTCTTTACTGCAGAGGAGGATTCCAGCCCGGACACTCGATGGACTGACTGATCGACTGCTTTGTTCAACCGGCGTCAATCATGAAAGGCCAGAGGCACCGAGGTCTTCAGACCTTGATAGACACAGCACAAGTATACTCCTTTCTATGCTTGCGGCGGAAATAACTGAGTTCAGCGCCAAGTTATAGTGACTCGAACAAAACGCTGCTTAATGCCAACTTGACTTTCAAATGAAGTAGCAAAAAAAAAAAAAAAAAAAAAAGTAAATAAAATAAAATAGAAAAAACGTGAAATTGTGTTACTGAGGAAAACCAGGCAGATGGTAAGAGCAGTTAACTGTAAGTTAACTGTTAACACCATTTTCCAGTGCTTATACCAATTTCAAGTGACAGTAAATGCCAAAGGGCAGGTTAATCGCTTATGATAACCAAGAGAAACAAAATATAACAAAGAAGGGAAGACAAAGGCTCTAGAGACCACCGGGAAATGCCAATGAAATGACAAACGTAAGGAAAATGGAAAGAAAATGACGGGAATGTAAAGAGGAGAGAAAGCTAAATGGAAATGCGCAAAGGAAGGGAAGAGAGAGAGAGAGAGATGGTCAAGTAAACGTGAAGCAACAGAAACAGGGCAAACGTACAGTGAAGCTGCAAAACCGAATTGATAACCTGAACAAGAGGCAATGAATGTCAAAAGGAAAACCACGTAAAATGCCAAACGAAACGGAAACTTGGGTAAAACGGCAATTGTAAACTGAAAGCCAGGTAATGTGGCAAAGCAGACTGGAAACCAAGCAAAATGGCAAACCGAAGTAACAATACAGGAAAATGATAATACAAAAGAAAAACCTCATGAAATGGCAAAACATAAGGAAAATAACAGAAATAGCAAATAAAGGAAAAACCACAGGAAATATAAATGCAAAAGGGAAACGACGTGAGCTGAAGACGAACTGGAATGAAGCGAAAAGCAAGAGAGAGAGAGAGACAGAAAAGCACAAAGCGCTCTGGAACGATACGAAGACTCGGAGATATGTGAAATGCGGAAGATAAATGGAGCGGGCCGCATCAATCTCAGTCGGACTTCCTAAAAATCTAATAAGAAAAAACAACACAACAAAAAGAAATGACACATAGATGAAGCGCCTTTAAGCAAACGCAGAAATGAGGAACGTCGGCCATCTGTCTGTGTTGCCTTGCTCAAGAGAGCGGGAGGTAAAAAAAAAAGGAAAAATAAAACCATTTAAAAGTCATATGTTATTCAAAATGTTAGAGGGTTACGAGATTTGAAAAAAAAAATGTGAAAAAGGTCATTCTGAAGTTAAAAGGTCACCAAGTAAACTCACTTTAAACAAAGCTTTACGTATAGAGTCTTAACCTATTTCCATCCATAATAATTTTTCCGGTATAACTAAGGAATACTTAAATTGTCATTTGAGACCAAAACACATAAAGAATAATTCAAGGAAATTACGAAAGAAAACTGATAAACGTTGAAATGCATACACGCAAGACAATTACTCCTAATACCAACTTCACACATTTGCAATATCTCGAACGTCACACGGACATGAGAAGGGAAAAATAATAAGAAAAGTTGGAGAGAAAGGAGTATAGTAGTGGAAATTCTGAGAGAGAGAGAGAGAGAGAGAGAGAGAGAGAGAGAGAGAGAGAGAGAGAGAGAGAGAGAGAGAGAGAGAGAGAGCTGAAAAGGAGAAAAAGTGCTGATACTTCAATACTCCAAGAGATTATACACAAAAAAAGAAAATTTTCTCTGTCGCTGCCTTAATTTAGTGGCCAACCCGAGAAGACTCGTGCAATGATCCAAGCTATAGCCCTTAAATCAGCCTGAGCCGAGCATATTTGGTTGGCATTAAAGAGAGAGAGAGAGAGAGAGAGAGAGAGAGAGAGAGAGAGAGAGAGAGAGAAACTACTCGTGTCTTTCTTTAAGGGTCTGAAGGGACTACAAGCTCTAGCTGATGTAAGAGATCTGTTGCGGAAAGGGATTTTTGAAGAATTTTCTCTACTGCAACTAACAGGGACACAGAGATCACCACTGTGGGCTAAGGATATTCTAAACCTCTAATACCCTTCCAAGGAATGTCAAATATCCTAAGATCAGGTAAAAATATTCATCATAAGCTGTTGCGAAATGCAGGAAGAACCTGTGCATAATACTTTGTATTTCTATACAACACATAATCAGTCAGTTGTATCATCCTGATTTTCTTGTCTTATTATAAAACAATCGTTTATTATTATCACTATCGTAAGTCAATATTACTGTTGAGCTTTTGTTTTCACATACTATTGGCATAATCAGGAGCTTTGAATATTACATTTAAATAAAAGGAAAAATTTAAACTCTCAATCAATACCTCCTTTTAATATCAGCTTAATGTTGACATTGCCCAAAAAATTCATACAAATACAATTTACACTGATATCCAAACAGCAACTGTTAAAATTCCAGTCCCTCGTCCGCATTTTAAAAGGACGACCATTTTGACAAACAAAATAACGTGTGCATAATTTCCATATTAATTAGATTGGCTTTGGCAACAAGTCAGAAATGTAAATACATGCATATATTGCTCGTATATTATTGGCATCATGACACTATAATTGACTGTTACCTATGGTAGCCAAATTTAATTTCGAAATTACTTTCCATATTGATAACAATGACAATAAGTTAGAATGGAGACTCGCACCGCATTCTACCTTAGAGTTGAAAAACGGCCAGTTTCAACGAAAACTTCCTCCAGTAATAATAATAATAATAATAATAATAATAATAATAATAATAATAATAATAATAATAATAATAATAATCGACGGACGTGCAAGACAAATGCCACAGCTTATTTTTCCAAAGATTAACTTCAGAAACGTTAGAATTTCCTTCACACTAACCTTAAGTTCATTTGCAGGAATACAAAAATATGATAATTATATCAAATACATCGTAACAAAAAATATGCTACAACCCTATAACGTATTCATTTCACCACAAATTCCGCAAAGCAGCAATTAACCAACTTAAAAGTGTATCGACAAGAAAAGCAGAAATGACGTCGTTCGCATAAGATATAACATATTCCTCGCATGCAATCTAATTATTGACGCAATAATCATATACTATTCGGAAGGGCATTAACGGAATAAAATAAATTGCAAAGTATAGCATAAATCGAATATTTTCATCATACATAATACCAGTATGCGAGATCATATATAATGATTCCTTTCAACACTCTGCAGTGAAGTAAAACCAACTCACTAAAACGAGCAACTGCCCCAAATGGAAAAATCACTGTAAAAAAATGGAGACCGAGCCACTGGCCCATAAGAAATAAGTGTAATAAGAAATAAGTGTAAACGAGCTGGACAAAACCGTTTCTCTAATAACGAGACGAGAGATTTCATTTCTCAAATGGAGCAGAGCACTAAGCCGTTGTGACTTTTGGGGGGCGCTGAAAAACGTGAAATTGTAAAGGCGAAGATAAAATAGGTCACTCGTGGTTTATCACTAAAAAGAATTTTGCCTCTGCTTCTAAGCATAACGCTGCAGGCAACTCTCTATCCTAATTTCCGTTATCAGAGACATTTAGATACTAAGCTCTAATACAAATGTAGGGCATTAAGATTCTAACTGGTTGTGACAAAGGCTCGAATTTACCTACTAAAACACACACACACACACACACGTACATATATACATACATATATATATATATATATATATATATATATATATATATATATATATATATATATATATATATATATATATATATATATATATATATATATATATATATATATATATATATACACACATATACACATATATGTGTGTGTGTGTATAAATGTGTGGTGTACCTGAAATCTACAGATTCCCAAGTTTATTTTTAAGAAAATCTTGGTTAAGACTACGTGGACCCAACAAAAATTCTTTTGTTCTGTTACAATTTTCGACAATAAGCTAAGCTGTAATTAAAACTCTCACTATTAACCACCCGAATTTGAGCCTATTTTCGAAGGCCGCATCTCATCTCCTCTATAAAAAAAATAAACGTAAGAGAAATGTATTTTGGATTATTACAAGAAACTCAAGACCGTGATTCAAAGTTATGGTGCAACTTTACGACAGATATTTATAGACTTCACAAAGTTTCCAGAGGTTAGGAACAACGACTTGCCTAATTCCTTCGGCTGAGCCACGTTCCGCCTTATGACGGATGGACTCCGCATGAAAAGCTTTCAACTATTTTTGCCCAAACAAATGAACGCGTTCGGTTAAAATTTAGTAGCACGTACAATTTAATATGAAATGAATATGAGCTCGGTATACATATGCACGTCGTATATGTTATGGCTCAAAATGACTTCTCCATCTGTAGAGTTAATGATCTCTCGCATAATGAGTACATCAGAAAAATTCACAAGAAGGTCTTTACAACTCACCCCGAACAATGCGTTCGATATTAAATCAAACTGATTGTCTATCTCATAATTTCCAGTTCCTGTTTTTGGGTATTTCACGGAAAATTGTTTCACAATGTATCCACCAAGATATCTAAGAGCCTATTACTCAGTTATTCCCTCAGAGTTTATTTTTCACGTCTGTGTTTGTACTCAGAAGCTTTTCATCCTCATCCAAAACCGGATTTTCGCAGCCGTACTCTAAATTCCTAAGCATTTGCTTTGTTACATGTATTTCTCAAGCTTACTCGTACTCCTTCTCAAATTCTTTTTTCATTTCATGGTCACTGTTAGATTCATAAGGTGTTTCATCAGTAGTTGCAACATGACCTGTATCACTCGCTCCTGCAGTTTCCTCGCCGAACAACAACTTTTTCAGCCTAAACTTGACAATGCATTTGAATGATCACAGTGACCATTTATTAAGCCTATCACATCCGACCGGTTATTCAAGGCATTCTTCACTTAATCTCTGTCAGTATTTAGTCGACATGGTATGAGGCTTTCAGTATAATTTATAAGGAAATGATTGACTTCAATGATAAAGTTATACTTTTCTGAAACTTTGAAAGAACTTTCGTTTTGGAACTTTTGACTTTCGTACTACTCATGACTTCGATTACCTTATGTAATTGACTTGTTGTTTTGTCAATATCAATACCAAATGGTTTGCTCTTGTCAGAATCTCCACACATGTACGCAGAATTCACGATGTGAAACCAGCCACAAGACATTCAAATAGTCCTCTTTCTCCTAGATATTTCAGTGAACTAGCACATGATCGTGATGATAACTGCACTGCCAATTTCAAGATATATACTGTATTTGCATCTTATTTACTTTAAAGGATAAACCATGTTTTGATACCGTCTTGTTAACATTTTCCGTATACCAAAAACTGAAATAGGCTCTCCATTACTTAAAAAAATACGAGAGTCAAGTAAATTATTTCTAACCGGTATTATTTTTTAAGGAGCAACAGAAAACAGAAAACCTCTCTATCTGCTTAAGGATTTTTGAAAGAAATCCTATTTTCAAGACGGCCACCTTTAGTTTTCTGTAAAAAAAAACTACTGCGCCGGGTTTGTCTGTCCGTCCGCCCTCAGATCTTCAAAGCTACTGAGGTAGAGGGCTGCAAATTGGTATGTTGTTCCACCCTCCAATCATCAAACATACCAAATTGCAGCCCTCTAGCCTCAGTAGTCTTTATTTTATTTAAGGTTAAAGTTAACTATAATCGTGCATCTGTCAACGATATAGGACATACCACCATCGGGCCGTGGTTAAAGATTCATGGGCCGCGGCTCACACAGCATTATACCGAGACCACCGAGAGATTGATCAATTTTCGGTAGCCTTGATTATATGCTGTACAGAAAACTTGATTGCGCTGAAGAAACTTAGGCGTGTGTTTTACTTATTCTTTCCAAATGCAATTAGCAGAATTAAGCTTTGTTTAGGTGCGACGCGTGGAGTGTGGAGCAAGTGACGTCACTAATGCTATGTATGAATCATACACATACCTGCAACCTGACTGACCTTTCTCTGTAGACCGAGGTCATGACCCGAAAATCTATCGAGCTTCTCTTTTTTGTCGTATTATGTTCCTGATGCCTGTTCAGTTCTTGACTTGCAGACTCCGCCCTACAGGGCTTATGGATTCATTGACAACTGTTTGGCCTTCAGATTTACAGATACAGGGAGAATAAGCAATAAGATATAATATTATGGGTCTAGAGAAGGTAGGAGGGTGTGCCCTAGCTTGGGTTAAGGTTAGGTTATGCTAGAATGCAATGTATCCCTTGCATCGTCATAATGCGCACTTATTGGACAATGGTGAAGCCCATCATCACTTGCAAGCGCGACGGGTTGAAGCGATGGTGCAAAAGGTCGTCAGTCAGCATGAACACACCTTTTCAGAGTTTTCCATGATTGTATCATCTTCAGAAAAACCGACATTTACAGAATAAGGAACTGCACATGTGCAACCGAAACGACGGCTAAATATATAAAAAAATGTTATCATATAACGTATAAATGACATCCAAAATTACTCTGCTCATTTTGGCCAAGCTATTTCGCGTTAATTACTTTGCAATACAACTGACCAATTTCTTTATTCAAATGAATTAGAAGGGCAAAAAAAAAAAAAAAAAAATCCGGTTATGGTACTGTAAATAAATGAGCAACATATTCTGTGGTGTTATATGGGGAAACAAGAACGATACCAGGGATTTTCAGATTTCAGGGAAGATGAAGGAAATCCGGCATTATCTAAACGGCAAAATCTCTGACTAATTATGGTCAGAGGGTAGTGCAACCACGAAAGCCTGACTCGAGGCGCACGGTCAATTTTTGAGGGGGCTTCCAAGCTGAAACATGTTTGCTCCTGTGGGATACAAACCATAGCCTCTCATGAAGGTGTATTCCTCAGCACGAGCTGGAGTCGGTCGTTGAAACTTGGTAGCATAGTCAAGCAGCCCTTAATAACATTGCCCGAAAAATATCTAAAGAAACATGGTGAGAGGTGACCGTGCGGTGATGATAAAAAAGCAGTTCAATGCACAAACCTCGAAGTCCAGACTTCAGAGTGGGAGGAAGCTGTTCAGAAAAGATGGTACTACCATTAACGATCAAATTACACACTGCTTCAGCAAAGGAGACTAAGGCTACAACGCAAGTTGCTAGGTGAAAGAGCGTATTTTCAAAAAGAGGGATATCAGTTTCTATACATCACTGCGGAGTGTGAAAGAACACAAGATGAAATAAATAAAATCTTGGAAGTCTTGAACCGCCATAAATTTTCAAGAAATCATCCGTTAAGTTTTAGTGGGAAATTAAAGATGACTGTCTCGCGTGATCAACTACTTTCCTAAATTACGCAGAAGGACCAGATGAAAATAGGCTGACATTGCCTTCGCAGTTAATAATCAATACTCTGTAAGAAGAATTAATGTTAACATTCCCGCACCCACATCGTCATTGGAAGATTTCGTTAACTGATGAAAAATTTGTAAATGTTACTCTTTGTTGCAGCTGATTTACTCGGCCATCGAAAAGTGAACATATATATGTTTTTGGATTTTTTTGCCCTTTTATCTGTTCTAGCAAACTATCAATGAAATACGGGCGCGTCGTCGTCTCTGGAATGAAGCAGCATTTCCCAAGCCGGATGCATAAAACTATGACGTCACAAAGAGACTAAAGTTTGGTTGGGAAACGCGTCGACTGGCTGCGCTCCAGGGTTCCCATTTGACTGCACACCCAGCCAAATCTGTGACGTCGGCTTTTAATCCGGTGATGCAAATTTCATCCTAGAATTTAGGGAAGCAGACATGAATGGAGCATAAAGTGTATTTTCTTCTATGCTGATAAAAATAAATATTCCATTCACTAATTACGTTTGTAATAAACACCGGCGGTAAGAATCCAATCTTGTACTTACAGATTAATGAGTATTACATTTACATTTTTCTTCTAAGGAGAAATATTAAGAAAAAATGTCTTGCATATATCTTTCTCGTAGCGAGAACATGTCAATAAATCAGCCCTGTAATTAATGGATATATAAGACCTTCATTAAGAAGTGCAAATTCGAAATCTATGTAGCACCTGTATTAAGTCAGGTCTTACAAATGGCAATTTCTTACATTTACCCTGGGATGCGCACGGTGGAAGTGATTTTCACGCACACAGCGCACGGAGTCATAAGTTTCTTTGTAGCACACGAATAAATAGACGAAGAAGAACCAACTAACTTTGAAACAAGGATTTCATCATCAGAATAATCTCCCACTCGCGCATATTTTCCCTATTTGAAAAACGCTGCTGAACTACCTGCTGGAACCAGAACTTTTCATGAAAGGGCAAAGCCAAATCATACATTTCAGTAGAATGACGGTTGAAACTTCTGAAAATCCCTTTCCAAATCTTAAGAGCACATTTTTTCCGTCCCTATTTCCATATTTCAAGAAACAATTGTAAAGTCACCCACTGGATGGGATGAGTTTATGCGTAATTTCATCATTTCTGTCATCTAAACACAACTACTGTCATGGTACGTGTCAGCAACAAAAATGACTAACTTGTATTTATGTATCCAAGGCCATAAAACACAAAGAAAAAAGAATGAAAAAGTGAGGATTAAATCCTAAGGAAGAGATAAACCTGGCCTTGGAGGGATGAACATGAAAAGGGTCTTTTATGTAGTCTTACATTTTCTTTGTCGTAAATGACCAGTGTGTTAACAATGATGTCACTGAACATCTTGCAGGAAACTTCGAAGGGCCGACAAATATCTTAAAGGCAGAATGACGTTGAAT
>JANJGK010000012.1:40212964-40217964 GCA_039081455.1 Macrobrachium rosenbergii | reverse complement strand
AACCGGAATTAACTGTTAAAAGTTTCATGGAATAATAGGTGGATCTTTTCTCAGCGTCTTTATGGATGAAAAAAATCACTAAACTGAAATTTGGATTGCCTGTGGTCCGTAGTTTGAAATCGATTGGCTTGAGATAAGATGAAGATACATATTGTATTGGTTTGCAATACCAATTAAATTATCTTAAATAGCTATTTAGATATAACTCAGTACTGTATTGTTGTTTAGGTACACAAACTTACTAAACCATTTTCGTCACAACTCCGTTAATTCGACCTCGGTTATGTTATTTCAGTAGGGGCCATTTACATAATCCTGGCCCTAAACGTTAAAGTCCCACTTCATGCCCTAAACTAAAACAGATTCTGTGGCTTAAGGAATTTTATTCTTCAGGAACTATTTAATAAATCAAGAAACTATACTCAATATCAGATCTAAGAGTTTTCGCGAATGAATGACTTAATCTGCTTATGAATTGATAAATAATGGCCCTCTGCCAGAAATAATTACCCAGTTCATCTATTGTCGTCGATTCATCTCCTCTGGCTATGACTCTTGATTAACAATTTGTGAAGGTGGTCAGGTAACTAGGAATCTGTATACATTAGCTGCCCTCAGCTTTTCACGCAGCAAAAAATCTTATTCACAGGATAAAGACCAATAACTAACAAAAATTAAATATTAAATATATACAGGTAAGTATGAGTCTCTCTTGGGGAACTATACAAAAGTACAAACGCACAAAAACATACCCATATATAGTATTTATTTACATATATATATATATATATATATATATATATATATATATATATATATATATATATTATATATATATACATATATATATATATATATATATATATATATATATATATATATATATATATATATATATATATATATATATATACATATATATATTTACATATTACATACGGTTATGTATATGAATTTTTGTCACTTATGCAAATAAGAGCATATGTTAAGTTAGAAATATTACTTAATATTCATTATACCCAGTAAATAACTCAGAGATAATTACACCTAACAAGTGCATCTCACTCGCCAAGGATTCGAACCTCGGTCTTTCGATTAGGTACAATGATAAACAGTACACTTTGTCCTTAACCCAATGGCGAAAGTTTACTCTTTACCACTGTGTCTAAACCAAAGACCCAGGTTGGAATCCTGGTCTGAGCAGATACACTTAAAACTTTCCTTAGGTGTAAGCCATTTCCAGAGTATAGTGAGTCAGATATATATACTGTATATATATATATATATATATATATATATATATACATACATAAATATACATTATACGCACACACACACACACACACACACACACACACACATATATATATATATATATATATATATATATATATATATATATATATATATATATATATATATATCATAGATGACAGCTAATTATCTTTCTTGTCTAATTTATACAATTTACCAAAAAGATGTTTGATAAAATTATTCATCTTGATCAGAATAAGGCAACATACACAGTGATGTGTCTAACACAAACTCTACATCTAAAGAGAGCCAAATTTCCTCAAGAAATTTGACTGGCAACTGAAATTCGGAGCGCCTGTTCCCCTGGGTATTAATTAGCGGTGGAACCAGAGGAATAAAATAAGCAACAAAGTATAATGATTCACAGACTGAATTCAGCATTGCATGCAAATTAATTCTCAGAAGACATTCATCATGAAATGCAAATATCCCTACCAAATCCTCCGGTGGTATACAATGCTCGTTTCGTTTCCTCAGCCTCACCCAAGATACAACACGCGTTTCCGACCATCCAATAAAGTTACGGACCAAAGCCAAAACATCTGAATAAACTTCTAATGATTTAATCAAGATTTCTCTGATTTAACGCAGAAGGAAAAACAATGATGTTCAAGAAAACTAACTTTGTGTAATAGTTCAATAAGAATGATAGAGCACGTTGTACATAAAATAAAAGATTTTAGGAAGTACAGTATGAACATGAGCGCATCAGTAAATAAATGAACGTTAACTTCTGTGTAAACAAACATAAACGAAACATCGTTGAAGTTTGAGGCATGAACAAATAGAAGGGGACTCTTAGCAACAAATCTCTGTACGCTTTTTAAACTGTGTTGACATCCAAATACAGCACAAAAGATGAAAGATGCGCCTTCACCAAGTCGTATGCATATTATGCCATCACTGATTGTCAAAAAAATCTAAATGACAACCACTAAATTAATGGGTAAACTTAATACAATAAACAGAAATACTCACTCTGCCTCGGCTACCGTTTCCGTCATAGCAAGGAAGACACAGTTGAGTAATATAGTTGCCATGACGATGTAGTCGAAGTACTGGTTAGTGGACAGGAAGATGGCTGCTCTACGCAGCGGGTGCCACGGCGAAAACAGGAACAACGACTTTGACGCCGAGAACCTGTGCACGTAGTTCTTGCGGAATCTCTTGGACACCACGCAGAAGGTCTGCAAAGGGCAAAGACAAGGCACGTGCGATTACTCACAGGAAATAAAACTAAAGGACAGTCTGTTAAGTACTGCAATAAGTACATTTTTTTAATTGCTTCCCACCCCAAAAATGATGGATCATTCTTCATCAACCTGCTTAATGCTTCTTTATGATTTTTAATATTTTAATGATTTCAGTTGTTATATTATTGAAGTCTGGGGAATTTTATGTCAAAAAAATAATAATGAACATCTATTTCTGAAACAAAAAGATAATTAAACCAAACTGAAATTCACTAGAAAAAATGTCATACACTTCTGATTTCAAATGTTAGTTAAATACTACCACAAATGTCACATGGTATTTGTTGAGTTGCTTACCTTACGAAAGTAACGAGAAATCAGCAGAACTACTAAAATACAAACCTTGACAGATGACTGAACTTCCGGATACTGAAAGGCCTTACTTTTGCTGGAAAGCCTGAGACAAATTCCTTACGATTACAAGAGCATCACCATCAGGCACAGCAAACCAGTCAGAGGGCGACATATAAAGGCGATTCACGAACGCAGCTTTGCAGCTCAAAATGAAACCCACTAACAATTCATTATTAGCAAAAATTAGACTTCAATTTGCAGCAGATATTACAGCAACGTTATGGCGAATGCTGTAACTACCACAGTCATCACGCAGGCACAGCCATAGTAGCTTTAACCCGCAAGTCGTCTGACGCGACCGTTGAGACCCTAATGTTCGATGGCAGCATTGGTCACATTTCCCGATCAGACTTCACCAAAATGCACTCCTCTTTCCGCCGCCTGTCTTCAACGACTGGCAAATTTAAGCTCTATATTCCGGCTCAATACGACTCAATATCCGCTTAATAAGATGGCGTTGGCTTGGTACACATTAAGCCTTAACGAAGCTGCACTAAAGAACGGCTTTCCTTTGAAATAAGGTCCTCGGAAATCTCATTATCACAACATTCAGCGTGACGCGATGTCAAGTTACCTCCATTCGCGTAGCACTTTTTCTGAGCGAGTAAATAGAAGTCGAGCTGATCATTATCAAAGGGAAAGAACCCGATTGCCTGTAGGTGTAACAAGGATTTTCTTTTCTAATCTGGACAGAATTGTTACAGCGAGGTAGAAAATTTATTTTCCAGCGAGAAAAATAAAGTACGGACGATTTTCTCCATATACTCTCAAGGATTTTGACTTCCAGTTCAACAGAAAACCACTTATTAAAGAAGAAAAACTGCCTGGGAGTGAGACCGCAGCGGAAACGAGGGCTATGAAGTTCAGAGACGAACATGAATTGGTGAATTCGTATGACAGAGAAGATTACTGTAAAACACGCCAGAGACGCGAAAACAAACATAAATGCATCAGGAGAAAAAACTCATGGAAACATGTATAAAGAGTGAAGATAAAACACCGCAACCCAAACTCATTGAATTGAACTAAACTTGTCACTGCTTGATTACTAGAGGGGCATTGTAAAAATAACCTGGGGGACGATGTGTTGACTAAACTGTCACATGATTTACTTGCTGATAAGGAAAATCAAGCTTGTTGAACCGTGGCTATTTGATATTAAAGAGTGATGTAAAAATCGTTTTTTTTTAATGTTACACACTAAGATATAATCACTTTTCCGACAGTGAATTATTTCTAGCTTCAAGTGGCTTGTGACATATTGTAATTCTGTCTGTGCTAGCACCTCGGATAGTAACTCTGCTAACACCTCGGATAGTAACTGCTAGCACCTCAGAATAGTAACTCCCAGGACCTCAGATAATTAATCTGCTAGCACCTCGGACAGAAAGTAAGTGTGCGTCTTTGTTCAACCACAATTTAATTAGTCAAGTTCAGAGTATTTTATAACTATTTCTGCAGTCTTTATCATTTTCGTCAAAAAAGTTTTCACTTCTTACCTGGTTCTACTGAATTATCAGTGACTGGGATTAAAATTACCGTTAAAGTTACATCATGAATTCGCGGATTAATTTGGATGAAAATACAGATTTAACGCAACAAAAAAGCAGAAAAATGAGAAAGCATTGTGCTGGGTAAGAGACCGCAGTTAGGAACGTAGAGTGCCTCCTAAATATTGCACTCTTAGTGTCACAACGGTGCAGCACCTAGACCGTAACTATAACAACAACAGAGGTACCAAGGTAACTAATGATAAATTACTTTTACACACACTTATTTTCAGCGGTACATTTCATTGAGGCATAAGAGACGGAACTTTCGGTTCCATGAGGGGTTTTTATGCTGGTCAACTGAAATTTCTGATAACTGAGTGTTCTCGGAAAATCTATTGCCTTCCTTTATCTCACAGGGAACGTTAAATAAGACCCAATATATAGTTATATATATGTATAATATACATATAAATTATATATCATATATATACATATAAATATATATATATTATACATATATATAGTACATAGTATATTAATATTATATATATATATATATATATATATACAGTATATATATATATAT
>JANJGK010000012.1:40201991-40207864 GCA_039081455.1 Macrobrachium rosenbergii | reverse complement strand
GAGGACAGGCAAAAGAGAATATCGTTCATACACGAAGACCTAAACTGGAGTAGGCACGACACGAATACCTATATCTTAATGCTACAAAATGAAGAACAAGTCAAAGCATTGATCACTCATAAACAATGTTCTGAAATAAGGAACTTGCCAAAACTAAAACGACAGACACTTGAAACGATAATAACTGATGTGGAATGTCCTAAAACGAGGGATATTTATCCATTTTTTTTTTACCTATGTACGAACAATTTTTTTTATTAAGCATACAGAAAAGTTCTCTCTAAAAACAAAAACGATGTAACATAACACTTAATATACAACCGGCGTCTGATACAAGTACACACGGTGAAACCTAAAAGAAACAACAAAAGTTGTCAGATTTCAAAGTTCTTGAAGGAAATCTCATTTTCAAACAGCACATATGGCCCGATTTCAAGAAAATGACTTTTCACAATATTTCATGATTTATCGTGAAACTACGAATCTTTTTCACTCACTTGTGAAAATACAAATAACCACAGTACGTAAGTGGCAAATACTGCTGATATTGATAAATAATGATGAATACTACTAAAACAACCATTAGCGTAGACCAGTCTGTCACCCTTTTCAGGCTTGTCAGTGTAATGCAGAGTGCATCAATGCGATGCAAGCTCACCATTTTCAGCCCCAGTGAATAAGGGTTGCGCCATTTAATTGGCATTTAAGTGTACAACACAGCTATTGACAAGGCCGACGGACTGAAATAAACCGAGCAATCGTGCGGCATCTGTAGTTATTCATCGTATGGGGGAATGAATGACATAATTAGAAAACTCTGTCTTTCTCTTTAATGAAACGGCTTCAACAAAATTCGAAGGGAGATTCACAGTGAGCCAATTTAAACAATTCATCTTTTACAATCAAATGTTGTATCTACTTTGTAATGTTTGAATTGAGTAAAAATTGATTTTGCATTTATATCTTAAGTCTTGCAGTAAATTTTGAATGCTTATTTTGCATAAGTCAACAGCAGTACTCTATCAAAGTGAACGAGATATTTTATGAATTAAAAGGCCAAAGTTCATACGGTATCAGTTATCCACGTTGCATAGTACGTGGGTGGGTCAATTTTCTCTGTCTGTGCAGAACAAACTTTTACTCTTATCGCCCTTGAAAACGAACCTTCACTCTGAACGCTATTGACAATCTTAAGCTAATGTATGCACTCAAAATATCTAGATACTATTCCTCTGGTAACACAATACTTAGAACCTCGTGTTCATTTACAAATAATTATCTAAAAAGACAGTACAAATAGTAAAGCATACCGTTGCTTCTATAAGTTTTAAAAAGACCACCGAAAACCAGCTAACGCATGTCACATCTACATGTGCGTGCCGAAAGGTACAAATACTTTAATATATTTAGCTTCATAGTTTCCAAGGGAGGAAAATGCATAATAACATAAACGATGCGACTAAGCTTTTATCACTTATGAAAAATCTATCATGTCAGCAATTAAGGGCTTCCTTTACACAATGTAGCCTACATAAACAGTACATAACGGAGCTTCTTAAAAAAATTATCATAAGTTCGAGTGTGTTACATTTCCACTGGAAAAGCAACATCATTCCAGGATGTAATAAAGCGTAAACATCAAGGGACAACATAAACAAGTAAAAAATTCGACGATGTTTTTTTGGCGCAGTCGAGTTTTCTGTACAGCGTATAATGCTGTATCAAACCCTCGGCCGCGGCCAATAAAACTTTCAGCCACCGACCACGTGGTGGCCTGTGCTGTTCGCATCTATAATGGTGCCAGACGCACGATCATAGCTAATCTTAAAAACTACTGAGGCTAGATGGCTGCAATTTGGTACGTTTGATGATTGGATGGTGGATAATCAGCATACCAGTTTGCAGCCCTGTAACCTCAGTAGGGTTTAAGATCTGAAAACTAAAAATGGTGAAACAATACAATATTTTTCATTTTTCTTAGGACACTAAATCAGCACAGATATTAAACCTATGTGTCCACCCGAACGCAAAATACATTTATCAAACTCTTGTCATCTGGAAGGCGCAGAGACGGGTGCCGAGGCACCGTTAGATTCGTACGAATTTCCCGCCTCCCTCCAACCCACACTTCAATTTTTCTCTAGGAGGAAAGGCAGTCTAGTCCTAAAGCCCTTTGAGAAGGTCAGCGCTTGTAGCATAGACTCACATGGTGGAAGACGAGAGAGAGATGTCAGAGAGAATAAAAGTCGATCGCTTGAGGATCGCGGAATAAAATCTGCACTACAAAATCCTACTGTTTCAAGTGAATTTTTGGACAAAAAAAAAAAAAAAAAATGGTTGAAACATTGTTTATGAAGCTCTTTTCTATTCCCAACACCACAAAAAGGATAAACTTGTGATGAAAAGAAAGCTTTAAGTTTCATTCCTAAATATGAGAGAGAGAGAGAGAGAGAGAGAGAGAGAGAGAGAGAGAGAGAGAGAGAGAGAGAGCTGCATCAGTTTGTTTAGTTTTGCTTTCGAAAAGGCAGTTCAATAAAAGACTGTTTCCTCGACATCCTTCAAGTAAGAGTATCCTAATACAAATCAGGAATAAAACTGTTTCAAGAGCGCAGAAATAAAATACAACCAAAACAATACTCAGTTTTCTATAAAATCATCTGCTCTGAGTAACATTCGACCCAGAGACACCAGCAAAGAATAAAACCCCGGGTTGTAAAGAAAAGAACGGATGTACCTTGAAAAAAATTTTTTTGCTAGGGATCTAATTATTGGTTACAGAATCCATTACAAGCCACTAATTGTTTCACACACAAACGTTCAGAGACACACACAAAAGTGACTGCTCTTAGGCCTAATTCCAGGTACCCCTGCATCCAGCAAGGCAAGGGAGGAGCCAAAAAGAGAAAGTTGGCCCTCCCCCTCACTCTGAACCATCCATGTGGGTTGACTGACGCCATGTGGTCAACATTATAGAAAACGTGACGAAGATTGACCTTTGCGCCACCTATGTGGGACACCACAGCGTAATCACCGAAGGTTATTTATAGATGCTGCAAGAGAAATCGCGAGAGAGAATGCTCAGAACACGACCCGAGGACAGACGTCCTTGCCTTGCCTGTCCTTTTGAATCTTCCACGTGCTAACCCTGGGACTTGACCCAGTATACTTTTGTAGTGGCATTTTAATTCCCTCCTTCATTGCCAGCGTCTTATCAACAAGGACCCGTCATCTTGGCGAAGGTAATGTGCTGGAGTAAGGTTCTTTTAGTCAGTCACGATTCCTGTTATTTCTCTGCCTGATATTTCTTTTATTTTCCATTGTCCGTTCACTTTCAGTAATTTGTGTTGGAGCATTCAGTGTTAACGTAATTATGCATTAGTGCTGAAGTGAGTTATTTGGCACCATCTGTGCATTCCTCAGTTCTCCTTTGAGCATCTTATTATTATTGCAAGTAACCATCTTGCATGTATTTACAGATAGGCCTCGACTGTGGAATCTCTTGGCTCCATCCATGTGCAGTCCCCCTTCTATCCCCCACTGCGATGTTCCTGTTATGAAGACATCGTCAGAGTAGAATATTTATTCTGTGTAGGATTCATTATTCTAGCAGGCCTTATTATTACCTGCCAGTAATTCGTCATTCTTCTGATCTGTGTTTGTTATGTAAATATAATTAGCTAAGAGAACCATTGAGTTTACGTAATTTTCCCTCACATGAAGGCCTTAAGCCATAGATTTAACTTGCTTTGTCTACGAATTGTCCTAATATTGAGTCAGATGTGTAATAAATAAAAGGAACTCCCTACATTCATCCGTTGCCACCCAGAATCAAGTAAGTATCCCAGGACATTCATGGCTATATATATATATATATATATATATATATATATATATATATATATATATATATATATATATATATATATATATATATATATATATATATATATATATGAGAGAGAGAGAGAGAGAGAGAGCGCTTGGGATAAATCTTATCCTAGAAGCTCTGATTTAACCTGTGACAACCCTGTTGTACCCCACGTCTATTACAAACAGCTATTAACTGAGGTGTATTACCCAAGTCTTGTTTCCGTTCTAATAAATCAGAGGTGAACTTCAAAGGTGTGAATTCATATTTAAGCTCAGCAACGATACCGATAACTTTCAACTTTTCCTCCTGTGCCATCTTACCCTAACCCCTTCAAGATAAATAAATGGCAAATGAAAGCATTTTGAATGTAGCTTGTGTCCTGGTTATACCATACACGCTTTTTCGTCAGTAATATTTTGCGTGATGTAATGAGCAATAATCTCTTCCTGGAAATATGATAATAAAAGAAAACTGACAAGGTGTATATTCTTTTGGTGGGAGGGAGGCTAACAAGTTTGTGGGTTTAGTAGCAATTAATTGGTTAAGCTTAATGCTTCCGACAGAGACAGTAAGTAGATTCAAAATAAAGTTTTCCTATGCAGCGTCCTACTGCAGAGCCAGGTTAGCAACATCGTATATAGTGTTACCTCTTGTACAACTGCTGTCAAAAGCTCAAGGCTTGCAGAGGCAAATGATGGGTAACATGCAATTAGCTGTGACATCAGGAACTAAGGCAACTTACAATTACATTAATCAAATGAACCGGAGTTCCTGACCCATTCATTATTTTGTATTCGCTAATTGCTTCATGGTCCACTGTTTTATATATCATCAAAAATGGGATAAACTGGAAGAGAGAGAGAGAGAGAGAGAGAGAGAGAGAGAGAGAGAGAGAGAGAACAGTGTTGCAGCCATCTGAGCAAGAGTCCGTGTTTGCAAAAGGCTAGCTAAGCCAAACAAGAACGAGGCAACAAATAAGAAAGGCCCATGATGAAAAAGTTGCGTGCAGAAAAATCCTCAATGAATCTAATCATGCAAATTCAGTAGACAGGACTTCCCATCAGCCGTATTTCAGATTTACCGAAGTTTACAGACAATGTCAGAATCGATACCCACACTAATTCAGGCATAAAAATACCCTTTCAAACCCTGACTCAAAGCATTTTTCCTTTGTGCGTCCTACAGATGAGGTCTTTCTTCATCGGAATTAAATTGTCTTGTGGAATATACGAGTCGTGCCACCGCAGTAAACAAAGGCCAGTAAAACCGGTTTAATGTTTGCACAGCCAATAAAAAGAATATAAGTAAATTAAATGTCGGCTACAAAAGCCAGCCGCGGCAACAGTTCATCCTGAATAAATGCGCTCCTGTCTCGGAGACTAATGCTTCCCAGACAGCCTCAGTTCAATTACAAAATACGATGCTTCATGTGCCTGGCCTCCATTCTTAGTAGTTAAACGGAACGGAAACCTGACGGAAATAAAGCCGGCTCCTCCCTCCAACTATGCGTTCCAAGAATGACAAACTATACTTAAGTCTTAATTCCTTTCCGCAGTTGTCTTCATGTTTTTTCCTTTTAATGATTACGACGTGCATGCGACTGATCATAAAAGCGGTCGTAAAATCGAGCGCATTCATAAATAATCTTTTATATCTGCTCTTCCAATAAGGGCTGACACTTGCTGTTTTCTTTTCAAGGCTATCTCAGTAAGGTCTTTTGCACTTCCGTAATAAATTGTTTCTCCTGAGCACACTTTGATATCTACGACAAAAGGGAAGACAACTTCCTCCTCCGGCACGTTTTTTGTAAGCTCGTGCCGTAGAACAAAATGGCAGCATGCTTGCAGAGAGGTAAATGCACTTTCTCTGAGGAACTATATTCCAATGCATAAGTTTATCATGCTATGAAATCTGTCCGGCTATCCCAAGGAAAAAAACAGAAAAGGGATTTTGCATTAAAATATGTTCGTAAGAATATTCATGAACAAGCAACAAATTCAAA
>JANJGK010000012.1:40186991-40196991 GCA_039081455.1 Macrobrachium rosenbergii | reverse complement strand
AGCAATATAGTAATTATCATATGAAAACCGAGGTTTTCAAAGATTGGAAATTGGAAATATAGAACAATAGTTCATTATGCTTCTAATACCAGCGAATACTCGTTTAATGTCCTGTCGACTGGAAAGCACTTCTAAAGGCTAATGCAATAGGAAAAACAACTTCACATCTGATAGTATTAAACGTTACATGCAGAGAACCTATGCACATCTGTGTTAAATGAAAGATAAACTTAGGATAATAAGGATCTAGTCTATGCATGAATTATCGAATTATACATTCATTTATTACGCAAGTGTTGGTGGACAGACAATATTCTCCACGAAACGCTAGGAGATAAGAATATACGCACGCAGAATGGTTTGAAAATCACTGGTTAATAACAAATGCGACGCCTAATCGTTCAACCTTACCGCACCCAGTTTCGTTCATTCATATCAGATTTTTATACGTCTATATATTTCGTCGAAACTAAAAACTGAACAAAAAAAAAATTTACCATAAAGGGATAAAAGTATCAAGAATAAAAAGCGAGTTTCAAAAAGACTAAATGATTTATTATCTATTTATTTTTGTTACATATCTTCAGTAGCGTACGCTAAGTCACTGCCAACACGCAACACTCATTATATTGAAAATCACCATTAAAAAAAAAAACTAAAAAATACAAGAATGCAAACATTTAAACTGAAATGGAAAAATGTACAATGATTTAATTTTTACAGAACGGAGCGCACCAGCTTACTTCACCTTAAACGGGTTAGTCATCGAGCATTCAGGAGTACTCGACGCCAACAACTTTCTTAAAGTCCTTGTGGTGAGAGACATCTTCAAAGGGAGCAAAGACAAAATGAAGAATTTCCCGACCAGACAGTTGAAACAACTGAGTCCTCACGTACAAAGGAAGAGAACTAAAAATGATTACCTACTCCCAAAAAGCCATTACTTCGTCCAGTAGCGCCATTTGCACAACGCACGCACACTAAATGTCTCATCTGTAAATATAAGGAAACAAAGCTGTCATCGAAGGGAAGGAGCTGACCCTTCTAGGCCTGCAGCATCCCATGCGAAGGCCTCACACTATTCAGGCACCCCCTGACATTACCGAAGTTTCTTGACAAATTTAATGATAAGTAAAACAACAGACATGTAAAATAACGAAGCAAAAAAACTTAAGCGCAAAAGAAGGTACTTTCACCACTACTTTCTACATAGCAAGGAGATCTAGGAGAGAAAGAAAGTGCATGATTTTTAGGTCAAGAACGAAACTGATAAGTGGAGTCGAGAATAAGAGCGGAGAACAGATTGTTCCTCACTTTAGGAGGCGATTGGTAAAAATAACACATCAGAGTGACTGGTAGTCGAATTTACAGCACAACTTCCGTAACTGGGATTGTGCAGCTTGATACGAGAAGAGAATTGGAAAAAAGTGGCAGCGGTATGGAAATTGTTGATTAGCGCAACATTTCGGTGCACTACCTTTCAAGTGCCAATAAAAAAAGTTGTAAAGATGAGAGCGAGGTATTATGCTTACTACACACCCACAACAGTCACACACACTTATGTAAATTAATTCAACCCGTTATGTTTAATCTTCATAACTGTCCCGAGTAAAATAACTGTCGACATGACAACCGGTTGACGTCGTTCATTTCATAAATCCCAACACGGAAACAGACAAAATGAAAAGTGCATAAAGAAGAAACGGAAGAGAGAAGGCCTGCAACCGAACTCTTATCGCTTCGGTAAATGCAGAAGCGCCGCCGCATTAATACAGATGGCATGTCAGACACGAAGGCAGCGATATTGACTGATCTACTACTCGCTCGGCTCACGCATGCACGCAGCATAGTGGCCCTCGGGGGCACGCACAACGCACACAAGCACTCACATTCTGTCAACTACAGTACTGTTTGCTCTTCGGAGCGATAGGCATCCTCGATGCACACACAGCTTTCTTCTTTCTAGGGAAGGGAGACTCAGAATTATGAAGAGGATCGTTTTGAGATTAAATTCATTCCTCATTCAATACGCGTTTCTCTCTATCCCTACACTTTTTCCATAACCTCCTTAAAAAGGAGGCCTGTCACTCCATTTCAAAGGTTTAGCTTTGTCTTTTTTTCCATCCCTACACGACGTCAAGGCTTCAAGTTTTAAACACTGCAAGATGAATGAGAATATGAAATACTGAAAAATGTACTTTGTACTCTCGTATACGTTCTTCTCTTTCTTTATTATTATTGACATTAACAGAGTGAATATACAAATACCTATTATTCATGTGGCATTAATAATACAAAAACTATGTCACTGATTATGAGGTACCTTTCTACTTTCGCAATTTTAGGTTTCCACACTGCAGTGAGAGTGAGAACATTTATAAGTAGAAAAACTAACATGGGTAAATACGTAACTGGAGGTTACCTATCTTAAAAAATTGCTAGCACAAAAGATGAGACGAGAAAATGAAAACTTAAAAGAAAACGAAAACTGGCAAATTATCAGATCTACGAGAGTGGAAAATACTCCCACTAACAAGTATATGTCGGAACACAGTGTAGTACATAGCAGTAACAGCTCAGCGAAAAATGTTACGAAATGGAAGAGATTTTACAGTATTTTTCTTTTATCAAATATTTGTATGGTGATATTTGCGTCCGTATGCTTGTATAAATGAAGTGAACACAGCACATAAAACACAGACATATCTTTTCAATATATAACTATCAACACACGTGGAAATACTTTAATTAATGGGCCTTAACGCTATTCTACCCAAAGGCAACACAATTAATGACAGCAATTAACAAATAGGAAACCAAAATCCGTTAGGTCAAAGATGAGGATACCATGTGAGCTCGGCACCCAGGTTCTCCAAAGTGTATGATCATTATGTGATGACGATTAGAAAACTGCAATACCATGCAAATAAAACGAGTCTTCTTGGGAAAGATCTTGCAGAAAAATGAAGCTCTGTCACAGTCCAGAAATTCCAAATACTGCATACTGCTCCATGAAGTAAAAAGAAAAATTCGGGTTAATTTATAATAACCATTTTTACCTTTTACATCGAATTCACTGTGGCTGAGATATACAGAATAATCTACTTCAAAGCATTTTTATTTAAACATTTTATTCCCTTTCACAGAATACGATTCCTTTGCAAGTGCGGGCAGAGAAACGGAATACTTGCACAGCAAACATCATAAACCTCGAGAGTACAACGAAACATTGCCAACACCAAGGGAAAACAGACACAACAAAATCCAAAAGGTAATAAAAGACAGAAAGATAAATCACGCAAATATAAATGGACTACTTTACAAACCTGCCGAGAGACAAAACACGGTAATAGCAGCAGAGTTTGCAGCGATAAAAAACAACGGCCCAAAATTCATCGCTGTTGGTGGATTGATTCCTGTCCAAGAAATGGTCTCCCAGAACCGGGCTGTTGAATGTGACACCATCCTCTGTCAGGATGAATGAACAGAATGAATGGGTCATCGCACACTCACGCATCCAACTGGCACACGTCCATTGGGAAATTTCTGGTCAATACTGTTTGCACCGCATCTTACGCTAAGTTTGCATTCTGCCAAACAACCAAGCGTTTCTTCAAACAGCCAATTACAATAGATGTTTACCGTAAACAAACAGGTCAAAAGTGCTTCGGGAAGGTTGGCGCTTTCCTTCATCATAAAAAGCAATGCAATTATCAACATTTCAGTTAATAAATAGCAACAATTACGCAGTCACACAAAATAAGGAAAATATAGACATTTGTACAGTGTATGCAACGATAGATATATGAAAAAGACCAGGCAAGATAAAACTAAAGGGGTTTAAATTAATATATACATACATATGTGTTACTTCTAAACCAACGAAGAGAACAAGAGCAAATATCTACTTTTGACTTGTTTCAACGGATCGTATTTAAACTCAGTAAACAATAGCCGTGGCGCTGTCAATATTGGACTAAGTCATCGCTAACATCAGTGTAATTAGAGCTCAGCCATCACTTCTCCGAAGGCGCTCGCTGTCATCACTGTTTATGAACAGGTAATCGTACACACACACAACACACCATCTGCTGTATAAATGTATGTGCATACACACACACACATAATATATATGTATGTGTATGAATATATATATAAACGTTCACATACATGTGTTCTGGACGGCGGAATGCGCATACAAATACTGCATGGTGAAACTTGGATGCATCACCTAAGCAATAACTTCCTGCATATCCATTAACGTGATCATAAGCCTAACACAAATACGCGCTCTAATAAACGATACTCTATGCATGTCCCGACCCAGTGTCATGGCATTGACCCCCATCTTCTAGATTTAGTGTCGACTGTACCTGCAGCCTGGACTGAACATAGTAATGATAAACCAACTTGTTCGAGCGGAGCGTTGTCTTAGATCATCGTCTTAGATCAAAGTTATGAGAGCAGCTGGAATATACAGGCGCACCAGAGAGAGAGAGAGAAAGAGAGAGAGAGAAAGAGAGAGAGAGAGAGAGAATGGCGGCACACACCTTATTCATCTAAATTTCACTCCGAGGTTTTCGAGATCTTCTCTCGCTGAACATTAGAACTCCAAACAATGCAAAGTTAAGTAGCTGTTGACTCGCTCACTTAAGTAGAATAAGTAACTAAGGAAAAAAAAACGTGGTTTTAGTTATTAAAACCGTCAAAACAATTACAGGATCAGAATATTTTTGCTGTGCGCTTACCGATCGTTTTAAAAGTGAAACCTTCCAAAAGTGCATCAGAATTATGATTAAGATACTGTATCTTATCATAAAAACAGTTGCAGGTCAGCATTTACATTTTCAGTCTTAATCAATGCATTTATACATTTAATAGTCTTAGAGACGAAATTCTATACAAAATCGTTAACTATTGCCGACGAGACCACTATGTTTTTGCCTCCATAAAGTGGTGTCCATCAGATGGCAAGAGAATGTGAAAACTAATAAAAATTATATTTACAAGTTTCTGAAGATCCATGATGTTAGTGGTAATAACTAATTTGATTTTAATAAGAACTGGAGTTGGGATCGATATCATGCGATTTCTAATCGCTGAGAAGATTTTAATCGCTGAGAAGATTTTAATCGCTGAGAAGATTTTAATCGCCGAGAAGATTTTAATAGCTGAGAAGATTTTAAACGGAACAGTATTATCCTACAGTTAGTGAACAAAATAGTACATGATGCTGCACAGCTTTTAGGTAATAATGTCATTCGTGTCCTCGCATTCGTGAAAGAAAACTAAAATGACGTCAGTATTCTCCTTCACTAAGCCAACCGCACGGGCGAGGTTTGTCATTTACAAGCGCCCTTCAAGTCCAATCATATCTTATGACTGGAGATGAACAAAATGCTTTTCTTTGCATATAATTCGCATTTTATTACAATTTGAATTTTGCTGAAGTTTCTTCCATTTACTTTTCCTTAGTTTATCTCATGCTTCCATTTGCTTTTTATCAAAAGGATAAGAGGCTAACGAAAATATTTGTATCTAGTATTTCATGTGAAGACTGCAGACACACACACATTATATTCATGTATATATATATGTATATATATATATATAAATATATATATATATATATATATATATATAAAATATATATATATATATATATATATATATATATATATATATATAAATATATATATATATATATATATATATATATATATATATATATATATATATATATATATATATATATATATATATATATATATATATATATATATATATATATATATATATATATATATATATATATATACATACATACATATATATATAATGTGTGTATGTATGTATGTATGTATATATGTGTGTGTATATGTATATATATATATATATATATATATATATATATATATATATATATATATATATATATATATATATATACATATACAGATAAGTAGATAGTGACTTTGTATTTACAAATATCGACAATAAAAATCAAACACTGGAGAACGGGTTCCTTCATTAAAACGAGGAGCAAAGAAGTAACTTTCCAGCGACTAGTTTGTCGTCTTTCACTTGGGTGACTGTGTTATGAATCAACTGCTCAAATATGCAAAGGCATCTGTTGACACTGAGCCAATATCATCTTCATTAAAAGCCTTGATCTATCACCAAGAGAGTCCCCTCCCCCCCTCTCTCGCTCTCTCTCTGTCTCACATACACACAAACACACATACGCACACACACATACACAAACACACACACACACACACACAAGCATACTCATTTCTTTTTATTCGTTCTTTAAACAGCCAGTAAATTGATTAACTTTTATTAATACACTTTCGGTATCTTTTAATGTTTTAGCAGTATTCAGCTTTATACTGCATGAACTTATACAATATTTTTTTTAAATGTATGCCAAATTGCCTATACATGAAATGAATTACATACATTATTTGTTGAAGTTCAATTGCAGGTAAAAAATATTTTCAGTCTTGGCCCCGTGCTATAAATGAAAATACTTACCAGAATCACAAATGACACTGAGTGTAACTATACACAGTGTTCCTCTGCAGTCAAAAAATGACGGTAATATACTAAACTGTATACTTTCTGGCATCAAGAGCAATAAACCTCATAATAATGGAAAGGCAGTTAATCGTAGTTTTTCATTAAGCAAAATAAAAAAAAAATCGCTTATATTTTGACAATTCTTATGGAAAAACTTTGACAATTTTTGGGGGTTAACTTCAACTCTGTTTTCATTTGTTATGGATAATTCACTCTATTTAATCATACTGCAAGAAATTTCAACCAATTCACTATTTTAAAAATTACACCCACGAAGCATTAAACTGGGCTTCACACAGAATGGCCAAAGGAATTTTGTCTTTATGATTTTATGAATATCAAACGACATGAATATCAGATTATATTATATATCACTAACAATTCAATATACTGTGTTTTTTCTCTAATAAAAAAATCCTTAATATTTTCGTTTAACAAATATTTGTTTGTAGTATATTACACCAGTTTTTCTTGGTAATTTCTTATTTTTGTAATCTTGCCTTTGAACCATATTTTGATAAATTACAACTGTCCAGATTTTACATTGACATTAAAATCTATATCCTAACATGAAAACTAACTTTTCACAAGTTGATCAAAGAGAAATATCGCTAAGCCCAAATGCAGTGAGAGAGAAATGGGAGCACCAAGATTGCGGTGTTGCGCTCAAACAAAAATACAGATTGACGCTGCATCTTACATAGTAGGATACCTAGCCTCCGATAACAAAGGACCAAGGAATATGTAGCAGGTTAACTTAAGTCCAGAATGCGCATGGACGCAGTAGCACATGACGAGAGCCCACGACCCACATCGCCCGCACAGCACACACACACACACACACACACACACACACATAAACGCCGTCAACAAGTCCAAGGCATTCGTTGACTTCATGATGCCAAGTCTCAAGGCTTCTCCTCATTCGTTCATAAAACCCTTCGCTCGAAGCACCTGGCATTCCCTAACTTCTTCCTCTGGTTTCTCACTACCGAACTCTCGTTCAGCGCCATCCTTCAACGGTATTTCTCACCGAAAATGTTTCGACTGCACCATTATTCTTCTTTTTCGCACGACAATGCCGCCAAGTCCCTCTTCTCTAACAGTCAATCAAAAAGACTCATCCGTTAACTGGACTGTTCATTTCTCTTTCCCATGGACTCTCAGACACTTGTGTCACAGCAGCATGCCTCAACCCATCAACTGACTGTCTTTTTCTTCCTAGCTCTCGTATCAAATACCTAATTAACAACAACCCGCATTAGCAAAATTTCCCTTTCGCCTCTGGTCTCGTTCACTCCTGTTTTCCGTTATCGCTCGTCATTATTCTAAAGGGATATTACCAGTCTCGTCAGTTCTAGCTTTTCCTGTTCTCTCTTCGCATATTTAAACCTTTGTACAATTTGCTCCTCTCTCTCAGTATAATATATATATATATATATATATATATATATATATATATATATATATATATATATATATGTATATATATATATATATATATATATATATATATATATATATATATATATATATATATATATATATAAGCATAATTCTCTTATTTACAAATGTTTCACAAGAAAATGTTAGGATTCCCGGCATTAAAAATGTCATGTTCCAGAACTGACTCGGTGGTGCTAACATTGCGAACTGTGAATGGGAGCCAGCTTTCATATCTGAGTGTTCCTTACCATCACCAATATATTCAGTAAAAACACGACGGATCTACACAAGCAGGTATGTGCTTCCGATGTCTGAAAAAAGGCAATACATGAAAACTTGGCAAAACAACAAAACATCCACTTAGAAACAACAATAAGTGAAGTTAGACACGACAGAGAGTAAATCACAAGACACTAAACGTTTCTTTCTGTCTTGCACCAACCCGTACCTTCCATTACAATTCCTAATTAAAATGGGACCGGTGCACACACGCTAAAGCCTTTGAAGCGTGAATGCGCAGAGGATTAAAAACACAACGCACAAATTACTAAAAATAATTGTAATTGTTCAACGCGCTGCTACTGTACTTGCTACAGACGCTACCGTCATATCAAATTGGAGTACTGTTAGGGAATAATTCTCTCTGGTCGGTGGGCGTGGCAGAGTCAGCAGATGGAGGGAAGGAATGGACGGGAAGTGAATGGGGGGATACGAGAGAATGGGAGAGGGGCGCGAGGAACAAATAGGGGAAAAGATACAGAAAGAGGGAAGAAGAGTGAGAGACGGAGGGAGGAAAGGGAGCGTATAGGATTAGTGTACATAGGGTGATACGGGGTTAGGGGTTTATCCGTGGATAGGGGATGGACCAACGACGGATTGGGGTAGGGGTTGAGGGGACCAGGGTGGTCCTCACTGAATCATTCACACAGTCAGTCGCGACCTACACGCACGACTCCAGGTGTACCAACCGCTGATTATTCTTTTAATTTCCTCAGGTTCAGGTCAAAAGTGGCTTTGCCTGTACGGGCGAATTCAAGAAAACAAAGGACATTCCTTTACTTCTACTGTATACCCTTCCAAGACTTACAGAAGGAAACAGTATCACGAAAACTGCCAAAGAAAACCAGAGTATACACAGGATCCTATGGTAAGGGATTTTATAGGCTTATCTATAAAACATGGTCAGCTAAACTGCTGAGAGCGTTCTTACCAGAAAATATCGCGCTTATATTCATTATTTATATAAAAATGCATATAGTATAATAATGCTCATTTTTATACAGACACTGGAAGTGCAAATACCAGCGTTCAAAGAGAGAGAGAGAGAGAGAGAGAGAGAGAGAGAGAGAGAGAGAGAGAGAGAGAGAGAGAGAGAGAGAGATACTGGTGACGTAGGGCTGAATCCCCGTTACTTGGTTGTACAAGGTATGCGTGCGTGGATCATTACATGAAGGTACTTGAGTGAGTATTGAATAAAGGGCAACATTAGACGTATCACTTCTTGCAGCGCAGACACACAGGATATTTCTTCAGTACTGTAGGTTACAGGCATAGGTGTCCTAGGAAGAGAATTATACTCAGAACTAATGTTTCTAATCTCAGAGGTTACAACATCAAGAACCACGATAGGCAGTGGTAAATCAGGTAAGGGAACCACGTTTCTTGCGTGTGTTTATTCGGCTAACCGGATTCGTCTTCCCTCTTCTACTTTGCCCATTAGAAGTTACAAGAGGAGACTGAATTCTCTGGCTGAAAATCCCCCTACATGACACTAATCTAAAGATCCTGTAAAGATATTCATCCAACTGTTCTATAGTAAGAAATGGTCTTGAGTATTTTCAGTTGAGGGGTTTCTCAATATCCTACTATGACCATCATATAATCTACTTCATGGTCAGTTTTCGACAACCATTTCAAGTCTGTATTTCCCTTGGTATTGTAAAAGGAAACTTCATTCCTAGTCAGCTTTAAA
>JANJGK010000012.1:40179491-40181991 GCA_039081455.1 Macrobrachium rosenbergii | reverse complement strand
TTAAGTAAAGTTACATTCCAACTTCTTTTCCCTGTTTCCCATTAGGTAACTTCTGTAAATAATGCATTTCTAAGTCCTGCCCTTCAATATATTCCCCAGGTTTTCTTGATATTTATGACATCCAATAACTTCATCTCTAATTATTCAGAAACCAGACAAAACTCTGCCATAGTGAATGTGTGCTTGTGTGTGTGTGTGTGTGTGTGTGTGTGTGTGTGTGTGTGTGTGTGTGAGAGAGAGAGAGAGAGAGAGAGAGAGAGAGAGAGAGAGAGAGAGAGAGAGAGAGGTGAGAAACTGCGATGAGCCAAAATAAGATGCCCTTCACTTAGAATCAGCCAAGTATTAAATTGGTTGTCCACCATTTTTCTTGCGCTATCTGCACAAGCCCGGAAAAGTAAGACGTTATTTGGTTACCTGCTTATCCCATCCAATATTACTGAAAACGGCAGAAAATGAAAATAATACGCATTCATGTTTGGTATTAATGGAATTTGATAACCTGAATGGAAGAAGAATCGAGGAGTCCAGGAAAATCTATTACTTTCTATCAGGTTAAGTTTCAAATGAAAAACAACCACACATATATGTATATATGCACAAATACACATATATAAACATATATTTTCATATACACACACACATATATATATATATATATTATATACTGTGTGTATACATATAATGTATATATATATGTGTGTGTATATGTATGTTTATATATATGTATATATATATATATATATGTGTGTGTGTGTGTATGAAAATATGTGTCTATGTGTGTATCTATGCACATATTCGTAGGTGTGTGGTTATTTTTTATTTGAAACTTATCCTGAAAATAGAAAGTAATTCCTTTCCACGACTCTTCTCCCATTCAGCTTATCTTATTCCATTAATACCATACACGAACATGTATTATTTTCATTTTCTGACGTGGTTAGTAATATTAGGTATGATAAGCAGGTAACCAATTATATGTATGTATGTGTGTGTGTGTGTGTATGTGTGAGTGAGCATTCCTTGATTCAGCAGGTAATGAAAGTGGCTGCGACTGTTGTTTGTTTCCCTTTGGAACCGATCCTTAGTTGATGTACCATCTTCTTTGAATGTATGTATGTATGTATGTATGTATGTATGTATGTATGTATGTATGTATGTATGTATGCATCTATTTATGTGTTCATGAATAAATAATCACTCACATAAAGCCTAAAGAATATTCCGAAATTTTTGACAAAATTGGGAAGTGAAATTTTTCTAAAGTTTAAGAAAACAAAAAAGGAAATACAAATCGGTCTTTCTATCAGCCATAGTATATATACACTGGATTAATGCCATTGGCAGAAATAGCAAAAAGCAATTTATCATTATAATTTTTAACTGAAAATGGAAACGTTCAAGAAGGGTAAAAATTAAATAATTTTGCTTGCCATTTTTTTTACAATGTAAGAAATCATGAAGTTTAATTATTGCAAAAGAAAATTATTATGTCGTTATTAGCTCTATTACCCTCGCGCTCGTATATAATAATTAATCTTGGATCCTTCGACAATATTGCTTTATGAAGACTCTTCAGTTAATTATTCTTTTTCATAGAAATAACTGATGAAAGGTCAGTCTGTTTTTTTTTATAAAAAAATATTCTTCTTTAAGAGAAAAAGAATTCAGATAACTTGCAAAAAACTCTTCATGAAAATCTTGGAAATAATATCATCAATAATTACGAATATATTCCAACCAACACCTTCCAATCAGAGATAGGATAGTAAGACACAGACCCGAAAAAGCTGGAAAATTAAAATACTCTGCAAACTTCCTTACCAAAAAGCACAAAAGAAAAAAAACCTCTTTAACATCCCCATTAAAACTAAAAAAAAAAAACTTAGCATTCTCTTTGCCGTTGATAAAACTTGTTAACATTCCCTTAAAAATAATGAATAAAACGCCTGAAAATATAAAAATTTGGTAACTATTCATTCACATTAAGATTTAGAATACGTAGAAATTGAAAATTTGGTAGCATTCCCCTCAAGATGAATAACCTATAAAGCCTACGAATTAAGAAATGTAGTATTTTCCCTTCAAATCAAGTGCCAGAGCACCTCGAAGTAATGCTGCCTTTTCATAATGAAGACTGAAATCCCTGTCAAGTATGGAAATTCGGAGGTTGGCAACTTTCCTTTCAGATCAAACTTGCAAATCTTAACAACAACAAAATTGGTAACTTCCCTATAAATCTAATAAGTCAGAAAACAAAAAAAAAAGCAAGTGCAAACCTTCTCTTCAAAATGAATACTAAAACAATTCAAAATTAAAAAGCTCGCCAATCTTTTCAATACACCTGCAAAGCCCGAAAAAATTAATAACTTTCCCTTCACATTAAATAATCTGAAAAGCCTGAAAATTTAAAAGCTAGACAACCTTTCGTTCAAATCGAAGACTACAAAGCCTGAAAGCGAGAAATACCCTGAAAACTGGAAATCTTGGCAAGTACCCTCGG
>JANJGK010000012.1:40091991-40174491 GCA_039081455.1 Macrobrachium rosenbergii | reverse complement strand
CGACAGGTGAATATGAAAAATTAGCTTTCACATGGCAGAAATGTAAACAGTTAACGTCTACCATGAAAACAAATAAAATGAGCTATGAGTATTTCCACTAAATATGTAACAGGGGCAACCGATGTGGGAGAAGCAGCTGTAAACAGTTGAGAGAGAGAGAGAGAGAGAGAGAGAGAGAGAGAGAGAGAGAGAGAGAGAGAGAGAGAGAGATTACGGACTCCTTAAGATATACTGAAATATCCAATAGGTGCTAAGCTCCGTGTAAAAGAGAGAAAAAGCTTAGCGGATCCCGCTCCAACAGGGAATGGGTAACTCTCTTTCCATCCTCTAGTCTCGAGCACCCCTGCTTCTCTCCCTCTCCCTTTACAAAGAGATAAGTGAACTTTTCTAAATCGGAATAGAGGAGGGAACTATTTTAAAAACCCTGCATAAAGAAGCAATAAAGTGAGAGAGAGAGAGAGAGAGAGAGAGAGAGAGAGAGAGAGAGAGAGAGAGAGAGAGAGATTTAATGTTTCCCTACTTTCTGTGTATGTCATGGCAAAGGCGAAATTATCTCAGGCACAGGTGATGAGGTCATTGCCAAGACTGAGGCATAAGCAATTTTGTGCATGACACCGCTCAGAGACAGTGTTAACTTATGCAAAAAAAAAAAAAAAACTTCGTATACTCAAGAAGATTCTATATGAAGCATCGTAACTTTACTAAACATATTGTAAACGAAAACGTAATGTAAATAGCAATGAAACATAAAATTATACTATTACTTAACGGGTCATCATCTACATTCATGTTATTGACTTGCTCATTCTTTCTTATCAAAGATTTTTTCGTCTTTACGTTTGTCATAAAATTACCTATCTATTCCTATTTGCTGAGTGCTGCACTAACTTCCTTATAAGCTTTCGACGCGTAGTTTTCATTGCTAACTACTTTGCTGTCTGTTTGAAGGGTCTCCGGATCAACAGCGATTAACCCTACGAGATCACAGCAAAGCCAGGGCAATTTACTGTCCGCACATCCTCAAGGGTTCATTTTAGACAGTGCACAGTGAACACTGTTAATGTAAGCTTTGTTCCTGCACCATTTTCATTAACAGCTCCTCTGGGATGACGAGACGTGTTTGAGACTAAAGTTGTCGTGGGCATATCGTATATATACGAAATGTGCTAGATATTTACTTCTTTCCACAAAAGTCGAAAACGACGAACCATCAATCTTTTAAAATAAGTCGACACACTTAAGGAAGCAGTGAAAAGGAACTTGGTTTCAGTGTTCCGACTACATTTCATTTCACAAAATAAGATAACTAATACTGTATGCTAATGAACCTTAGCCCTTCATTTTTGTAGATAATCGCATCTACCACATTAGGATAAATGAATAAATGTGTTATTCTAAAGCTTGCACACACGAACTTGCTTTCAATGCTTTAGCTATACTTGTAAAATTTCAGTTATGCTATATCGAACACGTCAAGAAAAAAAAATCATGAAGATTCATTTGTAGATATTGTGTGGTGCTGAGACTGTCACCAACCTGTATCAAGGATTGTGTGGTAGTCTTCTACATCATCAGAATTGCAGAAGACAAATGAATCCTACGTATAAAAAGTTAAACAGTTGACTGAAAAAGACTTGCAGAACTCCCTAAACTCTAATTCCTACACGTCCATCGATTTACACGCAGCTCTCTTATGAGAACACAAGCCTTTGCAATGATTAATCGTACATTTATGGCGTCGCGTGATGCTAAAAAACCTGTACAGGTTTACCAGTAGAGCTCCAACGACCATCCACTACCCCTTCATCCCGTCTTGTGGATTGTGCACACTCTCTAGCACGTCTACACCACCAGGACTTCATACAGCACCTCGGTGCCAAGTGGGTAACCCCCAACCCCACCCCACCAACTCCCAATAAGTCACATGAACTCACGCACGCAAGTACACTGACCTAATTGTATTCCTGCTTAGAAATTTCCGCCACCAAGTATATATCACTTCTTGATCGTTAAGGTATTCTTCGTTCCCTAAATGCAACCTGATGGTTTAAATATATGGAAAAAAGTATGCATTAGCACTATACGTCCCAACTTGCAAAAGACAACTACAAACATGTGTAATTAGCATTTCGGAAAAAATCAGCCACTAAAAATATTCATCTATTCTTTCACCAACAACGCTAACCAGTCCAGTTGAGAGTTCGAGCTATACGTGTAAGGTAGCAAAAACCATACAAGCCTCATTTTATTATTATCAGAGAGCCTGCAAAGGCAAGTGCATTCACGGAATCGATGCGGCTTTCAATAGCCAGAAATAGCTAAGTTTGGAAAGGCTTTAGACCCACGTATCGATGACTTCACACCAAAGTCTCTGTCCTACGTCAATACCAGCATATCGGTGATGACATAAATAATAAAAAAATTGAGTTCCCTAAGGAATATAATTGATTACAACAAGTTTAAAATACAACAGTGACCAGAAAAAGCAGGAAGAAGTAATACGGATTCCAGTCCAAGTTACATATTTTGAGTGCATTATAAAACAGAACTCCAGTATTCTGGTATTCCAAGAAAAGAACACAGCCACGACTGTGGGAATAAATGTTTCTAGAACACGAAGCGAATACTGAACGGGGCACATGGCTATAACAAACGGAAACGCTTCCTAAATTACTACAATGATATCTAAACTATGAATTTGTTGGATCAGCTCCGATCAGAAACACGCACACTGGATATGAAGCAATAATAAAGGAAAGAAAAACATCAGGCAGTTCCGAACAGAGAAGAAAGAGAAGTCGGACAAACAGAGCGGTAACGAGGCGCAAAGGGCAGAGCTAAGCAGAAACAAACTTCAAGTACCTTAGTAGCACACTGGTTCCTCCTTCCAGACCACCACCTCCTCCTCTTCCTCTATCTCCTCCCAGTCACCACCCTCATTCTCCTCCTCCTCCTCTTCCTTCAGTTTTTCTTTCTCTTCCTCCTCCTCCCCTCCTCTGCTTCTTATTCTTCCTACCTAGACTGAGACCTTACATTGTGCGGAGTGGAGACTCTGAATAATTTAAAGGTGTGGGAAGTATGATAAACGACTCTTTCTTTACTTATTTACACCTTGCCAGCCGTCACTAAACAACACTGCTATGGAATGCCACTAAAAACAGTCAGATCGATAACGAAATGAAGAGCCGTTCTAACTGCAAGACACTGATTTACATAAAGACGATTAACGCAATGAAATGCTTTTCTCAGTATTCTTACACAAGGGAGTGGCCATCTTTTAATGGATCCCCAAGGAATCCAGAGGAGAGTACAGTAGGTGGATCGCAATTTGTGCTACAGTGGGGATGGGAGCAGTCTGTAAATACGGTAACAAACTGACTTGTCAACTTTTTATCAAACGCTCTAAAAAGGTAGTATTCTAAATGACAGAAACAGTGGTGGCTTAAAACTTTGACTGAGAGAGAGAGAGAGAGAGAGAGAGAGAGAGAGAGAGAGAGAGAGAGAGAGAGAGAGAGACGATTACTAGCCTCATGAAGTCTAAACACTGTCATTTACTAAATGAGACTCTGGAAATGTACAAAAATAAAAAAAAAATAAAAAAAATGTGAGTTTGTTGGATTATTTGAAACCAAGTTCGAGGGAGGGAAAGTGAAACAAAACCGTGCGATCTGAGAGACAGTCAGGACAAGAAGTGAGGACAGAGAAAGTTAAGAAAAGTTAATAAATAGGGAGAAGAAGAAAGTTGGGAGGAAAGCGGTGATTCCCATCTACATTTCGGGTTATTTGACGAGAACCAGAACACGATTGCAGAAAACTGCAGTTCTGAAGAAAAGTAAATGAAGCAGTGAGAGGAGTGGGTTTTGTTTACGGAAAGAACCGACCGACTGGATCATAACTCTTCACTAGCAAGTTAAATCCGACCAACTTGACTTACGCTTCGTTATTGTTCTTATTTTTTACACCATCAAGTTTGGAAACGAAACACTTTAATCAAACAAGCAGCTCGTAGTAAACATTTCATCAAAATCAATATAGTACTATTAGTGATAGTAGTAGTTACATATAACAAAAACACTTTCGAGAAGTTATCAAAAGTTTTGAAATCAACAAAATTACCACTTAATTTGTCACTTTTTATAGAAGTCCAATGAGAATGGCAAACCAATGGCCTGGTCTCTTCAGACCCGAAGGAAAGAAGGCCAAGAATGGAAGGGGAAAAATTACGTCGTAGTAAACTTAAAGCGTATATTTTTGCTAAATATACACAAGGAAGATTTTTTCTACCAGGAGAGAGAGAGAGAGAGAGAGAGAGAGAGAGAGAGAGAGAGAGAGAGAGAGAGAGAGAGAGAGATTCAAAGGAGTAAATAAACGTGGTGCAATCTATGAGTACATCTGCATGGCCAGAAATGCATTCCGTAAAATACTTATAAATGAGTTACGGTTAAATGATTACTCATCTCACACCGAAAAACAATGCTAATAGTTATTTGAAGTAAAGTATAGTCTTAAATTACTAAAAACAAATGTTTACATGAAAGCAAAGCAACAATTCTTCTGACTGATTAAAAGATCGACAAAATTCCATGTAACCTGAGAAAATAGGGAAGAAAACAGCACCATTTCCGCTCAAGTGCAACATAGTCATAAGAATTTGCCTCTAAAAGAATGAAAGCAAAAAGTCTAGACATACCAGGCAAGGCCGATTACTAGGTTTCACGAGGACAGTAACTAAAACTCAGCTTTTAGAAAGTGAACTGACATAAAATAAAAGTTTTTTTGCAAAGCTTCCCGGTGAAAGAAAAAGCCATAAACAGCGGAGAGAGTCTCAAACACAGAGAAAACTTGGTGTTATGGGCGATTTAAGTCTCTATGACAGCACGAGCCACCGTCATAATGAAGGCTTCTCTTCCACCCCCAAGGGCTATAGCGAAGCTGAGGTCACTATGATGTTGGAAAAATAAAAAGTGAAGTTGAAAACAAAATTGCACAGATAACAGTCTAGTTTTATCCTTCGACGAATAAAACTTGGCGACATGTTCTCAGAAATCATTAATGGAGAGAGATCATGAATGTTGTGACGTAGCGTAGGTCTGAATAGACATCAGGAAGCGTCATTTCCCGTGCATCCAAGTGGACTTCTTACTTTTCTCAGAAACGGCAGCATTTCACCGTTACCGACCCCTCAACTCTTACTTTCATATTGTTTCAGAACAAAAAAATCTTCAATTTCTACTCTATTATTTTAGTAGATTCAGCATCCTTTAAAAAGTTATCGTGTTTTCTCAATGGAGAAATTCTCTGGTTATAGTATTCAGTTACTTGATTACATCAGCTGATTTCATATTATGATGGCCTCCGCATTTCTGTGCTAAAATGGTTCTCTAAACTGTTATGATTCAAATCATTTTAGATATAGTTTTTATAGCATTTCCTTGGATTAAATTAGATACCAAGAGCGGATTTTACTTAAAATAAGGTTTCTTCCTGAGTAAACATGGACATATTTCGTAAATAAGTTCCTTATCTTGAAACGGTGGTATAACGCTGGTTTACCTAATGTATCCAACTTTCATTTAAAAGGTTTCTTGTTCCTTGAGTCTCCGACGAGGCTGGCTTAATATGTAATTGACTGCCTTTTCTAAAATGAACCTTTCTACTTTTATTCGCAAGCTCCAGCAGGTTTGATTCTAACAGCCATTCTCTTACTAATTCTAGTCATTACTGTTACATTTTTTGTTAAATCATAAAGGCGTCTTTGTGCTTCATCAAAACTGGTAAAATTTTCAATGCTATATAAAAACATTCAAAATCCTGTTAAGCTTAAGTTGTTCTATATAGAACTGGCAAAGAGAGCTTAAGCCGAACAGATCAATCATTGAGACCGAAGTGGTTATTCGAGGCCTATCATGAGTATGCGAATTATTTTACTCACTGAAATATTTCATTATGTTCCTTTTACAGTGCATGGACACAAAATACTCAACAACATAGGCCACATCAGTTGTCACTGATGTGCTCATTCTCACTTTAACGGTTCGGACTGCATAGTCTTGGTCGGAATCCAGAATTCCAATCGTGTCAACTGCGCTAGTGTTTCTTTGTGCGCCCTCATCGCCTCGCAGGTATCCAGAGTTTACACGAACAGACACACACAGGGTTTAGCGTGTCAGACAAATCGATTCCCTCATATGATTAATAATTCTTAAATTCAATGACGTCAATACAGTTCGGCTATTGGCTGAAATTCTTGTGGCACAGCAGTCATGCCTCACGGCGCAGGCGACTTCGCTCCGCATACATGAATCCACGCAAATATATGCGAATGTTCCGGAAGAGACGTTTCAGTTTCCGACGTGGCTCGATAACAATCACGAAAGCCCGTTGGCCATGAGGTAAAGACTACTCCCACAATATTCTGTAACTCCTAAACTCAGATTACTTATGATTATAAGGAAAGCATTCGAATGAAGACGCTATGTTAGTAAAAAATCCCAATATGTTATGATCACAGAGGACAAGTTGGTCTCAGAGGCTACGTCTTCAATGGGAAAAACCAACGCAGCTTATCGCAAAGATGCCTAAGACGACCATGGAAGGAATAATATAGTAAGCAAATAATATAAAGATGGCGCCTGCTAATGAACCAACTCTAAACAGAATATCTCATCATTTTTAAGGAATTCTTAGTCCACTGAAAAATGAATTACATTACAGTAAAATATTGTTACGTTTTTCCCCACTGAAACAAAGCAACTTGTCTACAATAAAAATGGCACACGAACTGATATCAGTGAGGGCTACCAGTGTCATTACGGACTGTGAGGACGGTGCGTAATGGCAGTCGGAACTGTCGGCTGTCGGGGCTCCGTACCACACCGCTTAAACAGGTGTCAAGTAATGCCCTATCTGTCGTGAAGGATTCCCAGCCCTCATGCAGACCATGTGCAAAGACTAACGTAACACAGAAATTACTTGAGATTAATACATTCTATAGATCCATATCAGAGTATCCCAAAAATATTCTTCTACAGATATGAAAAGTAAAAGAAAACATTTAAGGTCAAATATACAAACATTTTGTTAAAATATTTGGTTTAAATAGAAAAGATGGATTGATAACGCAAATATTTCAAAAAGTTCTCTCTCTCTCTCTCTCTCTCTCTCTCTCTCTCTCTCTCTCTCTCTCTCTCTCTCTCTCTCTCTCTTATATATATATATATATATATATATATATATATATATATATATATATATATATAAATATATATGTGTGTATATATATATATATATATATATATATATATATATATATATATATATATATATATATATATGTATATATATGTATATATATATATATATATATGTATATATATATATATATATATATATATATATATATATATATATATATATATATATATATATATACAGTATATATATATATATAATCATTGATGTCAGTCCCCAAACATCCAGTCATATCCTTGTGATGCCTATTGCCATTAGGAGTGTTTACCATCATCTGTATAATCCTTTAATTGACTCCTCCCTGCTTCCGAGACAATTGTGGCCTAATCTTTTGTAAAACCCCTTGAAGATTTACCTTTGTTTTGGTAGGTCCACTAATTCTTCAACTGTGTTGGATTCCAGCTGCATCTGTTCCTTTATAATCCTCATCCTCAGGGATATCTAAATGTCATCTGTAATTTATACGACCTTTCTTGTAAACATATTTTTTTATATTTCTCATCTGTCTGCTAGTAAAGGACAGTTGTGTCGAAAGGCCTAGCAGCCACTCCGTTGTTTCACTTTCCCTTATTGGCATTTGCCTTTATTTATATATGTATATATATATATATATATATATATATATATATATATATATATATATATATATATATATATATATATATATATATATATATATATATATATATATAATTGTCAGTCCCCAAGCAGCCAGTCATAGCCTCGTGACCCCTAAGTTAAGTATACCTTAGTTTAACCAGACCACTGAGCTGATTAACAGCTCTCCTAGGGCTGGCCCGAAGGATTAGATGACCCCTGTTGTCATGAGGCGTGTTTACCATCATCTGAGAGGTAAGGTTCATTAACAAACCCTTCCTATAAGAAGAGTGTCCCTGTTTGCTAAGGGAATGAAAAGTTGGGGGCCCAGGGAAGGGGGCCGAGACTTTTCAGGAGAAGGCGACTAATCCCGCAAGAGCATGACCGTAATCTCGAGTCGAGTCTTATCAACGTTGCCATCTACGAGGCTGTTGCGCCTTCGAGTGAAAATCAAATCACTGCTTTAACATCTCTGGAATCACGCAAACGTTACACGACGTCAAAAGACATCACGTCCGCGGGAACCGAAGCAAATTTATGGGAATTTATGGGAAAAATGCTTTGCGATAAAAGAAGGAACATGACACGGAAATTACAATGTGAAAAGAAAATCGCAACTTAAAGTCGCTGCCGGGCTCATTTGCAATGCTGTACTAAACAGAATTTTACTTTTAACGCCAGATTCCACCCAATTTACAGAACTTGAGAAACTTCTTGCGCTAAATACAAAATTCGGCAGAATAGGACAAAAGGAGATGTCACCCCAAGGTCTTAGACTTGATTTATTGTTTCACTTATTTTTACAATACATCTACTTATCACCATTGGCCTATATTTCTTTACATGGAAAAATTCACGGAAATATTACCGTCGACAATATGATGTATAGTCAAATTAGTATTTCCGTTGTGATGTCAACATTTTGAAAATAAGTTTAAGCTAAAGAAAATGACTTAAAAAATAGTAAAATGCTTAATCTGGTTTAGCAGAGAGAGAGAGAGAGAGAGAGAGAGAGAGAGAGAGAGAGAGAGAGAGAGAGAGAGAGAGATATTATTCTGATTTTTAAGTCTTCATAGTAAATGCATCGGCGAGCATAGGAGCCACTGTAGAGAAAGGGGCCCTCAAAGCCAACCCACCGGCTGTAGCGTGTTAAAGATAACCACAAGAAGGCCTGCCTCAAGATGCCAGTGTTAGTACAATTAGCATTCCAGAGGAGTCATTTTTGACTCATTCCCGACAATAACCACGTAAAACAGACGGGTAATCTTAGCTCTACTGCTAAAAAAGTCGTACATATTTTTTATCTTCCTTTCTAGAAGGAGAGAGGAAAAACCGAAGGGGTTGATTGCAGGAGTCCGTAATGCTGTGTGTGTGTGTGTGGGTGGGTGGGTGTGTGGGTGGGTGGGTGGGGACGGGGGCAAATGGGCAAGGGTCAATAGGGTAATAGTGGGTTGGTTGGTATGGGGTGGGTGGGCAGGGCAGTTTGAGGGTATATAATCTCGAACAGTCTCTCTCGGCATGACATGCTTAACATGCTTGAATAACAAGTGAAGTCAGCGTAATGATCCGGTGTGATCGTACCATTACGTTCAGCTTTCCGAGGCTTTGAGGTTATGTCCCATAATCCACAGGTAGATAGTTCACGTGCATTAGCAAATTGCATTTCTGATATTTCCTTTTTACTGCAAAGTAACCTACATTGAATTTCTGCAACGAGCAACGCCTGCCAAGGCGGCTTGTTTCTCTGTAGCGGTGGCTTGACGACTTTGCGTGACTCCCAAGTAGTATTTTTAATGAACAAAGTCAATAACGAGGTTCCAGCGTAAGCGCCACTGATTCCAAGACCTGTTTGTTCGTTAGTCTTCTTTTGCCAGGATTTTTGTCAAAAACTCGGCCACCCTTCATGTAAGGCCTATCTTACCGATCCCCAGCGCCCTCCACTTCTTCATTTCATTCCATGAAACCTTTTTACGTAAAAACTTTGGTTATTAAATCAAAATAAACCAAATTAACACCTCCATAAATGTTGATGGACCATTATATTTTTTTTCCAAAAAAACTTCCTAGCTTTTTTTTAACATGAATAATCCTAAGGTGCACAACTCCTTTCCATCGTATTCATTTACCAAATGAAAGATTCAACCACCATTTTACTTTCAATTATCGTTGAACTCCACGTTTCACGACCTGACATCATTTTCCTTATCGTTCACTCCCAGTAAGCACAAAAATCAGTTGCCATTTGCCATGAAAGAACTTTTCAAAATTTCTCATCCCTGCGAACTAAACCACTTTCTATCTTTTTTACTTAGAAAAAAGTAAAAACATATTTCCCGTGCTTTTAAAGCAAAGTAGAACCGACAGTAATTTCTTTTCCTTAAGCATTTTGAAATTCCATGTTGCCTGCTCAGTGGGTACACTGCACCTCTTCTCATAGACCGACCTGACGTGATGGATGGTCATGGATGGAGTACAGTAAATGACACTCAATAAAATGCTTTCAGTGTCTCATGATTTACAATGCGACAGCAGCCATCCCCGTTCAGTACACCAAATGGCAAGTCATAAATACTTGTATAACCAAAGGTTATTCTTAGAACTAGGTTACCGGGCAATGGACACGCCCACGATAATGAAATCATCTTGGAACATTAAACATATCACATTATTATCTAAAAAGACTATATGTAAATTCCCATTCAATAAATGACATTCGAACAATAAAAAAATTTGAGACTGCTAATGAATTAAAATTGATATAGAGTGAGCAAATTACCGAGAATAAAGTTTGTGTCCAACAAAATTTCAATAACAGAACACCAATGCCTACAAAATCCTGACTTGTCAGTTCCTTTAAAAATTCGTTCATTATGAAAGAATATTCATTAGAAACTTAAACATATATACTCTCTCTCTCTCTCTCTCTCTCTCTCTCTCTCTCTCTCTCTCTCACTTTATATATATATATATATATATATATATATATATATATATATATATATATATATATATATATATATATAATATATAGTATATATATTATATATATATTTATATATATATATACTGTATATTTATATTATATATATATATATATATATATATATATATATATATATATATATATATATATATATACATACATACATACATACATACATACATACGTACATACATACATATGTTTATGTATAATATATATACATACATATATATATATATATATATATATATATATATATATATATACATATATATATATATATATATATATATATATATATATATATATATATATATATATATATATATATATATATATATATATATATATATATATATGTATACACATATATATACATATAAATATATATATATATATATACATATATATATATATATATATATATATATATATATATATATATATATATATATATATAAATATATATATATATACGAAATATAAAAACACCGTATCGTGCTTCTCAGTTATCCATAGACATTTCAGTTTTCTTGTAAAGCTTTAGCACAAATCCTTCCTTCCTTTACTTATCCGCTGACTCCCCTCTTCTCTCATACTATCTAATCCCTATACGAATCAACCACTTCCATTTTTCCACCATCAGCAATACATTCACTACTTCAGTTTCCTAGTTTCTGTTTGCCTTCATACATTTATTCTCAATTTTCGCATTTTGAATGAGGACAATCCGTATATTCATAAAACATACATATACCATATACAGCAGTTTTAAATGTTCATACGCAGCAATATGTACGCACAACACATAAGTAATCAAAAAGCTTTGACAAAGTTACGGAATAGAAAAAAATACCACAGACTAACAGCTTTTCTAATTTATGAATATCAAGAAAACCTCTTATCATTCCAAAAATATAGCCACCTGATTTGCATATCCAATTAGGATAGAGGAAGCCCCCATTGCCATAACAGGTTTATATATGGAAGTTTGCAGACGAGATTGACAAAATAAATAAACAAACGATGAATCCTCGTGCGTCGAGCAGATCGCAACGCTGCTAAAAGATCCACAGTCGAAGTCGCAACACTTGTTGTTACGTTTAAAGTTAGAGACCAAGAAACGTTTTGAATTCTGGAGTTTTCGTTGCCCTAATGAATTATGACGAAATAAATCTCTAGCTGAGTTAGTGATGGTAGATACCTTTGGTTAAAAAAATGTTCGCAGTGATTTCACCTACCATGAACTTGTGATTAAGATCAGTTACGCCATTAAACACAGAAAAAGACACTCGAAACTGAAAATATAGAGAGGTCATTTTCAGTTTTTTTCTGACTTCGTTCCAAATAAAGGAAGGCAGGTGCCAGGAAGAAAAAGCTTCGTCTGGTCAAGTTCTCTTCTTATGCAATAAAATTCAGTCACATCACTAGAAATGCACTGGAGTTATTTTCGACATGAAAAACAGTGGTGCGTGCATCCAGGACAAAATGCGAGCCTGATAACAAACGCAATAGCCTTCAGGCAAAATGACAATCAAATTGCTTGTCTTTTTGTTCAAGTGATAAGAACCCCGAGAACCTGACGATGAAACTGAGAACCAGAGAGTTTCGAAAGGTACATTAACAATCTGCAGCAAATGAGAGAGAGAGAGAGAGAGAGAGAGAGAGAGAGAGAGAGAGAGAGAGAGAGAGAGAGAGAGAGAGAGAGATCTGACATGGGATGAAAAAAAAAAAAAATAGCTATTACAAAAAAATCGGAAAAGAAGTCGACGGGAAGGGACAAAAGATGAAAGAGACTGAGAAATGCTCCGAATTCTTTGGTTAAAGACCACTTTTTCTATATTTTTATTCAAAGAATCGTGATTTCCCATTGCAATTCATATTTCCATTTGCTACTCTGTTGCTTGTGTCTTAAAGCTTATAGAAAGGTGGATAATGTACAATTCTGCGTTCGTTGGATTCTTTCTTGTATTTGTGTCTTTGATGAGAGAAAAACTGCTTTAATGACTCAAGCCGAATTTAATGAAAACTTTTAGAAAGTCTATCTGGATAAAGATTAAAAAAGCTGCTGCAAGAATATTCTATTACAAAACACTGATTTTCAATGTAGAGTTCATCGCAATTTTGCTCTAAAAAATATTCAGTACCTCTAATTCAGGAGTAAAAACTTTAAAATTTTTCAGGGTGAAATTTATTTGAACATGAACTTTTACCTGGCTGCTGCAAAGAATGTGAAAAGAAACATTAAACAGTCTAATCTATCAGCAATACCATAACTTACAATACCACGCGCCGTACATCACAAATACAGTTTTCAGAAGATTCTTTTTAATATAAGAGCGAATGAACGAGGAGAGGGTTGGACGGGAACAGTCCATATCCATACACTAGATGCCCCTACATAAAGCCAGATTATCTATTGAGAGAAAGTTGGAAACGTGCCCAACAAATCAGAAAACAAGAACCATTTCCTCCCAAAAGGAGGGAAGCGAATACATTTCCAAGGGTTACACACTACGGAGCCCGCAGTGGCGCCATCTAGGACAAAGAATTTGATCCGACATTCACAAAAATCGACACATTGGCAGGGCAACATGAAAAACCCGTTAACGATTTTTTCCAATATTTTACAAACGATGCTAAATGCGTCAGTTGTCAGCCGATTAATACGATTAGCTGATCCCTTCAAACACCGGTCAACTGTTCCGGATACGAACACCCTGGACTTAGTAAGGATTTCGTGGAAGCGTACAAATAGTTGTATGATTAGATCACGCTGTATATGGATATGTGCAATATGAATACATACATACATATATAAATATATGGATTGAATAAATAATAATGGAGAATACAGTGCTGCATTTATCGTATGCGTACAACTCAGTGCTACATAAGTTGAATTTTATTTTTTTTTATCCCAAATGCCGATAAAACATAACGAATAAAGCACAACCAGATTCATTCACATGTGCAAGTGTGTGCGAACATAATCCACGTTAAGTATACCTATCCAAAGTATCAACACACGCATCGACATTCAGCTACTGGACGTTCTATAACAGACCCTACGATTCTATTAAGAAAAGGTGGAAATACGCCTCAGCCCTCCCCTCCCCCCCCCCCCCCAAAAAAAAAGGATTGGGTCAGCAATCCGTTAAATGAGGCATCAGCTGAAATTGGCTGGATTATGAAATTATCATCATCTGATGATCCAGCGATCGGGTTAGTGTTACAGAATGTTTTATTTATGGTCGCTTCATGTTTTCGTGGCTGGCCAAGTAAGGGGAAGCGGAAAATCTCTCCATGTTTCCCGAGTACCAGGATTTGCTTAATGAATGACTGAACGAAATGATTAAGCAATCTTAAAAATTAAAACACGGAATCTAGAATTTATTTCGTCTCAAAAACTAGGGAAGAAATCAGAAGTGAGAACGCAAAACACCACGAAATCATTCATAATCAAATCGGGTTCACGGGTTTAAACGTAAACTTATCAAATATAAAAGCTGGTTTACGAATGCTTTACGGACAGATAATTTCAACTACTGTTGCTACTGAATCTTTTTAGTAATTCAAACCCTATCATTTCTTTAAAAAAAAAGAAAAGAAAAAAGATCCAGAGCAAAAGCTGCGTCCAGAGATTCGGCTGGGCATAAACCGACAGCGATGAGCCAGGTCCTTAAGCACCGCTTTCAGGCAAACATTGGGGGAATCTGGAGGCGCTTAACTTTTCATGGGAAGTCAATATTGGTCTTACACACCAACTCCATGATGCTTCGAGGACCTGTTCAGCTCCCCAGAGAGTGAAGGTGGTTGATGTTGAAGAGCCTTTCGTCATTTCTCATCGAGGGTCCTGAGGATACTCTCCGAGATTAACCGATGGACATGCGCCGACGAAAATGGCGGAATTTGTCTTTGTTTGCCCTTACGTGTGATTGCTAATAATATTATCGCTGAGTAGCTTTTTATAACGTCTTGCTGAGGCAAAGAAAACTATAGTTGATTGTAAATGTTGCCATAACATTTTGAGCTAGACAAACACATTTTAGAACAACCTGCATTGTAAAAATAATCTTAGTATTATGAAACTCAAGAACAACCTTGATCTTAATACATGTGCAGTAAAACCTAAGAGGAAGCAAATTCCAAATCGATACAGTTGAAAGCGAAAGGCTTCAAACAAAAAAGGACAAGAAATAAAGAACAGAATGGGAACAAACCTTCCGTCGCCGGAAGCAGGCTAGAGGGTCAAAGGCCGCCGTCTCTCCATACGTAGGAGACTACTATCTCCCCTCAAACAAAAGCCGAACCAGACTTACATGAGAACTTGCTGGTGCAAAGAGATCCTAACAATCCACCAATCCCATTCATTGGACATAAAAACCGTTCGGCCAGAAAAAAATTCCACGACTGGATTCGACTGGATAAAAAAAGGGAAGGGAAGATGACACCACAGCCACACGAAGGGGGTGACATTCCAGTTTTGTTTCTTTCCACTGAGAGAGAGAGAGAGAGAGAGAGAGAGAGAGAGAGAGAGAGAGAGAGAGAGAGAGAGAGAGAGAGAGAGAGAATGAATGTCAAATCAATAGGCATATTATAAAACCCTCATGAAAGCCAGTCATTATACCGAAATGAACAGACTGAAGCGCGTCGAAGAAGGGTCAAAAGCAACAGAAACGAGGAAGTCGAGTGGCCACTTCTTTTGCCAAAAAAACAATAATATTGCCAAATATATATTTGCTATGACAAACATGCTCATGTGGACTAGTCTCTGTGCATAATTCATGTGGGAATTCTTTCACTGAAACATTTCGGTAGGTTTAGAAACATTCACACAAAACTCTGGAATACGAATAACCTTAATAACAGGCTTTTCATTTGACACAGAGTTCATCTAGGATTCTAGGGCCACAAAAAAGCAATATTTAAGAAAATGCGAGATTTGTCACTGTGACAGGTCTTTCCAGGTAATCAATTCAAACTACTCCGTCGGCTTCTCAGGCTTCATTGTGACTCATTGTCGATCAGATTTATACTCTTCAGTAAGCTTTGGCATGAATTTGCGGACCACGTGCCTGTTCCCCAACAGATGATCATCAGAACGAAAGTACCATGCTATCTTCTGATTTATGATACCAAATATCTGCTGAGGCAGCTGCAACCAAGGCCACGGTTTCATGTACTTAGCCAAATTTATGAATCACGCTTAAGTCTTACAAATGTTACCACATCTGGTTAGTAAGCGACACTTTACAGTATTTGATGAAATACTATAATTATAGTTACTACATTATATACTCCAAAATACCTTGATGGCGCTGGGTAGAACAAATAAGGGGCCATGCTCTCTCTCTCTCTCTCTCTCTCTCTCTCTCTCTCTCTCTCTCTCTCTCTCTCTCTCTCTCTCTGGTGAATAACGTCGGTTGCGAATTATCATCATTCTATACAGTGCCACTGGTTGGCCTACATAAAATTCTGCTAAAATGTCGACGAAATCAGTCAAAAACAACCCGTTGCACCAACTAAAATTTAAGTCCGCACTCATAATATTGATGATAAATAAAAAGACGCTCCTACCAACATAGTGCACTTGCTAAAATCAAGAAATTGTTTTCTGACGAGTCATTTATCACGCTAAAACGTCTGAAATCTGGGCTTCACCATTTTTAACACTCTAATGCTTTATTGAGGAACTAAGGATCAAGGTAACCTGAAAACATAAGACGAGATGAATGATTAAGGGCAAGAAACGACCATCATTTTGAGAAGATGATTCTCCGGAGAAGATGAATGACTTGGATGCAGACTGAAATTAATAGTGTGAAGCCAGCGAGAGAACCCAAAACAGTACGATAAATGATAATCTCAGGGCGAAACAGGAGGGTCAGACGTACGATACAGGCCGTATAAATCGAGATTTAAAAGCAAAGTTACGGTAAGAAATCATACGGTCGCTTTCAAAATACCGGGCAATACTCCAAAATGAATTAAATGGAGAGAAGGAGGTGGTAGAGAAGACGGCACGGTTTGGAGAAAAGAAAAGAAAAGGAAAGGAAAAAAAAAAAAGACGTTCTGACAGGACAATAGGTTTTAAGTGGCATCAGAAGTAACGTAAGTAGTAGTAAGATGTAGGTACACTGGAACAGGGTTCAACGGGTTTGGTGGGGTGGGGCGGGGATGAGGACGGGAGGGGGTAAGAGGAAAGAAGGGTTCTGAGATATCGACAGTCGTGTCTTGCAGCCTCCTCGGTTTCCGAGATTGACACGCTTTTTCAATTTGCAGCTACGCACACCTCTTTTCTCACAGGGGCCTTCCGGCACTCACACAATGCGAACATCTTCCTGTTACACAACGCAGTTTTCCCCTCTGAGAAGCAGTTAGTTTTGAGAAAATAGAATAATACCTGTTTCAGAAATATCTAATCGTTCGTGGAAGAGATAAAAATTACTTTTGGTTCATTTAGGAAACCACTGTAAACCTGAGTTATGTCCCAGAGAGAGAGAGAGAGAGAGAGAGAGAGAGAGAGAGAGAGAGAGAGAGAGAGAGAGAGGGAGGAAGGGAGAGAGAGAGAAAGAGAGAGAGAGAGAAACTAATTTCAATTCAATTTACTGAAGATACAACAGTTGCCACTCTCTCTCTCTCTCTCTCTCTATCTCTCTCCCTCTCTCTATTTATGGGCCTCTACAGAAATATCTTCCAGATCATAAACGCCTATAAGCTAGCAGCAGAGACGCACAGCTCAAATGTCTAAAAAGGAGAAATAGAAGTGTCACAGAAAACTGCTATTTCTTCCCGTTCTGGAATAGAAGGGTCTGGCTTATTATGATCGTGAAACAGCCGGTGTGAAATGGGGCAGTATTCTTGGCTCCCTCTCCCCATAAAGTACAGCACCGAAAAAATACGACGCAGTTTTTAAAGAATGGCCCCTTAGTAGCCAGGAGTTTCGAGTAAGGATGGTTTCGTGATCTACTTTAGGCTTGTATTTTTATCAAGCGCTAGATTCAAATGTGCATATTTTTCTACGAATAATTATTGAACTAAGCTTGAAGTAAGCATATTTCTCAACGGTTAACTTGGTTCCATATAAATCCTGGGTTCAAGTTTATATATATATATATATATATGTATATATATATATATATATATATATATATATATATATATATATATATATATATATATATATATATGTATATATATATATATATATATATATATATATATATATATATATATATATATATATACATATATATGTATGTATATATATATATACATATATATATGTATATATATGTATATAATATATATATATATATATATATATATATATATATATATATATATATATATATATATATATATATATATATATATATATATATATATATATATATATATATATATATATATATATATATATATATATATGTGTGTGTGTGTGTGTGTGTGTGTGTGTGTGTGTGTATATACATATATTCATAACGTTACCTTATAGCGTGTATACATATAAAACGTTTACTTCATTTGCATTTCCGTGAAGCGTTTGAAACCGAACATTGATCTAATTTTAAATTGGTATTCGTTCAATTGAATATAGATTATTTATCTAGCATCGACCAGCAGCACATATATTTAACAAACTTTTATTTCAGGTCTGTATTTCTGTCAGCTATTATTTCCATCTCGTATATTTATCATACAGTTTGTTCATCCTATTATATCTCTCAATCTTTTTTTTTCAAATTCGCATACTTTTCAAACTTTGATTTGAATTTGCTGTGCTTATCAAACACTGACTGCACGTCTGTATGTCTATAAAGCGTATCTTTGCAACATGCATGTTCACATTAGAAGTAAGATATGATAGGAGAAGCTATGTGGGCCACAGAGATAATTTGACCGCGCTTAACAAATTAACGAGACGATACGGGTAATTAGCTTAGGTAACGTATCATCATCGACTATAATTACTTGGCGATCCGAGAGCTGCATAACTTATCAGAGCAATGAGGAACTGCCAAGTGGAACCGTTCAGATTCCGAAAGCCACGAATTATGTCGTGAACTGGATAAGTTGTTGCACTTTAAATCTACCATAGATGTTAGACTATAAAACATATGACGATAACAACCATATGTCATGTTTGTAATTGACATTCTCAAAGTTGGTAAAAATGAAAATAAAAATGATACTATTGGAGACTTATGACGGCGAAAATAATGCTATCTGGCAATGTTCCAGTGTCATGACTGAAAACTAGTGGAAACATGACGTGGAACTGGCTTGACGCATATGCATGAGTTGTCGTGCAAGTGATTATAAGTGTATCCTTGCCATGCGTATTATGTAAGGGGCATTATTGCATAGAAACAGGAACGTCGATGCACAGCTATTCACGAAAGATAAGACCTCAAAACTGCATCGGAGCAAATAAACTTTAATATTTATATAAAACGTTATTATCAATGTTTCTTTAACAAATGCACTTAAAAAAAGACATACTGTCGAATAATATTAATTTGATCGTCCACCGAAATTCCAGCTTTCTCCATGTAAAAGGAAAAAGACAACATTCATTTGCTCATGAAACAAAAGAATCAAATATGGTCGAACATACAGAATTAGCTAGACATCCATAACTATAGGGTTCACAAACTAGTCCAGTTGGCCCAACGCTTCCCTCCTCCCTCCCCAAACCGAGCTCGCCCGCGCAAAATGGAAGCAGGAAAAGACGAAATTTATTTTACTGACCTCCCCATTACAGACTATTACTAAACTGAGGTTGTATTTCTAAGCATCCACGTGCCCGCTCAGAACAGCATCAGTTTTCGCCTGCAATGCCTCTCTACTCCATTCACCAGACGATACATCCAAGAACTCCGCAAGCACTATATTTACGTTTATATTCATCATATTTATGCAATGCAGTTTCTCAGACAGAATGAACCATTACCCATTAGAGAAAGAGTTATGCTCAAAGCTTTTTCGTTCTAAAAAATGATCAAGGAATGAAATATTTTCAGGCTGAAATAATAACTGCCCATTCTCCCGTGAAACGACTTACGTAATCCTTTTGCTTATAAAAATTATGCGCCAAGTTGAAGCGTCGGAAAAAGTGACAGGCAACAAGCACACGCAAGCTCTCACTCAAGAACAGAAAATAGGGCACCTCGTGCGTGACAAGAGCCACCTGTGGCCATAAACGTCATCGAATCCCACTGACACACGAATCGAGGTGAGGCCGAGACGAGGGAATCACTCTGATCGATTGAACGAATTTGCCACACTGACGAAACTCTGCCAGTTCTAAGTAAAGCTCTTCCAGGGATACAGGAAAAAACGCAGGTTACGTTTTCTAATATCTACGTTAATTATTTCTCGTTGAATTAAAAAAAAAACTCCATACGAAATTTATTATGTAACAAAATGATGCATTGACAGACAACTGAAAATAAAGATAAAAATTCTCTACAACAGTCAACTCATTGCAGTGTTGGCCACAGATTAGCCGAAAAAGAGTTAATATGAAATAGTCCGACCGACTCCCTTTCTCGAAAATGAAGGGCAAAAAAAAAAAAAAAATATTATAATATAAAAAAAAAATTAAAAAAATAAAATTATTGTAAAACCCTTTCGCAGAAAATTAGATCACAGATAATATTCATCCACTTTACTTCAACGCAGTTAAGTAACTTAAAAAATGAAGAAATAATTTAAATTGTATATACATATGTGTGTGTGTGTGTGTGTGTAAAATTTCCAATATCCGGGAAAATAGCTAAAAAAGAAGCGCGATTATTTGCTCGGAGGAAAGGGGAGTGAAATTTAGCTCGAGGAAAGGGTTTCTTGCGAGGGAGGTGGAAGCAGACGAAAGGGGTAGAAGGACTTCTGCCAGGAATTACTATTATAGGATGGAGAAAGAAACGTATTAAGAGAGGATGGGGAATACTGTTAACTTCGTGGGGAAGGATTATCCTGAAATATGTCTCCTAATGACAACGCTCCTTAGAAGAAGCCTAATGGCCATCTGTGATTAGCATAGTGACGCTTGTTCAAAAATGAGCGTCTCGTAAGAAGCCACTCTCTTTATTACAGGAAAGATCATTAAACGCACCTCACAGCACCGTTTGCAAAGGAAACCCAAAAGGTGCCAATCAACTCGTATATATACATGAACACACATATATATATATATATATATATATATATATATATATATATAAATATATATATATATATATATATATATATATATATATATATTCATTATGTATGTGTTTCCTCTGTTACCACCGAGAATAAATGCACCTTCGTAGTCTTAACCTTTACTTTACAGTTACATTGAACAAATTTTATTTTATAGTTTTGAAGGGGAAAAAAGTACCGTAAGTGCCAAACCAAAAGTATGTATTACGTCGGTAAAAATAGAAAAAAATAACTGAAACTCGTAAACTCTACGTGAGTTAGCATACATTTCAAGAATATCACGAAAAGCCAAAACGTAAAATGTCACTCTCCATATGATTTAGGAGGATAAGAGTTATCCCATGTTAAAAACTGTCCGTTAGAACTGGAAATTCCACGGGAGGGTTAAATCACCAACCTAGAAACGCTCAAATGCGCTATAGTTAGTGATTAATAAAGGCTGCAAAATTGTCACAGAGAAAACGTACGAGAAACTAATCTTCATTACACCGAAGACAATATCAGTCATTTACGTTAATCCAATTAAATGCAGAAACCGCCGATAAAAGGTTGCAATATTAAAAAAATTGCTGTAAATGAACCATATTGAAATCATCTACGATCCACCGAAGACAACAATGGTCATTTTCACTTATTCTGTTGAATACAGGAATCATTCAAAAACTCTACAATGACGATAAAACAATTTGAAACTGACGTAAACGCGCCTGACAATGTAGAATGCACAACATCCAATGTCGCACCACAATATTGTTAGCTGAAGGTGCTCTGTCCACGATGAGCGAATCAGTCTCCTTGTCAGGAACGCAACTCCCCACGGGGTTTCTCTTCACCTCATTACAAAATACTTATTCCAGAATAATACATTATGGGTTGTTTTTTTGAGCTGAGCGGAGGAAGGAGATGCTACGGCATTCATATGGATACCAGTGCGCAGACTTCGTCTCCTATAAAAAGGTGTGTGTGTGTGTGTGTGTGTGTGTGTATGTGTGTGTTCCGTCGCATTAAAGGGAGCAGCTCTTCCCAACCCTTTCTTTTGTGCTACGCCATCCTTGACGCTCTTAATTAACTCACTTGACTTTTACCCAAATTTTCTTTTCACCCAAATAAAAGGATGATTTGCTTTCCATTCCGTGACGACGCAACAACCTTATCTTGTCTGTACTTTAAGCCTTTCACTTTTTATTACTCGCCCCCGCCCCCCTCCCCCCACCCAACAGAAAATCAGTATTTCTTTCAGGGGCGGCCGTCCTCTTCCGACGGGACCTCTCGTCATTTCCCTTCAGAATCACGAAAATATACATCATAAACCACGTGTACAGCATCATCGACTACAAGCCACGTGCCTCAAAGACCCTCTGTGAACTTCGGCCAATCATATCCTTCCTATGTTTTATCCTTCACAAATCTCCACTCATCTCCTGCCCTCCTTCTCAACCAAATAGGTCTGGGTCTTCCACCTCTCCTGGTGCCAGCAGGAGTTCAGCTGACACTATCACTATCCAGGCCATCGCCACCTCTCATTATCCATTACCTCATCAACATATGGAACCGTAATTTTCCCCTAATAATACGCGAAACTGATATATAAATGCACAGATGGGGAGAAATAAAGACTAATTAACCTTATTCTTCAAATATTTTCCTACCATAACAGTCTTCAGTCTTCACTTTAAGATATGGCATTACAGAAGTAGTAAGAACTATTTCCGAGTAAAAAATTACCGAAAGCATAAGACAAGCCTTTGGCTTGAACCAACTGTCAACATTAACTCCAGGTTCTTTTATAAATTTTAGAATGTTTGAAAACTAACAAGATTAATCATTCTTGGAATGCAAGGTACACTGCGCGGCCAGTAACTGTATGTCATATATATGTATGTATATATATATATATATATATATATATATATATATATATATATATATATATATATATATATATATATATATATATATATATATATACACATACATTCATACACACACATTATATATACATATGTATCACAACCAAATTGTCTTTCCCATTAACTGATTTTTCTGTGCATTCTTTACTGTCCTCGTACTAGTTCTTCCCTCCCTCAGTCTCTCCTCCTCCTCCTCCTCCTCCTCCTCCCTTTTTTCCTTCCATCTCCTCCTGCCAAGCCCTCTCAAGTAACTGGACCAGCGTGACGGAAGAAGATCTCGAGGAGCTCTTCAACCTTTACTTCTCGGAGACCCTACTGGAACGACATTAAAGGCAATAGCAGAGAAGGAAAAATTACGTAAAAAATGGCAAGTGAGGAACGACAGTCCTTTTTGCCCACAGTTATTAGATAATCCCAACTCCTCTCTGGATCCCCTCCCTTCCACTCCCCATCATCCTCAACCTCCCCCAAAAAATATAGACACACAATCCTGACAGTCGCAGCCACTTCACCCCGTAAGCGAAAATCTAAAAAATAGGAAATAAAAAAGAATATCCTTGCAAAATAGCAGTAAGGCTTCTTTAACTATTTTACTTGTTCATTTTTTTAATACTAGTCATATTTTCATCTCGTTAATGACGTCTCATTCAGGCATCTCTCCCGAGCGCCCGGGGGTAATGGCAGATTCTCCTCCTCTGTTTAATGACAGAGCTACTGAAGGCACGATTCTTTACTTATGCAGGCAGAGCTTGCGGATGTGAGGAGGCTTCATTCGGGGCAGCGGCACAAACGCCTCGTTACCTCTCTCATTTACCTACACATATTTAATAAGCTTATTTGCATCCCCTCTATTCGATCATTTTATTTAGTTTCAGGTCGATGTTTACCCAAAGCCCAGCAATTTGATAGGTTAATTTCATTTTTAGATGTCATTTTAACAATAAGGGGGATATGTTTGGCATCACTGAATTTCCTGTTACTCTGAAGTCATCACTAAAATAACTTTACGTTCAGCCTTTCTCCTCTGCATCTTGCTGCTTGTGAGTTTTTAGTTACAGGAATCCCCATTCCTTTCGGAGAGGAAAAACAGCCCTGTACAAACTTGACTGCAGATTAATCATAGCAAACTGGAAAAGAGCAAAAGGAAAACAGCACTGACCTTGGCCTTCTACCCATATCAAAAAGGGTAAAACTACAAACGAACTGAAAGACGTAAATAACGAAAGCAGACGAAAGAGGAAAGGAATGTTTGAGATTGAATCCTACCCCAGCAAATCCACCTACAGTCTTTGGGTAAATATTAACTAAACACATTTAAGACACTTTTTAAGCAATTTTCCGGGAAATAATTATTCCTTTTCTGCAATGTCACAAAACTTACTAACTCTCTCTCTCTCTCTCTCTCTCTCTCTCTCTCTCTCTCTCTCTCTCTCTCTCTCTCTCTCTCTCTCTCTCTCTCCATTGAACGGATGGAGTGACTGGGGACTGACGGAGATGTGCCAACACAAGCAAAGTACTTGGCACTCACATACCCCCTATTCCACACTGAAGCAGACGCAATTTCCTGAAAGGTTACACTGTACACGCTGTACTTGACATGACGCCAGTTACTTAAAAGGGTCCTATAAAAAAGAGCATTTTAAAAAGCAATGTGTATACCCTATATTGAAAATATATCGACTAATTGCTTCCATGATTTTCCTCTCGATCTGCAAGACTAGTATAAGGAAATTCAACACAAAACATCCATTCGTGACTTTGGGCTGACATATCCCTATAACAGGTCAGATGGGGAACAAGAGTCTAATATTTTCCTAAGAAGATATGAGTGAAAGAACGCAGCAACAACATTTCCCAAGAACAAACATAAAGAAATAGGAGAAGCATAATGACCAACATTTTTCTGAAATAACAATAAAAAAGAAGTTGTGCGGTATGCAGACCAACGGAACTATTCCTAAGGGAGGAGACATGATCGGAATTTGTTAAGTCAGCATCCTGACGCATAGGTATACCAATTTAACAAGGTATCATAAAGTTACTCTGACATACGATTAATATATCCTTTACCTCACGATTCACGAAATGAAAGAATCGTTTACGTCAAAACATAATACACTCTCTCTCTCTCTCTCTCTCTCTCTCTCTCTCTCTCTCTCTCTCTCTCTCTCTCTCTCTCTCTCTCTCTCTCTCACACGCACACACACACACATATAAACCTTAACAACATAAGTATTTTAATATCGAAGGGGAATTTTTTAAAAAGTGAAATGCGATCCGTCAGTGGCTACAAGCATCGCTTAATATCGAATTTGGTATACCAAGGAATAGCTTGAACCCAAGGAGAATCATAATAGATAAGTGCATTTGCCTAGCCAAGTGATCGAAGTAGGCTGTGCATCGTTGTAGCTCAACCAAAAACCTAAGCTCGAACCTTGACCAGAGCAGATGTGCCTAACCATTATAATTCTCCTTGGGGATATGTTACTCCCAGGATATAGCGAATTCAGTATTCAACGATATCTGTTTGTTTATATTTGCGCGCGCGTGTAAGAGACAAAATTTCATTAGTGAAACACACACACACACACATATATATATATATATATATATATATATATATATATATATATATATATATATATATATATATATATATATATATATATATATATATATATATGAAAATCAAGTGAAAAATAATACCCCTGAAATAGGAGCTGAGTCCGTGCTTAATGTTTTTAATTCCAAACGGCCATTCACGTATACTTGGCTTTAAACTCGGTTCACCAGTTAATATCACCTCAATCTCTATCCGAGGCCAAATAAGCTGTGATGAAATTTTGTTTCATTTAACGGAAACGACACTCGGTTTACTCAGAGGTCAGCGGTGCAAATGAAGCGATAACACTTGGGATAAACAAGAACATCCTCCGCGAATGGCCAATAAAAGGCAAAATTTCATCCGGATCTCGAATTTGTGTTTTGCCTTAATCAGCAGGATGTTTCCTCCCCGGACGTCCGTTCAGGCGTTCGAATCCCAGTGCAAAGTAAATGAACCTAAACACAGTCATAACTGACTGTCTGACACAGTCCTGTTACGGAAGACTTTTTTTACCTTGGCACTCGTTCATGTTTAAACGATTCAAAAGCGAAAAACACTGAGCGTCTTTAATTAGGCTTGAAAGAAGTGTATTATGCAGTCAAAACTACTTGGAAGACGTTCGCTGAGTTGATGGAGCGAAAGTTTGGTGTTCCATCATCCCAAATTAATGACCGTTAAACTAATCATTAATGGACGATTAATGATGAAGGCCAAGTTGGGGCAGGAGGCAGGTATGAGAATGAATAAAGGGAGGAAGGAGAGAGGTCAAGGGAGGAAGGAGTGAGGTAAAGGGAGGAAAGAGAGAGGTAAAGGGAGGAAGGAGAGAGGTCAAGGGAGGAAAGAGTGAGGTAAAGGGAGGAAAGAGAGAGGTCAAGGAAGGAAGGAGAGAGGTCAAGGGAGGAAAGAGTGGCAAAGGGAGGAAAGAGATAGGTAAAGGGAGGAAAGAATGAGGTAAAAGGAGGAAAGAGTGAGGTAAAGGGAAGCAGTAGAGAGGCAAAGGGAGGGAGGAGAGAAGGTAAGGGAGAGAGAGAGGCAGGCAGTATACTGGCTCAACTTCCACTCAGTATTGAGTTAGCTGGACTTCAACGAGGTTCATGGCTACGCAATGAGGACACAATGAATGACGAAACCGCAGAGCAAAGTTACCTCGAGAGCCTGAACCGGCTGAGCGAAAACAATCAATTTATGAAAATTTCCTCTGTCTGGACTAAATGCACCAACACTCATCTTTAATCGGATTACAAAAGACGACAAGTGACTCAATATTATATATTTAATAGCAAATAACTTCAATATTTTCGATACATGTAAAGCTTGGTGTTGCTATTTTGTCGACTCCAGTCTTCCTCAATGCAAATTACGCTGATCATAACATAAAACAGCGCAATGAGAACAAAATACAACACTCCTATTCTCACATGAAGACTATACCAGACTAAAAAGATATTTCATAAATACAAAAAAAACAAAAATGTCCCGTACTAATAATTTTAAGATTAACTTTAAGACTGTCAAAAAGGTAATTCATACTGTTTTTAATAACTTCACGGCGCCTTACATAAAATAACTCACTAATTAACTGTCAGCCAAGGCAATAATTACATTTAAAACCTTGGAGGATGAGAAGAAGGAACCAGTCTTCACCTTACGGGGAAAAATAATCAAGAAAACTTCATAAAATGCATGAAGAGACAAAGAGGGTGAACACAGCTGGGGTGCTGGTAGTGTTGGCAGCAAGGGAAACCTGCCCTGTCCTCTAATCTATAAAAAGTCAATACATTAAATTCTTATGAGAAGAGTACGGTCACCCGGGCGCGCGGCCATTCTTCAATTATTCGACGGTTTTTGTTACAAATTGCGCGAGGCACGAAACGAGCTCCGTGTGGCTCCCTTGCTTGGCCTCATTATGCAAAACTGTACAACGTATCACCGAGCCTGTGAGATCTCTCTCTCTCTCTCTCTCTCTCTCTCTCTCTCTCTCTCTCTCTCTCTCTCTCTCTAAACCGAACTCCAACTTATTACAAAAACAGCCCCGATTGTGTTATATCACTAAAGTGCAAGCGGATAGTAGATGCTAAATACAAACTTATATAAAAATAAACCAAGGTTACACTTACCCCTGTATTTATCTACAAGTGACTAACACAAATTCAGTTTTTCTCATATCCATATATATTTGTCTCAATTTTTTTTATCCTCCAAAACTTGCTAGTACCGTATTTCACTGTAAAACAAGAGGACTAAATCTTGTTAGACAAGTTAGAGTTAACACCAAATCAGTAAAGACGTTAAGGACAAAGGAAGCGATACCGACATGAACGTATTATTACTACAAAAGCCAGATGAAAAAAATAATTTCCAGCAGAATCCATAAATCAATCGATAAATCGAACTAGAACAAATGAAATAACTCACATTTTCTTTCTCCAACAACCTCCATAACAGCGTACTTTCAAATGAGCAAGTAAACAATAACAACAAGAATCAAGAAAGTAATTCTTTCGAAAGGAAGGAAGGATAATAAGCAAAAGCAAATCGAAAAGGGAAGGGAAAGTTGGGACCCAATTACGTTCGCAAAAGTTGAAGGAAAGTGCGAGACATCTCAATAACGCGTCTCCGTCGTTCCCTGCTAGACGAGGAAAGTTGTATTTATAGCAGGCAAGTCTCCCGAATCGGACCTTGAAAGTGTTTTAAAAACAAACCAGCTTGTGTCATGTCACTAAAGTGCAACCGGATAACAAATGCTGAATGCCACAACACAAAAGACCAGTGGATTAACAGATGCTCATGTCACTAAAAGGCAACAGATAAAATGTCTCATGTCAATGAAGGACAAGTGGAGAACAGAGATCACGTCACTAAAATGCATACTGATAGTTGATACTAAATGTCCCAAAGGGCAAGTGGGTGGATAAGCAAGAATCATGTCAATCAACGGCGAGCGGAATACAGGTGCCACAACCACTCGAGAGCAAGCTAAGAACTGCAGCCAGTCACTAATGGGCAAGCACTGATGTCTCCTGAAATACACACAAGAGGATAACAACTGCTTCATGTCAGTTAAGGAAAAACGGGCAACAGATACGGCAAACAGATACCCGATGCCGCATATTACTAAATGGCAAGCAGATAACGGATGCCCGGGTCAGTAACGGCAAGCAGATAAAAATCTAGAAAGGAATAAAAAAAAAAAATGGGGTAACACCAAATGCCCTTGAGAGACAAAATGAGAAAGTATGGTATGCAACTAAATACAACAGAGTATTTTCCCCTTGAAGACTACTAGGCTACATTTACTTACGATTTTTAACAATGGTTATCATATCGAATTCTTAATTTCACCCGAACATCCTCAGCGAAATACTGCACATATAAAAAATAATGACGTAATCTTGGGGGGACAAATCATAATATATATATATATATATATATATATATATATATATATATATATATATATATATACTGTATATATACTGTATATTAGTGTGTATGTGTAGAGCATGTTATGATTTGTCCCCCCAAGATTACGTCATTATTTTTTATATGTGCAGTATTTCGCTGAGGATGTTCGGGTGAAATTAAGAATTCGATATGATAACCATTGTTAAAAATCGTAAGTAAATGTAGCCTAGTAGTCTTCAAGGGGAAATACTCTGTTGTATTTAGTTGCATACCATACGTTCTCATTTTGTCTCTCAAGGGCATTTGGTGTTACCCCATATATATATATATATATATATATATATATATATATATATATATATATATATATATATATATATATATATATATATATATATATATATATATATATATATATATATATATATATATTTAATTAGAGAGAGAGAGAGAGAGAGAGAGAGAGAGAGAGAGAGAGAGAGAGAGAGAGAGAGAGAGAGAGAGAGAGAGAGAGAGACGCTATGCATGTGTGCGCGCACATGCGAAAGAATATAAACTTCTCACACCCACAAGAATTCTTCAAAGATTTGCTCAACTATCATCATCTACAGATGAAAGGATCCACAATGTGCAAGTGCTTACCCAGATGAACTCGACCACGGGAAGATGGAACCAAAACTTCCCAACTATAAACTGACCGGTAAATGAAGGAACAATAATTACTTCTCAGTATTTGCTCATAAAAACTCCACATCGAATGAATGGGCCTATAAAAAACTCTCCCCAAATTCGCCCGTCCTATAGGAACCCATGAATAGGCTGAAGTGGCCACAAAAGTCTTTCGAAGGTTTACCAAAATTGGTTGTTTGAGGGTTTTATGATTCTCAAACTCGATAAGATTGGTTTGAAATTTATGAGAAATTCTGGTAAAATTCTTAAGATTTTCAAAGCCACAAGATATGTCAAGTAATTTCATTCAACTAATACAAAAAAAAAAAAATGTATTAGGAACGCAACCATTATCGGCGCATTTTCATAAGAAATATAAAGCAAAAGCATTCACAAGTAGACTGCGATCCTTGTAAAAGAAAAAGAGAGAGAGAGAGAAAAAAAAAAGAGAGATTTAGCCTCGGTGAAGAACCCATATTTTATGAGATTCCTTCCCTATATATGCAAAGCTTGTCCTTCTTTGAATATCAGTTTAATGCCATTTTATAGAAAGGATGCAAAATGCTGGAAGATTTGAAAATAACGAAAAACTAGTTCCTCGGCCGTTGCTGTCGTAATCCCTCCTGATACAAAGGCTCATAAAATCGTCTTCGAGGACTAAGCTCGTCTTTCATAGCCCATTCAGAGAAGTCAAATTCTTGCAAGAGATTTCTTCTTACAGAAAAGATGCGTACAAGAAATTCATTCATATCGCCGGCTTGCAGAGCAGTATTCGCAAAACGGTCTTTCTTGTATAAAGCATTCCCTTCCATTCCAGGAATAGATGGGGTTGGAAGCTGGATGAGGCGCCTTCATAACCCAACAATAAACTGGAGGTTCGGTAAAAACACAGTTCGCTTGAAATGCGAAAATGGTTCTAGAAACGTAGCTTCCAACTAATAGTGTAACAGACTGAACAGCTGGGGCAAGATGATACCGAACGATATTGCTCATTTAATCTGACCAAAATGAAAAATAAATCTCAATCATTAAATAACTAAAATATAAATAAAAATAAGAGGGTCGGTGGAAACATTCTTCTAAACCAGGCAGCTCAGGGAACAAGAGATAAAATTTTTATTCAATGGATATGATTGGATCAGGAAATATTTGCTGTACGTAATCGTACCAATAGAGAGAGAGAGAGAGAGAGAGAGAGAGAGAGAGAGAGAGAGAGAGAGAGAGAGAGAGAGAGAGAGTCAACCGTGAAAAGCTCTCTAGCAAGAGTGAAGGACTGAAATGCCCCGGGGAGGAGTGGTTAGTACTAGAATCACAAAACTATTGATAAAGAAAGAGTTAGCCTGTGTGTGAGAGAGAGTGGGATACTCAACCACCATCGGACTACGAACTCAACATTACACGAGAATTCAATCGCCATAAAGGAATCAAGTGGATTCCTTTCCAGAAATCGCACATCGCTTGACATCTCTTTCCATTCGTTTCTTCCAGCTGTCATCTTAAGATCTTAAGTCTGGATGAGTTAAGTTTTAAGAGAGAGAGAGAGAGAGAGAGAGAGAGAGAGAGAGAGAGAGAGAGAGAGAGAGAGAGAGAGAAAGAGAGAGAGAGAATATCATGAAGAACCATATACCAGGAGAGATCTTGATGAAACCATATACCAAGAAATAACTTCTGCCAAGCAAATGTCGCTTAGAACCATCGTGCACATTCTAGTGGGTTAGTGACATAATATATTAGAAACTTCACACCAATATATTAACTAAGACCTTTAAATGTTTTCTGATCCACTGCTCTTACAGAAAACTTTAAGTAGTAGTTTTATCCTTTTCATAATCTTTCGTTCTTTTAGAAATAAGGTAAAAGTTCAGAACATCCAACCGGAGAGAAATAAAAACAAAATCAGTGGGGTCAAAAATCTGAATCTTAAGGAGAGACAAAAGAACTTCTAAACTTAAGGAAACATTCTTTACTGCAATACTAAAGTTGCGTAAGATGGATTACGTTTTGGGCAAATATGGCGAGAGAGGGGTTTTTTTTCAATGGGAAATTCACACATGTATTTAAGTTTATGACCCTTCAAAAACGATTAAACAATAAACAAATATCAATCCAGGAATACCATATTAAACCATGAACGCTGGTAGGATTACCAAATCCACTTACAGGAAGGACAAGAAATGGCCCCCTTTCGAACCGACTTAGAAAACATTAAAATCCCAAAGGAAAGCATCAAAGACGGCAAAAATGAAAATACAGAATTATAAAGGGAATGGCAATGAGAGAGAGAGAGAGAGAGAGAGAGAGAGAGAGAGAGAGAGAGAGAGAGAGAGAGAGAGAGAGACTAATTAATATTTTCGTCATGAACCTCAGCCACTGCCAGATCGAAAGGTTCTAAATGCGACGTTGTATTGCAAGGCAGATCCGAAGAGGAATACAAACAGGGGCCACTTAACAACTCCTCCACAAGGGTGTCTTCAGGGATCGCGTGCACCAGCACTTGAGTAATTCCTCTTACAAGCCAACATCAATCAATACTTTTCCTAACACTCACGTCCCCCAATTTTGCGATAACCTTAACAACTATCGCTTAGTGAAAGGAGCACGATAACAGCCAATGTGTCACAGCACGAGAATTTGTTCCACGCATTTTTCACTTTATTTTATAATCGTATCAGGTTCAAAGAAATATCGCAGTATTTTAATCAATTAGAGAAAGAAACACAAAAGGCTGACGAACTGCAGCATGGCGATGACTCCTTAATGCTGTAAACTTAGCTGGAAAAAAAGGGGTAGATCCCTGAGAGCGAATACCGTATTACCGTCCCTCATGATAAAGTTTCTCTAGTGTTTGTTTTATTCCTAAGCAGCAAATAGTTTTCAGAGCTTAAAAGAAAGAACTTTAGGACATACACGAACACACATACACATATTTATTATTATTATATTATTTTATATATATATATATACACATGTATATATATATATATATATATATATATATATATATATATATATATATATATATATATATATATATATATATATATATATATATATATATATAATATTAATATGACAGGCAAAGAGAGAGAGAGAGAGAGAGAGAGAGAGAGAGAGAGAGAGAGAGAGAGAGAGAGAGAGAGAGAGAGAGAGAGAGAGAGAATGTTCGTATGTGGGTAGGTTATTTGGTAAATGCTACCGTTATGTAAACTCGCTGCTTAACAAATGAGATCTACTCGCTTAGGCTGACGTTTTCTTTCAAGAATTTTTAGGAACTTTTTCGCTATTTCCTTTAGCCGAGACAGGAAGACAGATAACTAGGCAGTACAGGAAAACCTAAGACTTTCCTGAAATGAGATGTATTCGTGATTAACCAGGCTTCGTTGTTGTAAAGTATTCCAAGAAGTAATTACAAATATTCATCCAAGTTTACAAAGACATAAATGAAAAAACTCGAAAATTAAAAGATTTACTTCGGTTCCAAGTAATGAACCAATAAGACATGAAAAGTTAATAAAAAAAAAAAAAAAAAAACAGTAGCATAAGATGTTGATTTTTCCAGTGCCTTTCCAAACTACTGCACCGAGGAGGTGGTTACTGAGTCCGGCAACTCTTCACGATATGGGTTCACTGACTGTCAATGGCATAAAGAATGCCGTGATCTAGGTCTAAAGACCTTGTCCATGATTTGAAGAGATTAGTTAATAGGTACTGTCGTCAAGTTTATTTGATGCCAAGTCAAATAAATACATGTACTGCCATAGTGGAAAAAATGCAGACAATATAACATAATGAACTGAGTATAGTTTTTATTGCATTAATAAAAAGCTGACTCTAATATTCAACGAAATCTCTACTTCCGAGCCGAGTTAACTCTATGCAGTACCTTCAAACGCTGATATCGGCTTCACAGGCGAAATAGGATACAATGTTCAGCTTGCAATTCGTGATTATAACCAGGACCATCTATTCTCTGTTAGGACTTAAAATTTACTATCTACTTACTGGTATTAGTTGGTTTGCTGAGTCCACAGGTCCACATCATGCCTATTATACCGTTTGAAAACTTTCACAATTACGGCTAGCCCAACGACATGAGGCAGTGCCAGAATAAAGCCCACTTACTCGAAAACAACTAACCATCTATCGACCTCATAATTGGTGATGCTGTTCTTTTACTTGACAAGAGTTCCCCCGCAGGGCTGTTTCTTAACCAACTCTTTCGCCGTCTTCATAATCACCTACTTTTTGCACTATGCTTTTTTTTCTCCCTTCCCTTCAGCATGAGTGTCCTTGAATGAATGAATTTTTGTTGGTATAACCCTTCATAAATTAATATTTTTAAAATGAAAAAAAAAGCAATATAACAAATATGCTTACCACAACTAATTTTCCATGTAATCGAACGAATTCTATAACCTGAATGCTTAAACCAAAGATTCTCAATGTATTAATACGAATACTGTAACACGAATATTTCAAAATAAGAACATTCGCTGCAAATGTCCGATAAAATGTACTGCATCTCTCAAGATCAGCGGCACAGAAAATATGGGACTAGCAGGCAATGGGAAAACATAGTAGACGTAAGTTTTGCCTTTTACTATAGTTATTTACTATAAGTTATTTGAGTGACAAGTACTTTTTTTTCTGACAGCAAGCGACTTAAGTACTCTAAAACCTAATGAGAGCTTTTATAACCTGACTTAACCTGACCTAAGGAAAGGAAATCAGATCCAAACACGTCTCGGGGGTAACACATACTTCATGTCAAAAGTGCAGTAGCATCATAAGCACACAATAACTAGCTTAATGGCTATTTCCTTGTCTCTCACAAAATTGTCATGGCCTAAACAGTCATAATACCAACAATAAATGCACAATGGCCAAGAATGTCACACCCACATTGCAGCCAAACTTGTCATAATTCATAACACCAGCCTATCTAAGGGGTACTGTAACTTAGCCTGTCACAGGGGGTACTGTAGTTCAGCCTAGCCTGATAATGTAGTTTGCCTTTCACAGGGTTAGAAGGGCGTATCTTGCAATAGGATTAATATGCCTATAGCCTGTATGTCACTGTTGTCTGCCTACCTCAAAGCTCTGAAAACTATTTGCCTTTTACTATAGTTATTTACTATAAGTTATTTGAGTGACAAGTACTTTTTTTTCTGACAGCAAGCGACTTAAGTACTCTAAAACCTAATGAGAGCTTTTATAACCTGACTTAACCTGACCTAAGGAAAGGAAATCAGATCCAAACACGTCTCGGGGGTAACACATGCTTCATGTCAAAAGTACAGTAGCATCATAAGCACACAATAACTAGCTTAATGGCTATTTCCTTGTCTCTCACAAAATTGTCATGGCCTAAACAGTCATAATACCAACAATAAATGCACAATGGCCAAGAATGTCACACCCACATTGCAGCCAAACTTGTCATAATTCATAACACCAGCCTATCTAAGGGGTACTGTAACTTAGCCTGTCACAGGGGTACTGTAGTTCAGCCTAGCCTGATAATGTAGTTTGCCTTTCACAGGGTTAGAGGGGCGTATCTTGCAATAGGATTAATATGCCTATAGCCTGTATGTCACTGTTGTCTGCCTACCTCATAACCTCTTCCAATGAACAGCAATAAGAATCACGGGTCCTAGAGGCCTTGGTTTAGTATGCCACTGAGGAACCACTGCTCCATAACCTGACATTGCTTCCCATTACCAGAAGGTCAAAGGCCTAACAGGTCTCGGAGATGACATGAAATGAGGTGGCAGTTTTCACATTAAAAAATTGACTTCTTTAGTCACGAGAATGTTATATTTAACTTCGATATAGCAGAACAGATATTAGCAACGTAAGATTTTATAAAATATTTAGCAGTCTGTACTACTTCTAAATGTAAAAATACTACACATTTCTTCAAAACTGATGTCAGAAGGCACATGATGACTGGAATGGTAAGCAAATCACTCTTCACTTAAGACGTCGATAAGATGCAGCGTCATCCTCACAACTGACGCCACTTGCTTGATACGTTTTGTATCGTCCAACATCTCGTACACAAAGTAAAATGTCACTCGCCTGCCACTTTTTTTTTTCTTTTACAAAGTCGCATATGTCGATAAGTTTGTGAATTCACAGTTAACATTATTTTCCCCTGTGGATATAAAAATAAGATCTCTTTTATGCATTGATATCATTCTTAATTTATGCGAAATTATTTTTTTACATTACTTGAGTCGAAGCCCAGTGTGACAAAAGGTTGGCAGTGGTGCCAGATGCCACCGCACACAACTTGCTAATCGAAGTGGTCATCTTAGCGATCTCTGCAGCGTATAACAGTAGACCTAACAGGCCCAACAGTTAAACAAAATTTCAAAAAAAATAGAGCTATGAATTAAAAAATAATTTTCTCTGAAATTTGAAGTTTTAGGCCATGTTCAAACTGCCTGTATGTTGCAATATTGATTTATAGGCCTAACCTAAGACATCTGAGATGCTATCTAGTTTACTGAAGATTTATTTTTACAGATTACCCTTTCTTTGCATTATAAAAGATGACGATTCTTTACATTATAGAGAAAATAATTATCAATTCAAATGATTATTAATATTAAGTTTTTAACTGACGAAGAATGTTATGTTTCTAAAAGTCCTTTTGCTTGATTCTGATGTATAATTGATTCACAAGGTAACCTGGAAGTGCGAGAATGTGTGGACAAGATCATACGCTTTTCCGCCAAAAATTATCAGTAATGAAGTGTGAATGTAAAGTGTATTGATAATACCAAGAAAACTAACATGCCTAAGCATAGGAACAAAATCTTGATTGCCTGGTTGCATTTTGGCTATAGTAGTACTTTCACATATTTCTATTATTTCACCTTTGAAGTGTAAAAATAATCAAATAGGACTATTTAAAATTTTACGATTGCAAGTCGAATAATATCATAATGCTAAGAAAACTTCGTTCTATTTTTTAGATTATTTTAACATTTAAAACCTAGGTTTCATAACAATACTTTTTTTGCAGCCGCATCAGCGCTGGATTAACAAAAGTTTTGGAAATGTTTTGTCACTGTTTTTCAGCACTTTGGCTATACGTAATATTTTCATATAATTTTCATATATAGGATAGATTTCACTGTTATAAAAAAAATATTATAGTCTTATAAAATAATTGTGTTTTCTCATTCAAAAAGATAAATATATAGCATGTTAGGCTACCAGTTAGTGACTTTTGAACGAAAACCTACGCAGTCAAGTAGTGTTACTTTTTTAGCATGAGTGTACCACCAAGTACTGTCGGCTCGATTGCCTCGTTTCAATAACCAAAATTCACATCAAAACAAGTTTGAGGAAGAACTGAATAAGACTCAATATGAGCTAAGACATGAGAAAATATAGATAGCCTAAGAATAGTATAAGACCTACTGAGGACTGTAATATTAATGCAGACATCAGAATATAAGTAAGGGTAAAATAACACCACAAATTAAACAATATAGTTGCGAACCTTGGCTCGCATGTATGCACACTGTAAGAGCAGTAATTAGTTAATCTGTTAATCCTTAAATTATCGTAAATCAACGAATTTGATGCCTGTCAAATTAGTTCCAAATTAGGAAAAGAATACAGTGAAGAAAACAAACTGCATGAAGAGAGAGAGAGAGAGAGAGAGAGAGAGAGAGAGAGAGAGAGAGAGAGAAACTGCACTCGTGTTTTAAGACAAATACGAAGTAAAGCGAGAGAAAGAAGGAGGGGGAAACAGGACGGGGATCGCAGCGGCGGATATATTGTCTAGGGAGGCAATTCCAAATGGGTTGTTGGTCCCAGCTGACCTGTTGGGGCAATCTGGCTGTGTTACAATTACACAGACTTGCCAGCTCGGAATCTCGAACGCTGCTCTCATTCTCCCTTATTTTTAAATATTCCTAAGTTTATTTTCTTTGAAATTTGAAATTTCGTGTTAATTCACTCTGAACTGCCAAATATTGCAATTTCTCTCTTTCATTTATCTAATGTTAAAAAAAAATATTTAAATTTACCTAATTACAACTTGACATTTCGTTTTGAACTGGTGCACTTTGGCCTAATTTTCCATGGTTTTAAAAAGCAACAAGTCGATTAAAACTTGACATACCTTCTGCCAAAAATGAAGGGAGTGGTAATGAATAAAAAATTAATGAATTAAAAGGAAACTCCTCAGCCAGGTGTGCGGTAAAATACACTTACAGAAGCAATGGAACAAAATTATATCAGATTTTACCCAATACCATATATATGTATATATATATATATATATATATATATATATATATATATATATATATATATATATATATATGTATATATATATATATATATATATATATATATATATATATATATATATATATATATATATATATATATATATATACACACTAGCTGACAACTCGGCGCTGCCCGGAAAAACTTTGAATGACATTCGATAAACTATCTCCTTCTCTCTCTCTCTCTCTCTCTCTCTCTCTCCTCCCCAATATCCCCTCTTCTCTCTCTTCTTCTCTTCTCACTCTCCCACTTTCTCTCCCAGCACAGCCATTCACTATTATAGAATTCAACAACATAAGGCCGTGTATTCACGATCAAGTTTACCAGTCATTTCTTCTGCCAGTTCATTGAAACTGCCTTTAAAGCTTACCTGTAAACAACAGTTTGTGGGCGGAAACAGTCCGCTCACCAGAATGGATGAATTGATGGTATTACCTAAATATCTTTGGACAGACTGACAGGAAATTGCACGTGTGAACAGGTTAGCCCTAATTTTGTGACTGTTTGCTTCTGTATTTCATCTGGGAAATATCTAAGATGCTCTGATCAGAATATGAATAAATTATGTATAGGCATTATTCTCTTCACTGTTAGGCCTTTCAATGCTATTTGTAGGCCGTTATAAGTTCAAATCATGCAATAAAAATCTAAAACAATATTTCCATGTGATACAAACAATTTGGTATGGGCCTCGGCCAATGATATCTTTTTATGACGTGTTACTATAATGAAAGTAAACTTCACTGTCCAGTTTATAGAAAAAACTGAACCAACGCCTTGCTTCTAATTTAAACTCATTCATTAAAATTGTATGTGAACGGACATCTTTTTTTTGATAAGAAATATTTCGTCTATAATCTGTTACATTTTTTTCTTCTTTCCTATTATTAAGTGAATTGCTGCAAGAGTTATCCTTCCACCCCCTCATCATATTAAAAAAAAAAGTGGCATAACATTTTCCTATACTGCTAACTTCAACTCGTGATACATATTTTTTATATTGGTTTTAGGGACTTTTTAACATAACATAATGAATTATGTCATTATCTTTACAATGACGTCAAATTCCTTAACATAGAATTGTGTATAAAGTTACACATACGGCAGCTATAAACTTGGTCAATTCGTACAATAATGTAATCCTGAATCAAACAAAATCTTTCCCTTTTTGGAGGAATGTTAGGTAATCAGTAATTTATTGTTTTGAATAATTATGCATTGATAAAAGATAGAAATGAATATATATCATTCTAATATATGATCGTAAACAATAATTTTATTTTCCTAAATCATGGGAGTACTATTCCTTCCTGCGTATAAATACATAAGCAAAAGGTATAAATTGACGTGTTGTGTAAGCTGTGTGTAGGTCCATTTTAACAATGTACACAAAAAGCGAATGTGTTTATTTACTTATTATATTATATAATGTCTTCAACCATATGAATGAACAGGCAGGGCAAATGACTGGTGATTATCACTTTTTGCATAATGAAGTGGTTGCCAGGTGTTGCATATGTTTTCTTATTCCTTTTGCAGATGCTGCCTTCCACTTATTTGCACCTAAAATTGTTGTTCTTCTCTCTAGGTAATAATTTAGTAATAAACCTCAAAGATAGAGATAGATTTTACTTTAAAGCAAAGTGTTTGAGTGATGCCTTGAGAGAGAGAGAGAGAGAGAGAGAGAGAGAGAGAGAGAGAGAGAGAGAGAGAGAGAGAGAGAGAGAGAGTGAGAGTGAGTTTGGTGGTGGTTTCTGCTGGCTGAAATCGTCTCGCTTTGCCACTACAACGCATGTGCGGGCCCGGTTTTGCTTGCTACAGAAAGAAATTGTCGATTTAGGCTCTCATCATAAATTTTATCTAGGTAATTAATAATTATATTAATTATTATCATAAATTATGATCAAATTCACGTAAATTCTGATCAGAAGTTGATATTATAGGGGATTTATTGTTGTAGGTTGATCATACTCTGGCAGCACCAGAAGAACAGGTGGAATGTCAGGTGAAAAATGAGAATAAACCCAGAAAATTGAAGGAAAAGGTGATGTAAAAAAAAAAATTAATTTGTTTTGTCTGTGTTTGTATGTCTGTCATAGGTGGGGGTCTGATTTTGAATTAAAAACCTTTCTGGGGTGACATAGAGGCTGTGTGCAAAATTTTGTCTGGGTATGTCAAGTGGTTCGGATTTCTATAGTAGGCAAACAAATATACAAGCATTCACACACACACACACACACACACACACACACACACACACACACACACATATATATATATATATATATATATATATATATATATATATATATATATATATATATATATATATATATATATATATATATATATATATATATGTGTGTGTGTGTGTGTGTGTGTGTGTGTGTGTATGTACTGTGTATGTTTCGGTAAATATGTAACCAGGCACTGAGAGTCTTGGAGAACGTTTAGAGTGCTTCAGTAGCATAATATTCACACTCTCAGTACTCCTATTCTTGTTCCAAGTCAAGTGGCCTTCTAGTGCCTGGTGCTGAACTGCAAAAACCCTGATCTCAAAGTTAAAACAGAGTGATATTTACGACATGGCAAAAGTGTTTGTGCCTCCTAAACCATAAATATATTTAGGAAAATCCATTACGAGGATGATGTATTAGGGTAAGATTGGCACGCAATGTATTCATCCATAAATTTTCACAATTATGTAGTAAACTTTATCAGATTACAAACAAAACACATTTTTGGATTTCCTAATGACACTCATGGCTACATTGTTATAAAATTTCCAACTAATACAAGCTCTGCTCTGTGAGCAAAATCATTCAGATCTATAGATGTTCAGGAAAAGTTTTAAATTTCCATATTTAACTATTTGAATAATCATCTAAACCGGCGAGATCTCGTTCGCTGCACTGTGCTGCCAAAACTTCAGCTAGTTGAGTCAAAACTATGCAGCCTACCGTACTTGAAACAGTAGGCAACCACACACACATTCAAAATATTACAGGGTCCTGTACATCAGGCAGAGGCACTGAGAGACAGAGAGCGTCTTTTCTCTTTTTTATCATATAACCATCACATTAAGTCTTCAAGTCACTTAACTTCCTAGTGCCTAGTGCCGAACAGTCAAATAAAAACACAAGATACCTCTGCCATCAAAGTTTTATATCCAGCGAGTAGGCTAACAAAAGACAAACAATTCAGCTATATATTTTAGTTTCCCGAATACGGTGCTCCTTGTCACCCATGAGGTCGTATTGAAAAAAAACCGACAAACACAAAGCCCCAGCAAACCATTCACAGTCGATCCACAATGGCTATGAAAGAGATATCCTTTAGCAGGCCAAGGATCACAAAACACGAGGTTTGCTTTGTAATAAATTGGGAATGTGCAGCTGTTTGGAAAGTGGTGCGTTACAACTGGGCAATTTCTGCATATCTTAATTTTCAAACTTAGTGACAACGGCAATAAAAAATACCCTTGAAACTTTTTATAGTAACTGGAGAGAGAGAGAGAGAGAGAGAGAGAGAGAGAGAGAGAGAGAGAGAGAGAGAGAGAGAGAACTACACTCATGTTTTAAGAAAAATAGGAAGTAAAAAGAGATAAAGAATGAGAAGTAATTCCCATCCAGCGTTAACTTCTTAAATTCAGGCGGTACCCTGATGCCTCTTCATTGACTATTCCTTTCAAAAGCATTTTCCTTCTCTAAATCCCTCTTATTCATATCCACCTCCTTATCACGCCATCTGATTCTTTGTCTGTTCATCAACAATGCTGACATTTAACCTTAAACCAGATATTCAGCAAGTTTCTAAGGATTACGAATTACTTTACAATAATGAACGATATAGAGTGAAACAACCTACCACCTCACTCTTTCATTCAAGAATTACTTCCGTCTGATTTGCATTAGCACAAAACATCAACCTGAGGTACTCTTAACCATTTACACGTTCGGTTTCTCCAGTAACATCATTTTTAAATCAACGATACAGTATTTACAAGCAAATACTTGTCTTTTCTATTCTTTAGACAAAGCAGATGTAAGCAGTTGTAGCAAAATCATAAACTGCAACTGATCTGTGAGAGAGAGAGAGAGAGAGAGAGAGAGAGAGAGAGAGAGAGAGAGAGAGAGAGAGAGAGAGAGCAATAAAACATTTACTCAGTAATAAAGAGGAAATTAGCATGAAGATAAAGACTAGATACATATGTTTTTTTGGGGAGAGAGAGAGAGAGAGAGAGAGAGAGAGAGAGAGAGAGAGAGAGAGAGAGAGAGAGAGAGAGCAAAGGATGACGTTCTTGAGACCGATGGGGTAAGAACGGAGCGCAGAGGACTTAAAAATCTTTAATCGCAAGACCCGGCTCACGCACAGAGCTCTTAATCTTGGATCTATCTCCAGGTCTTCCGCGTGGTTAACTTAAACACGGGAATTCGGCGCGCGATTTTGAATGACCTAAAGTTTCTTGTCATAAAGATAAAATTCGTGGAAAACTTCTCTAGTTACGAGAATTTCCCACATTCCAGTAAATGAATTACATTTCAGGGTAAAAAAGAAATTTGTGGGATTAGCATAACATGATCAATATACGAGAATCTCATATATTCCAGTCAAACTGTACAAAAGATTGATTAACCGCAACCCCATCAATAAAACATCTATACACAACTGACATGCGTCGTCTCACCAAAATTTCGAAACTACATAAACCTCTGAAATGAACTTAAGCTCCCTAATTGCTAAAACTATTTAGATTTTGAATTAAATTCAAGATATCAGTTATAAAATATGTCTGCTACCGAATACAGGTAGCTGTAATTTCCTAAGAAAACGCTCCGGTCCCTGGAAAGTATGATTTATCCATTCCTGTCGTGATACGTGCATTAGACTAACAAGGAATCGTTCATGTATTTCTGAGGAAACAAATTCTCTTAAATGATGACTGTAGGCAATCGAATGATTTTTCTTAAACATCACGATATCCCAACAACTGACCTGCAGAGGCAAGCTTTACTTTCTCTAGGAACTTAACGTCTGGAAACAAGTACAATCGAGCATTCACAGAAGCCCTCACTGTCACTGGCCTGAACTCCTGTGAGGAGGAGTAGGAAAGGGAGTGGGGAGGCTTGTCATTATAAAATTTCACATAATCGCAAGAAAGAGCTCTCATAAGTCTAATCAAAGGAGGTAACATGAACATGTGGCACGTAACCTCATTATCCGCGGCATTACGGATCGTTAAAACATGAACAAATGAACGCAATCAAGTGAGTAGAAAAAAAAGGTCGAGGCTACTTATAAAACGCTAGTCAGCAAGATCATGAATGGTTCCAAACAAAGAAATAGTTATAACTCAATAAGGAGAAAGCGTTTACTATTAAAATAATTCTTTCACAATTCCATTGACTCTATAATCATCCCCATTGCAATGAATTAAAGATAAATTAATCATCGTACCTTTACAGAAGGTAGGGCAATTTTTTTTTTAATTTCTAAATTTGTTCATGGAAAGTTTCTTTCAAAACAGAGTTAAAAAGTAAGTGCAAGACTCTTCTTGTACGATGCTCAATATTGTGCAGTTACCATTAACCTGAAAAAAAATATATAATTATGTAGTAAAGGAACTATATGAGTAACCCCATTACGTTCTCATAAACCACACCCCCATTTACGTGACAAAGTGGCCAGCCTGTGTTATACTCAGTAGTACAAAAGCAACTAAATTTTTTTACTAGAGATCAGCTGTTTACACAACGGTCAGGATCAGCCACTAGACGATTATTTTGAAATTCTACTTGAGAAAACCATCAAAGACGAGCATACCTGCAAAAACAAACACGTGGTACATCCATTTCCCTTAGACGTGAATTACCCAGCGATAAAGACAAGGGTAAATGTACTCCGAAGAGAGGCTCGATCTAAGGAAATTAAGAGACTCTGAAGCCAACATTTCTTCCGGGAATAAGGCGGACCGGCCGTTCGTGCCTAATGGCAGTCATTACGGAGTCCACCTAACAATTCCTAAACACAGAAATATCCAGGGGGTAATTTCAATAGCGCACCTCGGGCACCTTTTTATTATCCACTGAGGTTCCTCGGAGTGTAGAACTTCTACGTTTATTAGCATATAAAGCCTGCGCTATTGTGGACATTTCTTAGGAGAAGAGAGGGAAAGCGCATCATAATTGTTGCTCTAACATAAACTCTAATCATTTCTTGAAGCTACCAAAAAACAAACTCATAAGTCGAGAATGTACACAATATGAAATAAGCAAATTATATTAAGCAAATGAAAGTTAAAACACTAGAGCAGTATAATCTTCGATCTCCACGGATGATAGTGAACATTATACTCAAAACAAACAAAGGCCACTTCACCAAATAAAAGAGAAAATAAAAGCATTTAAAAACTCTCCCAAGAAACAAAAACGACAAAGACAGAGATATTAAGCAACGCGATCACGTTTCTCCAAATCTCGCGGTGGTGCTGCCAGCATTCCCAGTCGCTCGATAAAGTAGTCACTCGCTAACTAAACTGCCATTTGGTAAGGCAACGACACCTACAGCTAATAGATTGCTTAAACAATACGGCTTTCTCCTGAGATATGTGATCTTAAGACAAAAACATGAGTCCTAACGCACAAGCACATAAATAAAACAAAAATGCTTAGTTTTAAAAGGTCATGGATTCACACAGAGACACAGACACACACACATACACACACACACACACACACACATACATATATATATATATATATATATATATATATATATATATATATATATATATATATATATAATTAAAAAATCTATAAGGACTCAGTTCAAAACTACACACACTAGAGCACACTTAAATACATACATATAAAGCATAAAACCACGAGACATACACATATATAGCATTTTGTGATTTTATGTTATTTTCAATGTGCTCTTATGCAACCTTATGTGTCCGTATGTGACGTGATTTTATGTTTTGTATGTATGTAATTAAGTGTGCTCTAGCGTGTGTAATTTCGAATTGAGTCTTTATAGATTTTTAATGATTATGTATATATATATATATATATATATATATATATATATATATATATATATATATATATATATATATATATATATATATATATATATATATATATACTCGTATATATATATATGCATATGCATGTGCGTGTGTCTATGTGCGTCTGTGTGAATCCCTGACATTTTAAAAGGGGAAAAATGCAACCTACATCGTTATTCAAATGTAATACAAGCAAATTATTGTCAAGACAGAACAGCATAAAAATTTCTTGATCTTCTGAAGAAATTTCCTAAAATCTCATACGCCACTCTACAGGATTGCTGTAAAAATCCTTTTTGAAATTTAATCAGTATTACACGCAAAATCAACTGGGATAATACACGTAATTGACGATAGGTTACAATTAAAAAAAAAGGTCATAATAAAGAAAAGAAATTCTTTAATAACACTGGAGCAAAAGACGTATAATGAATACAGACCAGGTTAAGAGAAGGAGAGAGAGAGAGAGAGAGAGAGAGAGAGAGAGAGAGATGGGGGTTGGGGTGTAAGTTAAATGTTGACCTAAAAACTCTGAGGCTCAGAAGAGCGTGTAATCCTATTCCTGCCAGCGATTATACTAACAACTTACAACCAAAATGTATGCAAAGCTTTTGGCGAATGCAAAACCAAACCGGAGTTACTGCGCCCACTGACACCAAACTAAATCGAGACTATGTTCACGGTAAATATTTTTTTGAGTATAGCATTTAAAGAAAAGTGGACATGAAAAAGGGTATATATTTATATATGTATGTACATGTGTATATATCAAATATACACATATGTATATGTATATATATAAATATATACAGTATATATATATATATAATATATATATACATATAAATATATATGTATATATATATATATATATATATATATATATATATATATATATATATATATATATATATATATATATTATATATATATATATATATATATCAAGACAAACGTGTTTCTATGTATGCATTCATGCGATATTTAAACAGTTTAAAATAGCTATGGAGAGAATCTTCGCAGACACCTTCGTATTTAAAGTGTCATATTTACAATTGGCAAAAAAAAGGGAGCACTTAGTGCGTGCCGAAAGATACCACGCAAAACCACTGCATTTAATACCTATTTTAACACACCAAATATAAACCTTTATGCTTGGCTTTCTAAATAAAGCCACTCCTTTTCGAAGCCGGATACTTGGTGAAATTTTCGAAGCATTCCACATATCATCGATTTTGTCAGTGAAAGTAATATTGACTGTAATAAAAAAAAAAAAATGCATTACGTGACGATGTTGGCAAGTATAGAATTGGTTCATGGAGGGGAGCGTGTACTCGGAAAAACAAGTCTTGCCACAGGAACCCGATATCATGTCATCTTCAGTGAACGCGTGATGTGTCCCAATAAGGAGCCTTTATCAATCTCACTTCAAAAGATCTGAGCACTCGTCAACTTCGTAAACCAGTCAATGCGACATTCTAAATATATCATTCTTGGCACTTAATGTACCCGATGAGGTAAAGGATATGAAAAAAGAATGGTGAGAGAGAGAGAGAGAGAGAGAGAGAGAGAGAGAGAGAGAGAGAGAGAGAGAGAGAGAGAGAGACTTATGCAATGAAATAATATTCTACTGTAAATATAAGAAAGTTTTTTATTACTAATGGGACATTTCCTAAATGTTGTGATTCATGAAGTTAAAGAAAAGATGATATCAATCATTCACGCAGAATATAAAAAAATTACTTGTATTAAAAATAAAATAAAATAGTTTTAGACTTTATTCAGGTACTGATCTGAGTTAAAAGGTTGTTACACAGGACAAATTATACACAGCAGCCTAATGATTGTGCCATTAAAGTGTATTCACATTATTAAATATAAAATTTCATTTTATCTTTACCTTTTATAATCATTCTTTCCATTTTTAACGCGAATTCTTGGAGTTATTTTTGTTACAGAGGCCAAGTATTTGTTGGCTCAGTTCTTGAACATCTAACTGAAAATAATGTGAACACTGAGAGCTTTTCGTTATATTTAGTGAGTTGTGAGCTCTCTCTCTCTGTCTCTCATATATATATATATGTAAGTATATATATATATATATATATATATATATATATATATATATATATGTATATATATATATATATATATATATATATATATATATATATATATATATATATATATATATATATATATATATATATATATATATATATATATATATATATGATAGAAATGGTTTTACTTGTCGGGAAATTCTTCCCTATATTCGGAGCACAGCACTTACTACCTGCCCAAGGTCCTGAGGGGAGGAATCGCCACATCCAATTCCAAGAAGAATGCAAAGTGCCAATAAGCGGAATGTGGACTACTTCCATCGATGAGATAAAAGCATTTACGACAGGAAAAGGAAGCAAGCAGAAAGAGAAGAAGAGAGAAGGAGAATCAAGGGAACGTGGAACAATCGCTTTGACCAGATAAGAATCTATGAAAGGGAAAGGAAACAAGAGATGAAAAGAGAAGAAAATTTTGCAGAATGACACCCTCATGGTGGCTCATGTTGTTATGGACCTCAGAATGTTGATGACATGTGCAATAACATACTTGTTAAAAATTTTATCGTGCTGTAGATGTTTCATATCTCAGCAAATATATTTAAAAATGTTTTCCCATAATCCCTATTCATCAAGCCTCAAGCTTCAATGAAACGCCTTCGTTCTGAAAAACTTCCTTAAAATAGTCTGTCTTCATAAGCGGTGATGTATACCACAAGAGAGTATCAAGCAGGAAAATAATTAGTATGAGAACAGACATCATAGCTGCAATGCATACCCGAAGTTCTATAATCCAAGAGAAAGCTGATGAAGTCTGAAGAATCTTTTAGGATAAGTCAAGAGGAAAAATAATCAGAGTCAATACAAAGAACTATAACTACGACAAAGAGCACATGTCCTTTTTTCGTGATCAGGACGAAACCTCTGATTATGTTTCAAGATTATACTAAGGGATTATCAGAAATGCAGAATGATTCAAATGGGGATGATGAAAATAACGGAAAACGGCTTTTGTACCCTATTATCAACATAAAAATTCTGTTTAGGTCTAACGCTTCAGGTAGGAGTCTTCAAGAAACTAATCCAAGAGTTAATGAAGAATCAATAATGACTTATTTTCCGAATGGAGGTGAACACTCAGATTGGGCCCAGTCCTCTTCCCCACCCGGAGCGGAAACGCAACACTGAATGACACAGTAATGTTAATCAATCGCATCGCATGCAGTGCTCCAGCTGACAGACACGAAGAGCCCCCATAACTGGGATGTGGACCGTAGAGAAAACCGTGCCATTTGCAGGCTAGCATGTAAGGTTTAACGGCCTTAAGTGCGTATTATCGTATTCTTTCCGCGTTCACAAATCTTAAAAATTGATTGATGGGTATAAGGAAATGAATAAATATAAAAAAAATTCTTGTTGGCTTACACTTATTAAAAATTGACACGCATGAATTTCAAGGTAATATCCCATGATCTTACTATGGACAAGATATGGCGTTTTGTTAAATATGTACAAATAAAGGCTAAGCATTATACTAATAAAAAAACAGCCTCTGGAAGAAGCATGAAAACACATACTTCAAGTCTGGACTTTCTTTTAGTAAACACTGAAATACAAATTCAACAATTCATGTAGAAGTTTACCAGTAAAGGCACAAGAAAAAAAAAAAAACGAAGGGCTGTCGCTGATCGTTTGATAAGCAGAGCTAAACCTTACAACGATTCGTTTACTCTGTGGACAAAATAACAACTCAGGCGCTCTGCAGAGATCGCCAAATGGATTGACAAGAGTACAGATGGCATTCGCTGCAGAGATTCAGGTAACCAGCGGCATGTTTTCTTGAAGAAAGGCTATTTATGAAAATAAATCAAAGATAAAACTGACAGTTGCGCCTTTGAATGTAGCAAATGTAGTATAAAGAATTTTCACTATTAAACCTTTGATTCGATCCCTTTTCTTGCAGAATTAGGCATCACATAGCTCCAAACGACAGTTTGGACAAAAATATATATCAGACTCGTGTTTCTAAAACAACAAGTATTTAAATTGTCCCCAGGATAATAATGACGTCACAATCCTTGGGCCTTCAGAAGAGACCCAAGGGAAATCAACAATGCAGTCATGGAAATCATCGCGATGAATCAGGTCAATGTGCCACACACACACAACACTGCATTATAAGTGACAGGAGAGGTATGTAGGTTGTGCAGTAGTTTGAGGGATCTACAAAATAGGAAAGAAAAGGGTCAAGAATAAAGTCATTAAACTTGTCAGATTACTTAGGCCAGTTGGGTGCCATATATATATATATATATATATATATATATATATATATATATATATATATATATATATATATATATATATATATATATATATATATATATATATATATTATATACACATACATATACGTATGTATATAAAAATATATATACATATGTATACATTGTATGTATGTGCGTAAGTATCTTCGTATGTATTTGTATATGTACGTGTACTAGTGTACATGTCATGTCAAAATAAAGGTAAAGTTTGAATAATTTTGCAATTGCACCATACTTATTGTACAGAAAGTACGTTATATTACTAGACATTTGTTGTTTAGGAATTTTTACTATTTAATCGGATAGTTCATTAATCCTTTCACTGTCGGTGTTCAGCATAGAAAAAATAAATATATGATTACACACTGCATTTGATATGGTAAGATATATACGATTTCTTCAGAAACTAGATTGAAGGACAACACGGCACAGACAGCCATAGAGAGAGAGAGAGAGAGAGAGAGAGAGAGAGAGAGAGAGAGAGAGAGAGAGAGAGAGAGAGAGAGAGAGAGAGAGAATGAATTCAGTAAAATAATAAGTGTGTGGTTTCATATCTTCCCTTAGTCTTAAAGTTTTTAATGGAAATGCATTAAGGCATTCATGAATTTTTCGTAGGTACTCAGACGAAAATTTAAATAAACTTTTTATTTCATGAAAGATCAGATCAGTCAGCATATAGCTTCTCATTCCAGTGTGTATGCAAATAAAGAATACAGTTTATTATTAACGACGTCTGCAGAACTCCCTCCCATTCGGGTTTCTTATACCGTGTACAAACCAGGCACATAATAAGAATTATATTGGAAGAGGATGTAACTTCTAAGTATCAGTCCTGAATACAGTACTGTACACAGTCTAAAAATTACGAAGAAAAAAGATCTGATTCACACTCACCTTGGTGTCTTTTTGCACGATCCAAGTGGAGAGAGAGGGTAAAATATACAAACACAAAAGCAACATCTCATTAAAATAGTGAAATCATGGACAAATCATCATGGAATCACCCGTAAATGATTGTGCGTGATTGGCGTTCAAAAGGCATCACTACAGACACATTACAACAGTGAAAACTGAAAAAAATAGTGATCATACGGTGAATCTATACACTACACAGCACTATCTACATTGTATTAGCAAGAATCGACAGACATTGAAAGAAAAAAAATATATTAAATAAGAAATAGGTCAATTAGCTGGGTGTTTCAGCGTTTAATTTCCATCAGAGACATCTTCAGTTAACTGGAATTAATCACAACTTTCTTTAAGTCCTATATGAAGACTCATAACGTAGAAGAAAGGCAGCCGCCAGCTTGTCCTCTGCCCTGCATTCGCAAAAGTTGGACTTTCCCTTAATTTTCGTTTCTCTCTTGTGAGTAGTTTATTGTCTCTTGACAGGAGAGCCATCTTGTTCTGTCAGTGTCACAGTGGTGAAAATAATGATATTTCCAAACTTACCTTTATTTTTCTTCATCACAAACTGCATTGGCCTTCATCACGGGTCATGTAATGAAACGCTTAGGAAACAGCCTCTGTAACTTGAACAATATCGCAGACCTTCTGTTGCAAACTGTTAGAGTGACGTACGAGCAAAGTTAGAGGCCGAACTTCTTTTCACTCTGAAAATCCTCTTTCAGCTGACGAAGTTAATTCAGAACTGCTTTGTGAATCGTTAACTTGCGATGAAAGTGTAATTACATAATCCAAAATACACCTGACGACTACATCTGAGGCCATTTAAGTTGAATGCGTTGCTTTAATCATTCATCACAGAGTCAAGAGAAATAGGGTTTTATTCGTTCAACACGAACTTGCAAGAGGGAGGGTAGAGCAGAGCAGAGCAGAGCAGAGCAGGGCAGGGAAGTTATCCCGTCGGCCGCTGCGTGTAGACGACAGATACTTCCGATTGGACATGGCACCGGTTTCATGGCATGGTCAAATGGGCTGCTAATGGGACAGCAGCAGAGTGTGCTGGGCATTGGGTTGATTGAGAGAGAGAAAATAAATGCCTAGCAACAATGAGGTTCCTCTATCAATACAAGCAAGGGAGAAGCAATCAGCCGTGGCAGATAAGGGAAGCATTTTTCTAAGGATGGCCAAGAAAAATTTTCACCATTATTAATAATGTAAAAAAGAAACATTTCCAGTAATAAATATATCACTATTACCTGTATCAAAACACTCCAAAATGCTGCAGAACTCCACTAAGAAAATAAAGGAATAAAAAAAAAATCAAAGGCGTGGAAGTGTCAAAATGTGATTAGCTTTGCTTGTGAAAAGGTAAATGAAGAAAAAACTCTGATTGGTGATACAGCAGTGTGAGAAGCAGCAAAGGATCAATAAGAAAGAGAGGAATGATTATCACGTGCATAAACGGGTGGAAAGCCATAAAAATGGAGGAACTGATGGACACTACATATGAACAAGTGGGCCGAATGATTTATACATACAAATGATTATTTACATACGTACATACATAGTATATACACACAAACACGCACATATATCTTGTACATCAGCGTGCACACACCCAAAATATACTTACATACATACATGTGTGTTTATATATACTGTATATACGTAAACATCCATACATATAAATAAACTCACATATGAACACATACAGATATATACGTACATATAATGCAAATATATAGCTGTACATGGCACTGTGAGCATTTATAAGCCAGATCACGTGCGCGGGACTCTATGTGCACACACACACGTGTTCAACCTGACATACTGTATGGGATGTATGATTTGTGCGTGCGATGTGGCAAACGTGAATATATATCATAGGATGCAATGGAAACCTTTGTGAATGTTCAAAAGGGGAAAATGAAGGTTCGAGGTGTCAAATGGGATAAAGAAGAGTGAGTGTCACTAGGGTGGGTAGCAGACAGCAGCATCAACATCAGCAGCAGGAGCATCATCAGCAGCCTCGGTGCTATGCCAGCTGTGCCCGAGGTCCAGAGCGGCTGGCGTGAATATTTAGTGACAGCGATGGTGCCAGGCGCGCTGGCCACAACAACACTTCATGGTTATTTTTTTTTTTTTTTTTTTTTTTTTTTTGGTAATAGGTCAAAATACCTCGTTCTTCTGGTGCCTAGGAAACATTGGTCCCGTCTTCTTGTTCCAAGTGGTGGGGTCGAGACATCCGCAACCAGCATCGCAGGCCAGTGGGTCCCGATCGGCTTCCGAGAGCCAAGGGTCGTGAGCGTTGCTGATGAAGTTCTCGAGGCCCGTAGCCACCCGCTGCATCCATCGCGGACGCTCCTTCGCCGGAGGCAGATGGCCTCGCGCTTCTAAACCCCCCGAAACCAACAAACCCCACACAATGATTTTGCGAGTGGTTGGTTGGTGGAGGGGTGGTTTTTTTTGGGGGGGGGAAAGGAACAGGGAAAGCCAGAGGTTAGTAGAAGGTCAGACGAAAATAGAGATAAGAAAATAAGGGCAACAAGAGGACGAAACCAACCAAAGACTAGCAAATGTAGCCTGCGAATTATTTTTTGAGACAAGAGGTAAGAGGGAGATCTTTAACTCTAGAAAAAATGAAAGAATATTCAATAAATATGTAGAGCAAAAGAGTAAGAAGAACAGACAGCAATACCTACTGAAAAGATAAAACACTAGACATCTTAGTTATTAGCGTTCAGTAATAGTGACATTATGTAATCTATACCAAAAAATGAGGACATACAATTTTAATACGTAAGTAGTTGTCATGTGTTACAGGAAGCTGCTAGTCTTTCAAATGAGCTTCTCAGTATCCTAAAAAATCTAGACTAGTGGTTAAGTATCAAGAACTAAGTCTAGAGCCATTCTGAAACACTGATATCTGTAAGATTACCGTACTCTTGAGGCTTCATCCTCAATACACCAGGGTAAGGCAAACACAGTCTGGGGTGGCCAGGAAAATGTTAATCAGAATTATTATACGATTTACAATTAGTCCAATGTATTATATAAATCTACTGTTAAAAAGGTAACTTTTAACAATAGTCAAATATTGAAAACATTCATTACATCAATATCCTCCATTTACAAATACAACATCAAGCACTAAGAGTGTTTTGTATGTAACTACAGTTTACTCTATTTACCAAACACACATACGTATACACATTCATACATACATATATTTAATTATATACAGAAAACATATATTGTTATGCACGCGCGCTCACACACATGTGTATGTACATTCACACAAATGCGCACATCTCAACGGCATCAACATTATAAACTTGAAAAACTGAGTCATGGCTTTCTATTCAAAGGAGACCCTTGAGCAACAAAATGGAAAACCAGAAGCCTCTACAGAAAACTATTCAATAAAGTCCGTTACATAAATCAAATAAACAAATAAAAGGACAACACTGATACTGTAAGCAGGGGGACACACAGCCAGCCATGCATTGTAATAAACAGTAAGCAATTCTGGCTCTAACAAAGCTACAACTGCTATCTATTAGTCAGGTGAAGACTACAGCAATGGTACAGAGCGAGAGAGAGAGAGAGAGAGAGAGAGAGAGAGAGAGAGAGAGAGAGAGAGAGAGAGAGAGAGAGAGAGAGAGAATCTCAGATATATTTTATATATGTATATACACATATATAAAATATATCTGAGTTTCTCTTTCTCTCTCTCTCTAATATATATATATATATATATATATATATATATATATATATATATATATATATATATATATATATATATATATATATATATATATGAGATCATGTACGCACGAAAGAAATGAGAAGCTACAGAGAGAGAGAGAGAGAGAGAGAGAGAGAGAGAGAGAGAGAGAGAGAGAGAGAGAGAGAGAGAGAGAGAGAGAAACCACAGGCATCTACAGGGTGGTCCATGATACCTTTTCTTTTTAAGTTGGAAGAGCGTGCAAAATTTAGGGCCTTGTGTAAACTCCTTCAGCTGTCGTTGTTCCTATATCAATGAATACAATTTGTGAAAATATATCCGTGACCAGTTCTCAGATTTTTCGAACATTTGAGAAAAAATAGGATTAATCTGTGTGTTCAAGAAAGAGAATGCAATCACAGTATTTCCCATCTCAACATAAAAACTTATCACAAAAATATAGTTCGCAAAATGCAGGTTTAAACATACTGATGAATGCATCTGGCGCTAATTTGCAAGGAAAAGAGACAAAGACAAATCAAGCAAATCGATATAGGAACGACTATGACCAAGAGGAGTCTGAAATTCAGTTTTTGGAAAGTAAAGATTGACTTTATTAGAGCATTATTTTATAGAAAGAAAAATCCGATGCGAGTCGTTAACAATTACGAGACTTTCAGCCATGAGCATATCTGTCACAGACTCTGAAAGGCTGAACATCAGTAGACTTGACTTAAAACAAGGAAACGCAACCTTCAAGTCTTACATGGTTTACTGAGTGTGTTGCATAAGTAAAATTGCAAGACGTTAAAAATCCAAATGCATTAGGGTTATATAAAAAGGGTATAGGGTTTAAGATCTTTATTTAGAGCAAAATACTGTAAATTATAGATCTCCACATCTCCTTGAAATAATGTGAGCAGTTGTAAATACTGGGTGCATAGAATCATATCAAGTCTTAAGTTACTTATTTAAAAAGGCGCATTATTTTCATAAGAAATGTAGTTAACATACAAAAAGTTATATCATAATTTTTGAGGTAATATGTAGAAATATATGAACAAATCTAATTTTGCGATCTCATATGCTAGGAAAAGCATACATAAATATGTATCCATGATTTCATTATATTACACTATTTAGAACTAAGCTTAGCCGAGTAAAACACAATGAAGGTTTCAAAAGTTTTCCCTAAAACTTACAGAAACAGACAATGTGTTCTGAAAGTGAGAGATTCAGTTACATGTACATAGTCACACCAACATTGCCGTTGACTCTGCTAAGGATCTTAATATTAACGTCTTAAGATAAGATCATTGGAATCAATGCAAGAGCGCTCCGCAGGCAATAAAGGAAGAGCGAAGATGTACAGAACTCAGACCTTTTGTTAAAATAGATTATAATCGTTCATTTATGAAGTGTTTTAAGGTTCGTTTAATTCAGGGGTTAAGTACAATAGCTCATTGCATCAAGACAGCCATGAAAAGTTTCATAAGAGGCAAAAGTAAATTTTCAAAACTAAACCATACTTAAAAGGAAACAAAAAAATAAGAAACATTTCCTCCAACCCTTTTCCTAAATATGGCATGGGTGACTCTCTCTTATTTCCTTAAAATCTTTAAACAGTGTTGTTTCTTGAAATGAAAGTAACTTTCTATAATTTCTGCTACCATTACAAGGCCACCTTTAATAAACATTTACCTTAATTCCATCACCAATGGAAATATTATGCAAAATAAAAAACACTAACCATTAAGCAAATCTACTCTATGGAACTTTAGGTTTGCTTTCAAGTTTCTCTTATAACAACAGTATAATGGTAACTTCAGTTCCTTGAATGAAAGGCCCTCTCCTTCCAACAAATTCAACAAATAAAACCAATTTCAAGCAAGGAAACAAATACATAAGCACCTGCATTACCGAATCACTCCATCATACATGTATAGGTTCAAGATACATTGCCAATGGTTTCAAGAGCAAAATGTGGCGATAAATAAATGAATAAAAATAAATGTTCCGATGATTCTGAAAATAGTTCAGCATTTGTGTTTCTAATTTCTTCTGTTTTTGCACACTGGGAAACTATACTGCCTACAAAAAGGCTTTCACTTCTCTTCCTTGCTAATGTTATAGAAACAGATGCATACAGACCAACAGGAGAAAAAGAAAAAAAAAATTACTTAATCTAACTCAAGAGTTGCTAAATCTCAATGGGAAAGGAGCAGTTTAGAAAATGAGAAGACGGCATGAAGACCCAACTGCAACTGATGCAAAAGGTTTAATCGTATTTTGTTCATTTGTCTTATCTGGTTTTATTCCCTTCTCTTATAATTACGGTTAGAATTATGAGAGTTTCGACGCTCTGAGACTAAATTTATAACCACTATCAGAAAAAAATGAAGGGTAACTATGAACAATTTCAGGTTTAAATTTTCATTTCTATAAGTGATTTTTCTAAGTAGCACTTTTCACTATTTTTTCGAAAAACTCAAGACTTTCCTTCCACTTCTGGCGAAAATAGAGGAACAGTCTTCCTAACCACTTACAGTAAAACTAAAGATGCTATTCTCATCCACTGATATGCAACAATAAAACCGTCTTATTGCCATTACCGGTAAAAATCAAAAGGCATTATGACTTTCGCATAATTTACATCAATTTCAAATGACGTTTTGAAAAACTACCTACTGACCAGTACCTCGAAGACTTATAATAATTAGACAAAGATCGTCTTGAATCATTTATTAAGCATGACTTATCGATTATTAAACATGCAATGTATTTTCAGTTCAAAAATGAGTGAATGTTTGTATACTGCTGAATATTCTATTAACGATGACTCTTGTATACATGACAACGAGTCCGTTCAAAATGCCCTTGCAGTTTAAAATAACTTTTTCTATTCTGCGTGTGTAGCTGGGAAACTTTTCACAACCAACATACCATTAAATAATGTAGAGAGAGAGAGAGAGAGAGAGAGCGAGAGAGAGAGAGAGAGAGAGAGAGAGAGAGAGAGAGAGAGAGAGAGAGAGAGAGAGAGAGAGAGAGAGATTTTTTTCGATTCGGTGTCTGTCTTAGAGCGAAATAATCTCTCTCGGGGCCTCAACAAAAAGAAAAGATTGCCAGTGGATATATCTTAAAAGGCAATTGCCTTCTTTTCATTTCTTTTCAAGCTGAAGGTCGTTCGTAAATTTTTCCTCAGAATCAAGTTCGCTCGCTAAGTCCCAAATGGTAACACCAAACCATTCTCCAAATCTCTTGTGAATAGACCAGTGAATAAAACAACAAAGCCAACTGGTAAAGACAAAAATCTCGGGAACCTTCTCCCACCCAGAAATCTTTCGGGGTAGGATGTATGAGAAACTGCTCTCGTTATCCTCAAAGATAAGATAAGATTTTGCGGAGGATTTAAAATCTCTCACTTTCTTTTTTTGCTCTCCTGTCTTAAGGCGCCCTCGGTGAGCAAAGACTCCCATAAGGCTGGGACAAGATGGCCAAAGTCTTAAGCCTGTGTACATTACAGTGAGATATTAGTCATAAACTTCTGACGCAGCCTGTTAGGTAGGGTTAAAAGCAGTTCCACGGAATGAAAAAGATGAAGTTTCATATGAAACTGTCTAACCGATAATGGAAGTTGATTATAAAGTGAGTAATACTTATCAAAATCATAAATTTTATAATCAATTCTACGCACACACACATATAACTACACACACCTGTATGTATGTATGTATATATATATAATATATATATATATATATATATATATATATATATATATATATATATATATATATATATATATATATATATATATACTGTATATGTTTATATGTCACTAAATAGCGCGTGACAATATATTCAGCTAAGGCCACAGGAGAAATAAAAGAAAGGAGTACCAAGCGCTTTCGTGTTATTTCAATACATTTTCGAAGTAAAATGCTAAAAACACCGAGAATATCTTTCACAGTAAACAAAAAAGCTGAAATAACTACCAGAGTGGCTTTTAACAATCAAAATGTACTTATTTTACCATACAGAGATCTCCTATGTAGGGTTCCAAGTTTTTGCAAGGATTTTAATATTGGTGTTCTTTTTAAATTTTCAAATACCTTGAAAAACCTACTAATAAGGAATTCTCCCAGAGTTTCTCAGGACTGCATTTACAGGAGTCCCTGCATGAATTGCAAGTGTTTTTTACGTAGGAATATCTCGGAAGGGACTGGAGACAAGAATTAAACAACAGATATAGTGTGAGAACGGGTCAAATGTCGAATGCTCTATTTTTACTCATTTATAATTTTAATCATATGATTAACTGGGAGGGGAAAAAGGTTGTTTTATATTGTCACAATATTACTTGTAGAAATGTTATTGACTCTGCTTTGATTAAATATCACGGCGACTTGCTGAATGTAAGCCAGGGTATGCACAAACTAGACGCATTTGTTGTTGAAGAGATTTGTGAGGTTTCTTTTTAATCACCTGTTGAGCTGTTCTGTACCTACTGTACTGGTTTTAACCGGATTTTCAATGTTTGTGTTGCCATTTTTTCAGCTTTTATGTTTACTTTGTTAGCTATTCTCGGTGTTTTTAAGCACTGTACCTCGAAAATGTGTTGAAATAACACGAAAGCGCTTGGTACTCCTTTCTTTCATTTTTTCTGTGGCCTTAGCCGAATATATATATGTATCATTGTCGTGAATTTATAGGGACTGACTTCATCAAAATTTATGCTAGAGGAACTGAGTTGAATTATCCAAAAATTTCAAATGAGAAATCTACGAAGAAAACGAAAAAATTTCCATTTTATGAAGAATAATAAGCCTTCCAAAATAGAAAATGATTTATTACAGTCATACACTGTGAAAATTGTCCAAAACAAACATTGCTCCACTATACCAAGACTAGGTGTTCTTAAGCACCTGATACCATGACTGGTAAGTCTCACAGACAAGACAGTGATTGTGTTTACATGTTCCCAACATGAAACGGATGCCTTAAGAAGTATCCCGGTCTGGCTGATAAAGGACTCGCTAATCTCGTTTAAGAACAATACTGACAGAACAGGACACGTTAATATCAGATACATTATATGCACATGTACAGTAAATGGATTTAAACACTGACACTGAATAGATTGGGAAAGTCTTCAAGACAATATTTTTTAAAGTTGTCAAAATATCAGTGAATTAGCAATCAAATGCCTTACTGATTATTGTATCTCTAGAAACCTGTAATGAAGTCGATGCTAACCTGATGTTTTATTTGGTTTTAATACATCATTTAACAAGGGCCTTTATTTCCATTTTACGTGATACATTTGGTAGCTAGTTTTCGATGTTAGGTTTACTGAGGTTCTACTACGTACGTATTTATCACCTGAATTTTTGTAACTTATTCGATTAATTATGCATCCATTCATTTTTGCATACGTACACTCACATGTGCATACATACACAAATATATACACACTATATATACACATTTATATATAATATATATATATATATATATATATATATATATATATATATATATATATATATATATATATATATATATATATATATATATATATATATATATATATATATATATATATATAATGTGTGTGGGAGCTTTTAAAATCATTATTGTAAGTAGAGAACTACTAATAAAATGAAACATAAAACCGACCACATATGAGACCCAGGGGAAAACCATGAACTTTGCTAAAGAACTGTCTTGTTATAACTTCTTCAACAAATTAAGTACGGTATTCATTCTATAAAACCAAGGCTCATATTTGAATCTTGTTAATGAAAGTATTTCATGAGTCTATTGATCTGCATTTTCATAACTTACTGCCAACAATTAACGGAAGCCTCCAGCTAGTAGTATCACAACATTCTTGATAAAGGGAAAACCGAAATGCTCGGCGTCCAAACCGACTGGGCTGCAGCCAGACAATATTCATTAGGGTTCCGAGTACTCTTCAGAAACAGTCGTTCTGGACTGCCTGATGGTTTTCGGTAATGGAGGTAATGAACACCAAGAAAAGGACGGGAATCTCGGTTCCACTAGAAATCGGTCCTCTTGCGATTCCAGATACTCAAAACGAATTTGGAAATGGCAAACAGTAACTTCAGAAAAACTAAATCACAGAATTTTGCCTGGCGGTTAAACAAATAAGTAACCGTCCTCTGGGAAATATTTGCAATAAACATTGTAAGTTTAGCACAGACGGAAAACTCAGTAAACGATTTGTTGTTTTGGCCTTAGTGGCTTTCAGTTTGGTATTTCAGTGCAAGGACAGTTTTTGAATTATGTCTTTCTTGGCATGACAGAAATTCCGAAGGAAACTGGTTCAGGAATAGTTCTGACTTGCTTTGAGACATTCAGGAATGTCCTTTGTAGGGATATTTTTTTTTCTACATTTGAAATATTCCGATAATTGATTAGCTCTTTTACCTTGCTAGATTTCATGTTCCTTCTGAATGTACAGCCAAACAGATATTCTCTGGAGAGCTGCTCCCGAAAGAACATGTCCAGAGGAACTTGCGCGACGAGTCAGTCAGTCTTCCGTCTTCAAAGAATTAGTACCAAAAAATAGATGATATGACGAAAAGGCAGGTACCAAAATAGATGTGAGCCAAAAATACTCGTTCCAGTTAACTAGATTAGTTCTTGTTTACTGGATTATTGATTGTTTAATAGTTCTTATGGGTTATTAGATTCCACGTTTCTTACGCCCAATGAAGGAGGCTGATTCTTGTAAAAGATTCCTTTGTCTTGAAGGATTGTCATTCTGTTGCACCACTTGAAGGGTATTGACAGAGGAATTTTTTCTTTTTAATATTTGATTTCTACCTCTATACATCACTTGAAAAAGTAAAAACCCTCGAAGAAACTGGTTTCCTGTACTTGCTCAGGAGACCTGGTATATATTAATCTGCTCACAAAATTCTTCTTCTACTCTGTTGTGCTATGGTCTTTATTATCTTCCAGGTAATTCGTTCAGAAATCAGATTTTTTACTTGCCTCACTGTAAGACATGCTCATCCTTTGGAAGAATATGAATCATGAAAGGCATTTCTGACCCACTTTCCTGTCGGTCTGGTTAATCCTTTGTACCTTGCTGACTAGATACCTTGCTCACCAGGACCCGGTACTCTTGACGGCCCGTCATCAGGCTTGCTTGAAGAGCAATGACTGAAGCATACCCCAAAAATGGATTCAGGCATGTTTCTTGACAGTCTTTCAATAGCGGATTATCACGGATGTCGGTTTGGTTCATGCGCCTGTGGCAGTTCGTCAGAAATAGCCCTAAATGAATGACTGATAAAATCAATGATAAAAGCTGAATTTTATGACAGTCTTCATGCTTGGCCAGACGATGATTTTATCGTTTTTCTTTTATACTTTTATTCTTTATTTGTCAGACACTTAATAAAATACTTAGGCTCTACCGAAAATAATAAGGGTGTCGAAGCTATCTTTGGAGGATTACATGCCTTAAAAAACTGAATTTCATCCTTCTGATTTTCTATAAAAAATATTAAATGGCATTTATAAAGACTGCATTCTCAAGAACGGCATGAAATGAAACAGTATCAAATAAATAATCTCATCTTCGTTTGTTATCACTGATTTTTTGCACAAAGTATGTGCAATAAACCCTACAAGAGACATGGCAGCTTAATATCAATTAATTTCAATGAAGCCATTGGCTACTGAACTAAAATGCGTCACGCTAAGTTTACGACCATAAACCTTTCCATCTTAGGTAAAATGTTCTCGTTACCAAAAAGAATATAAAACTGGCGAGAAATGAAGGGTCGCGGGGGGTGGGGGTGGTAGTGGTGGAGGAGGGGGGCGGTTGAGCTAACACAAATTCGAGAACTGCCACGCTTCCAAGGCGTTAAAAAAAAGTCGCAGAATAATTACGCAGCGGAAACTTCTGAAATTCTAGCCCTCTCCCACATAATATTAGAATGACTTTTTTTAAGAGAACCACTAGACAATGGGTGAGCAGGGGTAGGGGTCTTGGTCTTATTTTTGTCTTGTTTCTCAATTTTTTTTGTAAGAGGGTCTTTAGGACGAGGTTGCAGTGAGCTTTTCTTTTACAGCAAATTCCGAAGCATAAAAAGACCCGTAAGTGGAGCATCGTGCGTCAACGATTCAAGGAGATCAAATACTTATAAATTTGGTAAAAAAAAAAAAAATGTTTACAGGGATGATACCAAGAAGGAATACCTGCACAGATCGGGGAGATTCTTATAAGGTTTCAAAAATCCGGTCTAGAGGAAAGGGGAAATCAGAATGAAAATAACCTCACTTGCTTGACATGGCAATTTTCAAATGGGAAATAAGAAAAGAACAAGAAAATAAAGAATATATATATATATATATATATATATATATATATATATATATATATATATATATATATATATATATATCTACTGGATACACGCCCTTTCGAATACAAATATTTGATAAAAAAATGTTTCTATTTGATATACTCCTCAGAGAAAAAGTTAACAAATGCAAAAATTAAGTGTACACACAAGCCATAAAAGCTTCGAAGTTGAAACTTGTTTCCTAATATTCGCGTACCTTCAAGGAATAACGGAAAAGTAAAAGAGAAAAGTATAAAAGGCGAGATGCCAAGATCGAAGGCTTTTGGAAGGCAGAGTGATAGGAACGGCAGCCAGGGTTAAGTGTGATATGACTTCATGTAACATATGCAGATGAACGTAATCTCACTTAACTTGAGTCGCTTTGGATAAAATCTCCAATACAAGTCTCTCGTTACCCTTAGGGGATTTCTTTCTTCCTCTATTTTAGGAGTGAGGACTATCTTTTCGTTAAGAACTGAGCATGAAGCTGTTCCCTTTAAAAATGTCATGGTTACGGAACCATGGTTTACGATCTCCTGATCATGAATATATTTTTCTAAATTCTTGTTCAGGACTTAGTTATTGCCTAATTGGTTCTTTCCTTGGAGTAAAATATTGAAAGAAAACTATTACTATAATTATAATTCCTTTTAACTGCAGAGTCCCTTCAAGAAGAAATTATAGAGAATATAATGTATAGTTTCAATACAGACGTATCTTAGAATTATTCTCCCTTTAGAAACATTCTCTTCTCCCCAGGACAAGGGTACATTCACTCCTCTTTCTTCGCTTTCATTTTCCCCACTTTAGATGTATTTGCTGTTGTATTTGCTTGTTCTACAAGGAAAATTATCTCATAATTTTCATTGATTGCTGATAACAACTTTTACGTCAATGCTGTTCTTATTTGTCCTGTTCATTGTGACCGTCATATTTATTTTAGACTTCTAATCCGTGGAAGTTAACTAGGAAAAATCATGGCCCTTTCGTTTGGTTTACAGGAATGCACGTCCATACAAATAATGATAACAATAGTCATATTTAAAATATACTATGTATAGTGTGTATATAGTATTTCTGTTAGGAATGAGTGCATTAATCTTCAAATATAATTTTCTAACTTCAATGTACTAAGCAAAGTTATGAAACTTCAATAACAACTGGTTTGCTGACCAAAAATTTGTAATCATTAAAGAGAGAGAGAGAGAGAGAGAGAGAGAGAGAGAGAGAGAGAGAGAGAGTTTGTCATCGACATCCTTTCATATTACTGCTGGTATAGATTACAAATAGCTGTACAGCAAGGTAGAACACGATTGCTCAGAAGCTTTATTAAATCGTCATTCCTTTATAAATCTTTCCTAAGATAATTTCTGCTTTAAAGGCGCATTTATTCAGTGAAAGATTATATAATAAGTATTAAAAGGATACACCTCCCTTTGAAGCAGGTTAGGCACATGAAGGATGGAACTACGTGGTCATATTTACATGAAAGGCTGAAGTGGGACAGACGCAATCCTCTCAGAATGTGACACCGATAAAGAGAGCTTCTTGTAAAATATATAGCAGTGAAAGATATATTTTATAATAATTTTCTATGTTGTCATTGGAAAAGAGATCTGATGTCTGTAGACATACTTCGCTGCATTTCATCAAGGATAAAATGTTGTATGTTAAAGTACACAAACAGAGAGAGAGAGAGAGAGAGAGAGAGAGAGAGAGAGAGAGAGAGAGAGAGAGAGAGAGAGAGAGAGAGAGAGAAACTAGCCAGAACTCCACTGCCAAATAACAAGATGAGAATTCCTTGTTGAGAATAATATTTGGTTCACAAGACGATGTTGCAAATGTTTCCTCGTTTTCCCTTACAGTAACATAGATACTGGTCAGGGCAATCAAATGTTACTTCCAAATAAAGCGACATGAAGAATTCCATTTGAGTTTCCGTTAAAAACCATTTTTATATATGTATGTATATTATACATATACATATAAATTATTATATGTATATATGAATAATATATATATATATATATATATATATATATATATATATATATATCATATAAATTATTATATGTATATATGAATAATATATATATATATATATATATATATATATACATACCGCTTTCTTCACATGCTCTCCCTCAAAAAAGTTGCTGACTGTTCTACGTTTAGTTTCTTATGAACGAAATACAATGTACCCTCCCAAGTGAATACCAACTTTCCATCTTTTGTTTCAGTTGCAGCAGGGGCATCTTTTTACTTTTAATATTGGGTTTCATTACCGATCTAACTAAAAAAAATATGCTTTCTATTTTATTAAAATATTATATATATACATACACACTGCAGGCTTCAGGTTAGTTTCGGAGGTTTGTTAAAAGGGGAAAAAGTCAGCAGACTGTCGGGGAATAGAGAAAATAAAATAACTTCAAATCATATCGACTACAATACAATATTCAAGTTACTGAAGCCATGTCAGATATAAAAAAAAGAATACATGAAAGGAAATAACTCTGGCTGGCATGCATCTATTGCTCTAACCTCTACATTTTTGGGCCTGCCTATGCTTCTTTATTTAAAATTCTATATAGTTTGTTTTTAGAATCTTTCTGTGGAATCTTTTACCTCTGAACACTGTCATAAGAATCAATTTCTAAAGCTTTAAAGTACTGATTTTTCTGAGGATGAAACATAATTATAAAATATATTATACCTTTGACAGTTGCCCAGTCAATGGATTGGGAGGCTTCGAAGAAGGCTGAGGCTCCACCATAAACCTCCTGCTCGGATTCCTTCACAGCGGATTTAGGCACATAAAATGTCTTGCCGTTGATAACGACAACGTTGCAATCAAGTTCTCTCAACTTTTGCCGAATCTCAGCTATGCTACATCCTTCAAAGCTCTCAGCAATAGGAACCAGAGGTTCATCCTCCCCACATACATCCAAGTCAGAGTTCCTCTTATCAATGGAATCCTGCGCTCTAGTATCCTTCAGCGCAGGCCTTCTCTCCTTCACGTCTACTACTGTCCTAACGCCTAGAGTAGATTGGTCCTTGTCCCCGGAATTAGGACTTTTCTTGGGTTCACTGTCCGAGTCCCCTGGGGCAGCTTCTGAAAACCTCACCGACCTGTTCAAGTCCCCTTTCCTCTCATCGTTTCCTATCAACCTACGTGTTTCAGAGTTTTCGTCGACGAGCGACGTTTTCACACCACTACTGGATATTCTCACTTCTAACGAGCGTCTATGCCTAGGCTTGGGTGGGGGACAAGGAGGTGTACGGTAAAACTTATTGGGACGCACGATCTCATATTGTCTCTCAGAATCCGTGGCGGACACTATACTGATTTGGTCAGGAGCTTTGACCTTGAGCAAATTATCACTACCTTGAGACAGGACGGAGCATCTTCCATCTTCACCAGACACCTGAATCCGGGGAACATCTTCCTGTACAAGTGCACCATACTGACTGGGGTCTCTATATCTGGGCTCGTCAGGGAAGGGTCTAAAATCTATCTCATAAGGTCTTAAAATAGGTCTAGGCTTATAATCTTCTACTCTTCTAAGGGGAGCCCGATTGCTTGAGGGAGGTATGACGAATTGCACCCTTTCATCCTTGTCATCAGCGTCGAGACTCCCCACCCGAGCCAGGATCTTCTCTCCGATGGGTTCCACATACATGTAGGCCTGACGGGCCCTGCCACTGACAGCCTGCACCACTTCATTCTTCTCGATCTCTTCGATCACTCCACTCACTTCCTCGACAAACTTACTCTGCTTAATACGTCCTACCGGCTTCTCGATAACGATGGCCGCCTTTTGCACCGTCGCCTTCGCCGTTTGGACCAAGGCCCCATGTTCCAATTCGTCCAGTTCAGAGTCGAAGCGATTGATAATTGAACCTCCCTTTGACTCAAGTGCTGAGTAGGCATTTCGGGCGGCGGTAAACACAGCGGAGTGAGCCAGGCGGCTACGGGAGCCGCCATCATCAAATTCACCGCCACAATTGCTGGGACCAGCGGCCACACCCTCGCCGCCATGCTCTCCTCCGACGTCGAGACTTGAGGCCTTGAGAAGGGGCGGGGGTTTGGCGGTCCGTTGCTGGGCGGAGGTGCGAATGTCACACACCTTGGCACTGCCCGTCAGGCTACTACTCCGCCGATGGGACATGACGACCTTTGCTGGGCCATCGCTCTCAACGCGGCACGGCCACCACTCCTTCTACAGCAGTTAATCAGTGACTACGAGCACCAAAACCCATGCAACGCCATCATCCTCACAGGCCACCTTCGGAGTTATTATGCTCATTTAACAAACACACAACAACATAGTATAAAAAAACAAATTCAACTGTCTCCTTCCACTGGGCTACAACACTTCACAGACTGAGAAGAGTACAACCTGCAACTTACAGAAAAAAAAAAAAAATTACGGTTATGCAAAACAAACCACTTCTTGTGGCATTTTTCAGATTTTCAGCTATACACACAGAACATGTTTTAGAAACAACCAAGAGACTGTTGAAATCCTAAATAATCGATATTCTTTGTAAAAAGGACTGTTCTCCCGCTGAGTCACTGTCTACTCGGTGTACAGATAGCAACTGACACCTGGGTCAAGGAGGCGGCGAGGCGCACAGTGTGTAGGTATCCAGGTGGGCAGAAGTGCGACTCGCATAATATCAACACGGCTGCATACTTACGGATCACGCTACACTACTTACTATACGCTCGGCAAGTGACTTCCTTACCTACGCTTCCCTCCCCCTACTCAGGCAACCCCTTGGACGAGTTAACAAACCCTCGTTCCCTTATTTATATTTGGCAAGGCACACCATCATGACGGCAATGAACACCCAGAACATATATCAAACAGCCTGGAATACTTTGATGTCTAAAAGCATTCACACAAAAAAATCCTACAGTTCTGGAAACACAAAGATATATTAAAAATGCTTTGAGACAACAAAATGATTTTAAGCTATTTAAATGCAAAATCTTTTAAATTTCCTTCTGTTGCTGTCGACTCGATTTTTTTCACAATTCTCGAATGTGATAAAAGTCCAGTGTCCTTTGAAAAATGATTTTTTTATATATTACTAATAAAACCATGAATAATAGTAACCTTGTACCGTTGTTCCAGCATTACCCACACCACGACGTAATAACGATTCCTTTATCAGTAATATAATTGTTCTTAATAAGAAATATGCACTAAGTACAAGTATGCAGGTAAGTACATAAGCCCTTATATATATATATATATATATATATATATAATCATGAAGCTACAAACGTCATTTAATATCTACTTCACGCTACTTCGGGAACATCCCCAGTGGGGAATTATCACCAAAGGTAATTTTTTAAGTGTTAAATGGATTGCTACCGCCGGGTCTCGATCCCTCGACACAGTACCTTCCAATGACTCCATTCGACGGTCAAACCATTGAGCCACCAAGAGAGGCATAAGTTAATGCCGAGCCTGCCGCACTTATTTACCTGTCGAGAGCGGGGAAATTGTACTTGGCTTCGGTATTAACCCAATTCCACCATGATAGCTCATTGGTACGTTTGGAACACGCAACTCTTATTATGAAATTTTTATCACACCCTGATTTATATACAGTAATGAAGCTACAAATTTCGTTTAATATCCAATTCACGCTATTCTGAGAATATCCCCGATGGGGAATTATCACCGAAGGGGAATTTTTTTAAGTGATAAATGGATCACTTAAAAATTCCCCTTCGGTGATAATTCCCCATCAGGGATATTCCCGAAGTAGCGTGAATTGGATATTAAACGACATTTGTAGCTTCATGATAGTATATAAATCACGGTGTGATAAAAATTTCATACATATATAATTATATATATATATAGATATATATATATATTCAAGGACTTATGTACTTACTACATACTTGTACATATTTTTGATTAAGAACAATAATGCTGTGATAAAGGAATCGTATCAAGTCGTGATGTGGGTAATGCTGGCACAGCAGTACAAGATTACTATTTTTCGTGGTTTTATCAGTAATACAAAAAAACAATTTTTTTAAAGGACACAGGACTTTTATAAAATATATATATATATATATATATATTATGTATATACATATATTATATATATACTTATATACATATATTATATATATATATATATATATATAGTCCTTATGCATGTACATATGTAAATGGTACTTTACGTCCCCACCGTTGGATACTTAAACACCAGTAGTTACCTGTTATTGCAAGTGCAGGTAAGTACAAAAATGTAAATGCTAAGAAAGATAATTTGTCTGAGAAAAAAAAAACAGTATTGCATAGTAAGTAAACCGTTATATCAAAATCACACACAAATGCACACATACACTATATATATATATATAGTATATATATATATACATATATTTACAGTCCAATTGCTATCTTGAATAAGCAATTTACTTCTTATACATATCCATGAAACGAAGACGCCTAATATATTCACTGAACAGTATCTCACTGCAGTGGTTCTTTGTACGTGTGCAATGCTATTAATCTATCAATTTCATTTCAAGAAGAATGATGAGACATGACCCTCTTCCAATTCCTCTGATATTTCACATCAAATGTTACTTGTGTTTTGAACGCCTGTGAGGGCTTAAGATTAGCCACAGGATTAAAACCCCCGAGAAAATAACCAATACTTGTGAATCTGGTCTATATATTTTTACTTCTTCATCTTTTCTTGCTTGATTATCATCTTGGTCTTCTTTATAATGGTTTTTGAAAGCTACGATAGTGGTTGGATGTATTAACGCATCTAAGTTATGCTTCGGACATCAAAAACCTCAATAAAGTGACTGAACTAAGCACGGCATTGCAGCATTATTATTTCGTTTCACATGACTCCTTTCGTTTGATAAGACGAAAGAAGCTAACACACAGGAAATCAAATAAACTCGGCTAAACAAACACGGGGTAATAACCGATGTTGCACAGATCGATATAAACTCATCAAGTCGAACAGAAACTGGCAATTTTCTGTCGTTGATCAGAAACCAGGCTATATTTGATGAAGATCAAAAATGGTAAAAATTTTTGCTTCATATCAATTTAAGAATTAGACAAGAAATTCCCTGTGTAAAAGAAAAAAAAAAAGCGATATCTGGCGCTGAGTAGAAAGCTGCAGTTATTTCGTTTCCGCCTCTCGTCACTCACTGGTCTCCTCCCATCGCCCCGAGTCCTCGCTCTTTCACAAGCTTCTCACCCCTCCCAGTTTACTTTACGTGACTGAAAAGTATTTATTTCTTGTTTGTTTCCTATATAGCTTTCCTAACTCGGCCGGCTTACCATTATTCAAGACAAAATAAGACAAGAAATATTGTGACCTAGGAATCTTCACTGAAACGAAGAAAAATTGAAATAGAAGAGATTCAACAACACTAACAAAAAGCAATGTCCCTCCTCAAATATGTCTTAACATTCGACCAGTCTCTTTTTTTTTTTTTCCGATGGCTGTTCAGGCCTTATTTTTCCGGTTGCAACTTGCGTCAGACACGTCAGGTCTGTAGCAAGTTCCTATCACTCACTAACCCTCGTTTTCTGTTTCGGCCCTGTTTCCATAAGGCTTAATATTTCTTTAAAGGATCCATTTGTCCATCGGAATGACTTTCAAGACGGCGTGAGTGTAGACTTCATCTTTCCCTTCTGTAACAATGAACGACTCATCCTTTCCTAAAACCAGGCCATAACCAGTTGACCTTAAATATGATCTCTCATTAAGTAGCATGGACAACCTACAAACAATCGCTAACTCTCCAGTCATTCAGTATGGACGAATTACAGTTCCCTCCGGCCTGCGAATATTTGCGAACCCTGGGTTATGTAGTATAGAGTCCTTATAGTTTCCTATTATCTGCTAACTAAAATTAAAACTTGAACACGGCCAAAGTTAGACGTGAAAACTGTTCGAATATTTTTTACAAATTCCCTTGTTCCAAAGTTTAAAAAAGTAGGACCGTATCTGCATATTAAATCACTGATCGAACTAAGTCGCTGTTGAATTTTATCAGAAAGTTCCCCATTTAACTGTCCCTCAGAGGGTCTTAAAAGACGAAAGAAAGTAGTTGGCCTCTTTAGAGGAACAGTTAGGAATACAAAAGAGACAGTACCTGGAAAAACATTCAGAATGAGCCTTTAGTCGTTATCCGATCTAGCGCAGATTAATCACGAGAGAGAGAGAGAGAGAGAGAGAGAGAGAGAGAGCCATGATCAACTCATTATGGAAATAGTTCACAGGCGAAATCAATGTCACAAATAAACATTATTAAGTCTTTCTATTCACACAACAGTGCAGCACAACCAGCATCCCATTCTTTTTGACGCAGAAAAGCACCACCATGCACCACGAAAGACAGAATGTTCCATTTCCTTCTTCAGACCTATATTTTTGTTAACCGTTGAATACGGAATTGCTATCCGCTAACATATAATTCATGCTAGCACCATTACGGTTATAGCTAAAAGTTACCAGCTAGCTGTTTGCTCGATGGAGAAATCTCACAATGGTTCTGTGAAATGAACTGTAGCATGAGGCACTTTCTTTATATCTTTCCAGGGAATTCTTAAGCGTCACTCAGGAAGCTGCTTCAAATGTGAATGGAAGCAAATGCTGTACTTGCTGTACACACACACACACACACACACACACACACGCATATATATATATATATATATATATCTTGATGGATTCTGTTTGATCTCACCATCATCAACAACAACTGCAATACTATGCTCTAACTGGCTCTTAAATTTTATCAGACTATAGGTAACTTCTTAATCATTCTGCTGATGAAATCTGAAGCTACACGTCGGTGCTCATTTCCAGTTAAAAGCACACCTACATGAAACGAGTCATTATTAATGGCGTTTCTTACACTGGAAAATAAATTTCATACACGAATAACTTTACACTGACATTACCTGTCTTTAAATCTGCTTACAATGTGATACAAAAAATGATCGACTGCAGCAGAATTTGCGCTTTCAGCTCACATTAAAAAGAGAGACAAATCTCCTAATGAGAAATGGACTCGCACACGAGACGCATAAACTTCAATTTCGGGCTTTAATTTTCTCGTTTCATAATTTTCACTGCAGCCCGGGATCTCCATTAATTGCAACACTTTCAGCGCAATTCAAGACTTGATAAACGACGTCGTAAGTAGACCGGTGTTACGGTCTTTTCGTGCGGTGTTCGTCAACCCATGGCAGGTTTTTTAAGATTTTCCCTGCAAGCTCTTGAAATAAAAGGTAGTCCTCGCAATTTCTCTCAACAGCCTTTGAATGCACAAGGCCCCTACTGTATGCATGGAATGGTTCCCGGCTCACTACATTAGTAACGATCATAACATTCATTATAAAGTCATACGCGGCGTTGATAAAAAATGCATTGGAGCACGATATGGTTTGCCTTCGAATCACCTCTCTCTATCTATCTCTCTCTCTCTCTCTCTCTCTCTCTCTCATCTTCACAATCGAAAAAACATGAATGATATTCATGTTTATTTATTATTGTCTTTTGCACTAACAATGTGTGTGTGTGTATATATATATATATACATATATATATATATATATATATATACATTATTAACACAAAAAAACGATAAACTACAAGAATATCATTCATGTTCTTTCGATTGTGAACATACGAGGCTGATGTATTGCAAGGTACACCTATTCTTCTTTTATATATATATATATATATATATATATATATATATATATATATATATGTATGTATGTATGTATGTATGTATATATATATATATATATATAGGTAAGCGAACGTTCTGTTTTCCAAAACGCGCACTTGTGTCTAATAAACTATTCATATGAAGTTAAAGAACAATCTGTAAAGATACTAAAGCATCATACGACGGATAGTGGGACTGAACAGTTGTTAGATTGTGGAGTGCAATACAGGGCGCAAGAAATAGTGTAGGTGTTGTCACGCCGTAGAGTTTTCTGATTTAAAGATTTTGAGAACTTGAAGGCACAAGGCGTTCAAAGTAAATGAAATTAAGAAGTGATACTGAAAGATTAAAGCAAAATAACTGTAGCATGATGACACAGAAGTCCAATAGTTTATGAGTGTCACATTTATATTATATTTTCAGACTGAATGTCAAAAGGACTGATGCGTTTTGAAAGATAACGGATGTGAGATTAAAGGGATTTGCTGAAGTGTTGCGAGATTAAGGTTCTATCAGATCCAAGAGGTCGTCTTCGAAAAGGACTGTGAAAATGAGAACGATTCAGGGAAAGAAGAGATTACTTCATGTAACACTACGAGTGATATTATAGGGTGCTAAAATTAACCTTGCAATGTTAAACTTAATTGAAAGTATTATAATGCTCACAACTTCATACAACTTAAAACATTACAGTTTTAATAATGGAACACGGTCAAAAGTAAGAGTGCTATAACAAAGCACAGTATTAACTAACGTTGCAAAATTTAAGGATCCTTAAGAAGGAAATGTCAAAGTGGCGAAAGGCAAAACAGATTATATGGAAGCGCTGAAAGAACACTTGTGGTACTAATGGCCAATGAATTTATCGTAAACTGTTCCGATGATATCACATACCACATAATGAAGGATAAGATACAGTGTTGTCATATCAAATTCCTTATGAGCTGTGATGACGTGATTGTAAAGGGTTTCGAGAGTTTGTTAAGACATGAGTTTACAGTTGTGTTATGTTATATAGGTTTGAAATGATGCACTACGTTAGAGTTACAAGATTTGAAGATGTCAATGACATTAAAGTGATATAAAGCGCTTTAGTTTTAAAAATAAGGATTTTACAATTAAAAGGCGACAAAATAAGATGTTAAAATTGGAGATCGAATTTTTTTTTTTGAAGCTTTCATACAGAATATTTGTGTTCAATGTGTTGAAGTAATAAAGAATAGAATTAAATTTACTGAAAGAACGCAAATCTTATAAAATCTCGGTTTTAAAAATAAACAACGGTAAGCTACATAACATCTGATAATAGCATTACGTTATTTCACGGCTGGATGAGTTCTTCAGCTTTATTTCCTAAAAGTAGAGGGACAACTAATATTTCCAATACAACATAGCCTATATGTCTCCTGTAGGCAAGTAAATCACACATTCTTTGGGAAGGTTAGTTGTGCTTCTCCTCTTAATCCTTTCCTCTCAAAAATACGTTCTTTTATGTACCTCCCTTCGAGAACAAAGTCGTGCGTCACAGAACAAATATCTATGACATTCGCACGCCAAGGAAGTGTCCTTGATTAAAGAAGATTACTCAAGGTATGCAGAACATATTCATCACAGACAGAATGCCAGTTTATTAAAGGCTATCGTAGGGAAGATTCCTATGAATTTCTGCTATAATGTCAACTTTTACAAGACCCAACAACCACGACACGTAAGTTTTCACTTACTAGAGTATAAAAATATATTTCTCTAAGCCCAGCATTTACCGTGAATGCGTATTGATTACGTGATAACATAACACAAACTAGATTGCTTTGATATGACTTTGTATAAACGATACAAGTGCAGACAATTTTCCGCTTCATAAACGATTTCTTCTGTTGTTTCAGCAATGCTAAGAGATCATAATATGTTATCTAATTACCCAATGAGCAGCGCAGCGATCTGAGGCTTCCACTCCCTCTGGCTCCCAAGAAGGGGGAGAAGGAACCATGTCATAGCCCCCAGGCCCAGCTCAGGGGTATCTTTTTCAAATCATTATAAACGGTTTTAGGCCTATGCATGTGGAAAACAGAACAAGTCTTTCCAAAACTTTAGCTAAAATGATCATTAATAACGGAATCTATTTTTCTTTCACCCTCCAATGGCACAAGGTGACGTTACCCCCTGATATTCGAGCATAAATTCCAAACTCTTACAAAGTTTCATAGATAATTTTTGAATATTTTCATCGCCAGATGTTTCGACATCATATTTTTTTCCCCAAGAAATATACAACAAATTAAATTTGTCAGGAAAAACTGATTATTAAAGTTATAATTACGCATCAGAGGGAAGGACATTGGAGACGGTTTTTTTGAAGGAGTTAAAAATAAAAGATTCTCTGTAGGTTATATTTCAACCCGAGCTTCCCCTTTTCACTTTCTAATTAGTGAATTCTTATTTATTATTATTACTACTATTATTCATAATGTGCGCACAATTCAATAAAAAAGGCGAAAATGTCAATTACGGCCTAAAGTTCTCGCAGACGACTATTTGACAATTGCTTGTGTAATACATCAAAGAAGGATGATTACTACATCAAGCGGTGGTTTTAGGCCGTTAACTTGAAAGCACAGCATTTAACCAACCCGTTACCGAACAAAAAATGAACATGAAGAAGATTCCATGGCTTACTGCACAATCATTTTTTTTTAAGTTATCCCAAGAAAATGAAGGTTTCTTGCAAGAGGTCTTGGTATATATAATTCATTAACAATTTACAAGATCAACGGAAGAGCAGACAGGTATTCCTCATATAAATCAAGGTAAGTAATTAAGGTTTCTGTGAATGCTATGACTTAACTACAGAAAGGAAGGGACAGTTCTCGCTTGAAAATGACAAGTGAAATTGACTCTGATAAAACTTTTAACACATCTAGGCGCAACACCCTGTGCCTCCGGAGTTCCACGAGCTTGATCATCAATTTTCCAATGACACTGAATTACTGGTACTCTTCTCTTGTCCTTAGGTTCTTGATTGCATAATGATCCCTGATACTTTGAAATAAAATGTCTGCCGCTCTTTTTCTTTATCAAGTTCTCTTCAAGAACAATGCTCTCCAACTACAAACGCAATCATGAGGCGGATAACTTCTAGGAATATCTCTTGACTACAAATACAAAAGATCACAGAGATTCCGTGAATATCTCCTTGCTATTACAAAGGAAATGAAAAACTGACCTCTTATTAAGAACAGTCACTCGTCTTTATTATTTTCTTTTCTTCCGACTCAGTCACTCATTTGCTCTCATACATCACGTCTCCTAGCTACAGACAGACAGCATCCACGCTTCAAGACGACAATTAACATAAGAGGAGCGCACCAAGACTTCCCATCCCCACACCTTAATTCAGTTACGCTGGAATGTAAGGGCCAGGAGAGAGAGAGAGAGAGAGAGAGAGAGAGAGAGAGAGAGAGAGAGAGGGGGGAGGGGGGGGGACTCTCCTATTCTTGAAGGAACCTGGGACTCGAGAGACGATAGAAATGGTTTCTATTGATCCCTGAAGGATCTCCTCCCCGGGAACCACACCAGCTAGAACAACCATTGCAAAGAGCCCATTCATTCACAGGATTTCTGAAAGGATGTCACCTCTGGTAACCTTGAACTTCACTGAGTTCTTCACATTCGTTTCAGGATTAGAATAATTCATGATCACCTACACGAAACACTTGATACTAGACGAGTACCAAGATGGAAATTTTTGATCTGAAAACACATTATAAAGACCTATACGCGCATGTTCACTCTGGACAAATAAACACACACACACACACACACTCACAAGCGAACTGTAAATGCACATTTAACCTGGATAAATAAACACAAAAACATGTGAACTGTAAAGAGACATCAACTCTGGATGAATAAATGCACACAGATGAATTGTAAATACTCATGCCTGTACATATTCATCCTATAATTTGTTAATTTCTCGTAACACGAGTTAAAAACGAACTTCAGACAACTACACATTTTCACTAAATTTCATAAAAGTCCAAACACAAACCTTAGATTCACAGCCATGTGAATGGAATACGGGAGTTGTTGGTGAGTAAGATATATAAAATAATGTGTATGTACTCGGGCAGTAATTTGTTTTCACAGCTATCATTTTAACCAATGCAATAAACTGACTACGTCAAGGGACTTAAATATTTCATTTAGGCAGTAAAACGAGGAGACAAAATACGAACAATGACACTTACATATAAAATTTTCCGTATTTTGAAAATGGAAAGCTTTATTTAGGAGAAGCCTGAAATCACGAAATTTATCCGCTTTAATCCTTTGGCTTTGGCATGCAGCATTTGGGCGTTTGTGACAATCGGCTGAATGGGGTTATGTCATTTTAGAGAGCGTGAAATAAGAAAACGGGAAAGAAGAGTTGGCTGAACTTCAAATATACAATGGCGCTATATATTTTTCTCCTCTGTTACCGAAGGAGAAAATTTTGTTCGGGAATTGTATTGACTTCATTAAATGTTTTGAACTCAAAAGGGCAAAGGGCATTGATATCCTCTTTATATGATAAAATGTGAAATGCAGCGCTACATGACAAGCCAAAATATAATAGTTAACATTCAAGCTACATTGAGCCTAAAATGTAAAGGTCTTTCTACACCATAATTGAATTAACGTTCGCAGTAATATCTTCCAAAATAATTTGCCTAACCGCAATAAGCACTGAATGATACTTGAGATAGGAAAGCTCGTCATATAGCCATACAGGCCGATGGACGATAATTAATTGGAAGAAGAGCACACGGCAAGAGTCCTCCACCAGGAGCAGTTCAATATTGAAACAAACACCAATTCATCAGTCACTGCGTCCCGCGGGAATCTGGAGTGGGAGTGCTCTACAAGTATCACCCGCAAAGCAAATACAATAAAAGCCTCTGGGCAGGGAACAAAGCTCCATTCATAAATGAATGAACTACCGCCACACTTTGATGTTTCATTCATCGCTTAACAATATCGGGTAGGCAACAACAGAGCTCAATTACTGTCGAATGTGCACCGTACGCGTTGCTAACAATTGCAGCGATATAAATACATGAGCTAATATCGAGCGTAATTAGGTTTATACACAGCGCCTTTGTAATATATATTCATTAACGACAGAAGTTAAATATTTTATACAAGGAAACGGATGATCTCTGGACATGTCCAAAGACTAGTGTCGTTTATTTTTAACAGGTAAATCTAAGACTGACATGAGTAAATAAATCAGTAGACTCAATGCATCTATCTAAAAGAATGTAATTAGTAGTATTTGGATCTTTATCTGAGCGTTCTTTTCTTATTTTTTTTATTTATAATTTTGTGTTCGTTACATAATACTAACTTCTTATATGGCTATTCCTAAATTCAAAGAGTAGAAATCACATCCTACCTAATAAAGGCGATTACAGCAAATTACCAAAATTGTTCCGATGAAGTCAAGAATGCCAAAACTCGAGTAACCAAAAAATTACTCGACAGACCAGGTTTCCGAGTATCGTTGTGACTGCATTCCAAGCTTATTTCATGGCAAATTTTACAATATATAATTATGATGCTAATGTTGAGCATTGGAAGTCCAGCTCACATTTACTTTTCAAGAAAAACAAGGAAAAAAAAAGAGCGAGATTCAACGATCTTTTTAGGAATTTGCCATTCTGTTTCTAAATAGGATTCTACCAATACTTCTAGTCTTTTAGTTGCCCATTTCTTACATAGAGTCAATTATTCCCTAAATCTTCCTAATCTTTTTCATTCTCATTTATAATAACGACCAATATCTACTTGGTTAAAAAGCGTGCATAGCTCAGAAATTGGTAAATAAGAGCAATTTTCGATAGCTAATATAAATTCATTAAACCACAGAAATAATTCGTGAAATTCTTCATCAAAATATCATCATCATCATCATCAGTAGTAGTAGTAGTAGTAGTAGCAGTAGTAGTAGTAGCAGTAGTAGTGATGTCATTTCTACTAATGAACGTAATGGTAAAATTTCGTAAGCCTTTAAAATGGAAGCTTAGTATCAACGCCGCAAGCACAAACTAGCATCCTAATGGTCACCTGGTTTAGTTATTTTCAACTCTGATTCCTTATAATGCAACATTACTGGCAGCAGCCCCAACACATCCTTTTGCAGTAGGAACAAGCCCGTGCAAATTGAGGAAAAAACTACATTAAGGTTCCCTGGCTGTCCTTCCAACAAAAACATTTAATTTCACAGTATTTATGGATATTTCTTTTTTGCAATTCAACTGAGAGAGATAACCTAAAGCTAAATCTAACTTTTCCCTAGAAAAAAGTACAAAAAATATAAAAATCTTTACATTAATCTATCCTATCGCTACTTGCACCAGACTGCGTTTGGTGACTTTTTTGCCTCGAATAATGACAATTTAACCGTCATACGTATTATTATCATATCTTCCCTACCAGTTTCAAAACCCTAGCATGATCCTGACTTAAAATATCATTTAGTCAAGAATAGAGTAAATGTAATCATTTCTGTCTATAACGTTTCACTCTCTCTCTCTGAATACCTAAACTTCCTGCTTCCCTGGTCCCTCTCCTGAGGCAGCCCCGTGCCACACTAATCGAACGACCATCCCGCAGGCAGGCATAACAACGGTGACCCCAAATCTGTAGCGTGAGTCTTCCGTCCAACTTCGTAGAATCTGATGGCCATTACGTAAGTCATTGTGGGGATAGGTCGGGTCATTTCTCAAGATTAGCAGCAGTCATTAGTCTTCATTGCGCCCTCATCACTTCTAAGTAGTACTCTTTGTACGGAATATGGGTGGGATGAGCACTATAAGAAAGGTTTTCAAAGTAACTTCTGTTGTTTGTATACATAAACAAATTAGCATGATATGTTAATCGAGTTATTTCAGCTTCAGTTTACTAATCCCGTTTATTTCTTCAGTAAAATATTCTTTAATCTGCACAACCATGATTTTGTAGGCCATGTCTATTAGGCTTTCATTTTTGGAATAAAAGTTAAGTACGTTTCTAAAAAAAATATAAACGAAGTTTTTTGGCCTTAGACCCCCCAGAACAATTTGTTGTCTCCTCCAAAATGGCCGCAGTACAATCATCTTGGATTAGAAACCCATCTGATAACAGTTTTCTGTCAGCCCGGTCAGGCATGAAATAAACAATGCTACCCAGAATTTAAAGGCACAAGGAACCCAAATTGCACTGTCTTATGAAACTGTAATCTGGAGAGAGTTAAATTTTTAGTAAGATTTCGAAAACCCAGGAAAATCCTAAATAAGTACAAAAAAGAACTATCTCACCCTTTCCGGCATATATACTGCAAATGATTTTCTGTGAGGGGAATTTACTCGTTTTCCTTTCTTCCTAACGCTACCTTTGAGATCTGTGAACAGAAGCGCACAAACACAGACAGTATTAACAAAGGTAGATGATAGTCCTTCATGGTAATAGGGAGTTTGCCGTTATGGAATCACAGCAACATATCATATGCCTCATAATTTCTTTTCCAATTGCATAAGGAGCTTATTGCATGGATTTGCGTTTACCTAACTGATGATCAACAAGCCTATGGCAAATTTCGCGGGACGGTGCTTCACCCAACAGCAATCACTGGCATTTACGATAATGACATCAATACCAAAGCGAATGAAAGTCTAGTATAACTACTATAGGGTAGAGATACCAAAAACACCAACAAAACCTTAAGAAATATAACCTAAATCCACCAACGAATATCAACAAGACAAAACGTTAAATATAAAATAAATTCTTCCCCTATTTCCTTGAAACACGCAATGGAGTAGGTAACTGTGAGGAATATGGAAAAGAAAAGCCTGATACTCTCTCTCTCTCTCTCTCTCTCTCTCTCTATCTCTCGCAGGAGTCCATCGGAATTTTTCAAGTGCAGGGAAAATACGACTTGAGAACCGATAAGACTCCACAAACTTGTTTTCCTCTTGTTAGGGCTCTTTTAGCTCTTTAACATGGAATTTTAAAAAGGCGTTTTATAATTCGGTGACTGTGCACTCCCACAACCCAACACACACTCACAAATGCAGACGGAGAGAGATTCTCAACAACTGAAAACGAATATGATACTAATAACGACGGTGGAACCGGCTTTGCGACAGCAAATTCTCGCTGATGAAGTTAACTCGGTTTACTGTGCACCTCTAACCACATCGGGTGACCCAGAACGCTGCTCTTGTGTGACTACATTTAGGAACCGAAACCCAAATTATGCCTCTGAAGAGAGAGATCGTGGAGGCCAGATGGGACACTGCACCACTTCTGTCTCCCTATCAGCAATTTGATAACGTGAGGGACACAGTACAAGTCCTCAGCCTGCATCCCGAATTATTCGCAGTTACTTCAGCAAAAACAAAAGGGAAATTCAAAATTTCACACGAGGCACTATATATTGCCATATAAAGCAACCCTAACAATATGTCAACAGTCCTAAAAAGAAGGAATTTGGAAGCTGGTTCAAATCCACAAATTTCATAGAGATCCAAGTTCAAAATAAATAAAAAAAATATCAAGACTAAATCAAGATTTCAAAATCTCAAAATGTGGCAGCTAACCTAGACCCATTGAATAGACTTATCTAATGTTAACGAGCTGACAGACAAAAATGAATAAAAATATATATAAAGTTGAAAATCGTAATCACACAGTGTCCTTCCAGCCTATAATTCCCGTAGTTTTATATCACATAAGAAATTTATAGAGGGGATGTATTTGAAGCGCTGAACTTTTTATCATGCCTTGGGGCTACATATCTTCACGGAGTCATTTGTTTGACAGGATGATAAACAACATGATATGGCAACGAATTTGTTGATACAATATGTTTCCTATTATGGACAAGGAAAACTGCTGTTGTTTTAAGAGGAAAGAACTTTCCTTAAAATACAAGGAAACTCGGTTCCAACAAAGGAATTTAAAACACCACCAAAAATACTTTAACAATTTCAATAACTCGAAGCATGAAGGGTGTCACTTTGTCTACAAACTAACACACACGCACAGTACATAAGCACACACACATACATACAGAAACACACACACACACACACACACACACACATATATATATATATATATATATATATATATATATATATATATATATATATATATATATATATATATATATACCAGTGAGTTTTTTTACAAAGATAGTTCAAAATCAAATTAACTATATCTATAATTATTGTCGTTCAATAATTTCCAATTTGGTATTTTGTTAATAAGAGTGGGCGATACATTTAACAAACAGGTAAAGGGTAAAATGAAATACGAAGCTATTCGAATTTGAAATCGTAAGTACTGTAATGTTTACCGAGTAAATTCGTGAAAGAAGATTCTGTTGCCCATGGTACTTATCGTTCTGTCAAAATGGATCTAAAATGTATTTAACTGATGTATATTTGAATTTCTATTGGTATTTAGTGCGGTAACGCTATGGAATACAAATACACATATTCTGCATCTCGGCGAAAGGATTATAAGTAACTTTCCTGTAACAATGTTATTGACGATAAAGACTGACCATGGGCACGGGAAAAAATTACGCTTCCACAGACAAAGCAGTTGTTCACTGATCGAAAGTTGCTTTCATTCTGCTACAGCAGCGATAATATTCTGACATCATATAAAATCGCATCCTGTTGCTTGGCTTCTTGGTTTAGATTAACCCGGCCTTTTACCAGCAAGGAATTCTGCACTAAGACGATCCGAAAGTATGATAGATAGTGAGATACCCGGTGTGGACCTTCGGACTCTGCTCCCCAACAAAGACGAAATCACACCCACAAACCCCTTTTCTTCCTCAATATGCCCTTTGTCATGTTAAACACCATGGGTTCCCATCTGAGCTGAAATTATCAGTTAATTTCTGAATTATTCAGAAATACTTTTAATTAGTTAAAAATATTATTACGAGCTACACTTCATTTTCTTGGAGCCATAAGTCACAAGTTATACAGTCAAACTCGGAGAACCTTGAATTGTACATGTCAACCCATTCTGCACACATAAACACACAAACTATATATATATATATATATATATGTGTGTGTGTGTGTGTGTGTGTGTGTGAGTGTTATCCTTCATGTAAAGGCTCTCGTTAATCACGCGGGCTAATTTAAGTAATCTTTGAAATTTTCTACCTCTCCTCCCATTCACTCATTAGCCGCTGAAATGTAAGATTTTATTTTTGTCTGAAGGACTCCAGATTTTATTTACCAGGCGTCCCGAGTAACGATGCACGCATT
>JANJGK010000012.1:40078619-40091891 GCA_039081455.1 Macrobrachium rosenbergii | reverse complement strand
TCATAGTAGACTTTGTTTCATATTAACCTCGATGACTTTCTTAAAGTGCTTTAAGGGAGTAAAAAGATAATTACAAGATATTTATAAGTAACATCACATTATCTAATACTGCAGATGTGATAAAAGACATGTTGGCGCCAAAGTATTGAACGAAACTGATCTAGAATATTCTGAGAAATAATGTCACCAAAATCTCTGTATTTACATAGGTATGCACAAATTGCTCATATAAATACAAATATTACACGCACTCGTACTATATATATATATATATATATATATATATATATATATATATATATATATATATATATATATATATATATATATATATATATATATATATATATACTGTAACCTGTAGGCTTGGTAATTGCAGAAAGGATAGTGTGTTACACACGCAGCCTAAATAATAACGAAGAAATTTATGTGAAAATAGGGAACAAACGACAATACTCGTTGAAAATAAAACAAAGGGACAGAGACCAAAGCAAGCAGGCGGTCCCGAGATATATGGACGAAAACTAGACAGAATTAAGTGCCTTCACTAAAGAGTAATGACAACATAACAAGATATGAGATGTTCACAGCTCCTCAAGTACCCTAAGAGAGAGAGAGAGAGAGGGAGAGATAGAGAGAGAAACGCTTATCTGTTGAAATACCTATCAAGCGAGGCACACTTGCAGAGGAAGTTGGTCAATGAAATGCAATTATCTTTATAGGGAGGCACAGCATGAAATGCTGCTCAACACCTGGCAAACGCCTAACAGTGACAAAACACGTTTGATATATACAAAAGAATTCCTGCTTGGAAAAAGCTCATGAAAATACACTCAACAAGTACGATACGATCATGAAACTTTCGTACTTGTGACATCTTTCAAGATCCTCATCGGTATAAAAAAAAAAAAAAAAAAAAAAAAAAGAGTACCAGGGATATGAAATAAACTTCCGTGATAACCACTAGGGTTCTGAATCATATAGTTGGTTACCAGAGTAAAAGAAGTTAAAAGAAATATACAGATCGATATATGAGAAAGGTATTCATCATCTACAATACTCCTAATTCATATGTGCGGGTACTTCAGGCGAGCTCATAAGCACGTCAAAGCGAGCGGAAAACTGGTGAGGATACGATGAATCCGTCACGCACATCAGCTCCTTCCATAACAAGGAATACGAAACGATGCACTGAACTGCCAATTCGCGCTGTCAATATCGTCTAGTCAATAATCGGCCCCTCCAAGTATGAGGTGCATGTGTGAATGTATGAGGACAGGGAATACTCATGACTCGGGGGAATATCTGAACGCGGGTATCTCGCATTTCGTTGGAGCTATTGTAATGAGGTTACTGGGTCAATGTCTAGACGGCTCCTGCTTGCACAGGAAGCAGACACCTTTCAAATTGGAAATAAATCGAGCAAGAAATCAAAGCATCTTCACAGTTGATCAGTAAAATAATTTCCTACAACGAAACTGAAGTTTTTGGCAAGCTATGTTTCCGTCAACAGTTCATAAGTACCGCAAAGTGATAGAAGAAACCTGTTTTTCAAGAGAGGAAAATGTGGGAAAATGGGAATGATCAGAGTAGAGAAAATGCAAAAGTACGCGAATAATTACTAAAAAATAAATTTAATGTAAATCTAGGCATAAAATACTTGTAAATATTGCCTTCCCTGAGGTGCAATTGACTTGGTTTCATCAGGATGACTGTAATTTGTCGCTGAGAGAGACAGACGCTCTTCTTTCAAGTGAAACTCGTTTCGTATTCTAAATCGTGGAACTCGGGATACAATTTTGAATTTGAAGTTGGTTGCGTGTGGGATCCCGACAGCTCCATTGTAAGATAATGATACATTTAACTGGTCCAACTTCTTAAAATTCAAGTATGGTCACGCAACAAACTTGTGAATAACCAATGGCAACTGACGTCCATTACGCATGAAGTAAATCTTCCTGTATCAAAAACTAATATAGAGATTCAAATGAAAAAGTCATCTGCATCCGTTACTTTCCTTCCAAACTCTACAAAGAACTTCTGCAAAATAGTAATTATGACTTTAGGAGAGAAACTGATTTTTTCTTAAATTTATAGTTCATTGGAGCTTATGAAAGAGATAAGTTTCCAATTCATCCATATTATTACTGACATTTGACGAAAGGTTGCAAATCTCTTCTCCACTTGGAGCTTAATAGAACCAGTGTACCCGCCAATGACCTAGCCACATGACCATCCCAGGAAACTCTATAAACTAAACTCATCATCTTTTATCCATTCACAGTCTGACAACCAGTTTAATGGAGTACATTTCATTTCTCGTGAATCTCCCGGACGGTTACTGGCCGTGTCAATAAATTTGGGATACATTAACGGAGTGATGTTTTCCACCATTTTCGGAGGGGAACTGTTGTATATAATTAGGATATAAATGCTTGTGTTAAAGGGACATGTAGCGCCAACTTGCTTTTCACAGACTGATTGAATGTAGACCCCATTAGCTTTGGAAAAGAATCATCTTTCTTATGAATTAGTACGACATATTAAAGAGGCTTAATGGCAAATATTCCTAATTGAAAACGAAACCTGAGCTGCATAAATGATCTGAAGTCTGTATTTCGGGTCAAGGGCAGCATACATGATAGCTAATATATAATTGCCATTTCGGTATCCACGTCACCAATTGTGTGTCTTATTCCTATTTCATTAAGAACGATTCATTTTCCGCTCAAAAAATACATACCACTTGAATCATCATCATCAGAATGCAAAAGAAATTCGCAATTATTCTCAATGACCGTAATACACGTAAGTACATAAAGCTGAACTCTCCAAGAGAGAGAGGAAAAAGTAAGAATTTTGACTTTTATAGCCTCTCGAGGTATGGACCGGACAGCAAACCCACAATTTATCTCAAAGTTAGACGACTGCTTTTTCCTTCCCAGAAATTTTTCCCTCCTACCACACATCAACTTGATATCATCAACTCCCAGCATCCAACCCCCTCCCACCAATTTGGGGAACTGGACCCACCTATCAACACCCTAACTTCTCTCATTCCCCAGCCACACTCCCTTTCCGCCGGACCAAGCTATTTCCGCTACAGAGGGATGGGTGCGCTCTCTCTCGTCTGTCTGTCTGTCTGTCTGTCTCTCTCTTGTTATGCTCAACTGCTTACCGCTGTATCTGTTTCCCCATCTGCACTGAACTAGGAAGGTCGCTTTAACTCATTACTTTAAATTTAAACCCAGGTGGCAAGTTGCTGTAATGATGACATCAATGTCTGTTAGAGAGGTACTCTTCACTACACATTACAAGATTCTTGGTATATATATATTGCTAGACCTAAAACTATTCAGACTTTATCCGCCCATATGCTAAAGGCTTTAAGGAAATTCTGTGAAAAGAATTCGTCCGTAGTGTTCCTTGAAGCCTTTTCCTTTTTCATACGCATCTGCAACACGGCAACATTTCCATTATCCAGCCTCCCATTTCCCTTCCAACAGCATCTATCTTCTCACATCGCCTCCGCCAACATCTACATCAGCCGACAGCTTATGGTTATCCCACAACGGATAACATCTTTTAGCTGAAGTTTTCTTGAACCCATTTTACCATATCTTATCATATTCTACCCATTTACCATATTAGCAGGTGGCAAGTAGTTCTCTACCGCCTGCTAAAAACATAAGGCCTTTATTATGTTATTTCTCTTCTGGAAGGGGGGGCTCTTATGTTAGGGGATCAGTAGGTAACCAAAATTCATTGCTCTCTCTCTCTCTCTCTCTCTCTCTCTCTCTCTCTCTCTCTCTCTCTCTCTTCCTCTGATAACAGTATGTTCTTCTCTTTATAAGCCCCAGAATCTAGTCCTTACGACCTACATCACTGTAAATCTTCTGTTGTCCGAATATGCATCCGTAATAGACCACGTACACGAACCATACACACACACTCTCTCTCTCTCTCTCTCTCTCTCTCTCTCTCTCTCTCTCTCAGAGAGCGCAAGGTGGAAGGAAAAGAGAAATAATGCTCTCATGACTTTGATCGCGCCAGTCTTTGTACAGGGCTTCTTGCACCGCGGGACCCTCCCCGGACCCTTTGGAGGGTGCCTCCGGGCCCTTATATAGGTTCAGTAACTTGGGACGAAATTTGATTTTGAGGGCTATATTGCATAGGTGTCAGGTTGAGAATCTCGTTTGCAAAATGAAACTCTTGAAAGGCCAACTGCGGAGGGAAAATGGGATGTAAAAGTAAAGTTTATTTTTTCGCCTAACAGAGTTAAGAGTTGGTCGTCTCACTTACATTACTGTTCACAAGATAAAGAAATCGAGAGAATGATCACTTCTTTCGATGACGCCAATTTTTTTTTTTTTTTTTTTAGGCCGACGAGGCAGACAACTCAACGTCTACGATAAGTAATGGACATTAAAACTAATAGCCATAAAAAACGATAATGTCTTCTAATAAAAGCATCCTTTTGAAGTATTCCCGCTACTCTAATCAGAGTCCTTTCATTCTCACATTTCATGGGTGAATTGTTTTCCGTCGTAATACTGATGTTAATAGTTGAAAACCAAAACTTTTAATTATTTCTTTCTGAATGTTCGATTACATAGCGAAACATGTAAAACACTGAAGTTCGCATTTGATACTCAGTCACATACATACATACATACATACATACATACACAATTCATTATAAAATCAGTTATATCTATAAATAAGTCACTAAAAGATTCACGAATGATTTTGAAGCACAATATTCAGTGAAAACGTTTAAGACTTGTCAATATATTTCATAAATCCCTGATATAGATTAGACCAATTGTTAAAAAATCACATAAAACCCGCAACCTTTCACAAAGCAGGATGCTAATATGCAGAAGGGAGACAAAACATACCGAAGAGAAGACAAATTTAGCGAATGAGAGACAAAAACAAGACAGATGAACAAATCAACAACAAAAAATCATAAACAGATAAAAAACAAATGAGAAAAAAAATGAGTAATGACGTGGTGTAAGAGAGAAACAAAAGCCACCGTTAAGTTAAACTGTGCTTACTTACTTGGTCTAAAATACATGAAAGGCTCCCTACCGGCAACCACCAGCAGGAGGGTTTGCCCACTTGCTCATTCACCCATTTTGCCATTTCTACTTCACTTCTAGACAGATGAATTCAGGTAGGAACTGCTTCCCTTCTATCCTTCCAAACTCAAGCATGCGACTGAGACACAACTTGAAAATTAGCAAGACGGACAGCGCAAAAAGAGGATTGAAAACATACCGAACCTATATAAAAATGCAATGCGCAAGTTTACAGTGTATGCAAAAATTCATAAATACATACACACATACATAAATACATACATACATACACACATACATATATATTACATGTATATATATAAATATATATAAATGGGGGATACAAAATTACGCATACATCTATCTGTCTTCTCCAACACGTTTTTTTTGTCTCGCAGAAGATGCTTAATTTCCATACCATTTAATTGGCCATTTCCTGGCAGACCTGGGCGCTGCAATAAATAAGCAGTACGCAGGACGCTTCCATTACGCAAGATAATCGTCCATAAAATCTTGTCGAGAGATTAATTGCGGGAAGGACTATAAAACAGCCCTAAAGTAGTTATAAAGATGAGCATATCCCGGTTTTATAGAGTGGCCTTGTGGGAGCCTTTGGTCTTCTCCGGACGCTCCGATGCTCATATGTGGTTGTTGTGGGCCACAACGAATTTCAAGATACTCATCATGATATGAGGAGAGATTGAAAATAAAAAATTCTTCAGCGAGGGAAGAAACATCAGAGAGAGAGAGAGAGAGAGAGAGAGAGAGAGAGAGAGAGAGAGAGAGAGAGAGAGAGAATTTTGTCATTCCAGCAGACTATAAATGAATTCAAAGGGAAGATCAAAAAGAAGTAATCTTCTCAAGAGAGAGAGAGAGAGAGAGAGAGAGAGAGAGAGAGAGAGAGAGAGAGAGAGGCATAATGAAGGGAACAGATACGAGCGATAAAAGAAAAACAGCCGCAATATATTGGAAAAGCAACTAGTAGTTGCAGAGGTTTTCATACTTGCCCTGTTCAGCGAGGCAGAAGCGAAAAATGTGATAGGACTCAGCCAGAAAAAAAAAAAAACAAAAAAAAAAAAACAAACAAACAATAATGGATTTTTTCCGGTTTTGCTCAGCGACTTCAAAATCTTTTAGCCATTATACCATTATAGTGCCTTCTTTCTCTGAAAGATTATCCGATTACGGTTAACAGTCTATTCTTTAAAATAATGACTTTGCCTGCCTCGATGAGGAACCAATTTTTGCTTGTGGAAATTATTTTTAATATACAAAATATATATATTACTATTCATTTGCGCCTAACAAATGTATGAGAGTATACGCTTTCACGCACGCACGCAAGCACGCACACACATTATATATATATATATATATATATATATATATATATATATATATATATATATATATATATATATATATATATATATATATATATATATATGTGTGTGTGTGTGTGTGTGTGTGGGTAAAATATTTACATGGATATATATAAATATATATACATGTATGTATATATATATATATATATATATATATATATATATATATATATATATATATATATATATATATATATATATAAATTATATGTAAACACACATGCTTGCAGCTGGACAAAAGAAATGTAATTGAGTTAAAAATTGTTAAAAAAAAGGATGAAAAGCGGCTTTTATTCTGAATAAGTAGAATGAAACAGCCACACAAAGAAGACAAAGGAAGCAACAAAAAGGAGTTACATCCTAGGCTGTTGTTTCATTTCTCTCTCTTCTCTCTCTCTCTCTCTCTCTCTCTCTCTCTCTCTCTCTCTCTCTCTCTCTCTCTCTCTCTCTCTCTCTCCTGCTTGTTTTGTGCCCATCTATCTTAACAGATGGAAAATGACTCAACTTAATTTTCCAAGGTGAAGAAAAGGCTACAAGGGTGCTTGTGATTTTGCACTGTCATACCAGATTGCAAGCAAAAATCATAATAATACCTTCAGCACATGAAGTAATGCACAGAATAGATGGTGTCAGACCACTCAAGGCTTTTGAAATAAACAAATGAAATATTATCACTTTAAAGCAACATCTGTTTGTAGCAGGGCTTCTTGCATACGAGTTAAAGTAGAAGTTTCTTCAACATAAATACCTTCCATCTTTCCATATAAATGTGCAACAGCGAGGAAGTGAAGAACACACTACAGTAAAGTTCGTTTATAGCGAATTCCAGGGGGCTGTCGTCTGCAATTCGTTATAAGCATCATTCGTTATAAAAGGAGATATTTTAAATGATGGGATTACCTGCCTTGTTTGGATAAAGAATGACATCCAACGATAAAGTATCGATCCTCCTAAGTGTACCAAGATGTCTGATACATTTCAATAAAAGTCATTGCTAGTTTAAGAACTGGATATTTATTTTGATGTTTAAAACAAAATCAAAGTCATATTTGTAGTTTTTTCTTTATTTAAAACCTTTAAATGAGAAAGTAACACAGTATATTAATTTAAAATATTTTATTACGCATTATATAAAAAACAAGCACTAAGCGGTTAAAAAAGCAGTTTCCACTGTAAAAAGTCAGTTACGGACTTCTGTACTAAGGAGGAATTGTGTATTTCTGAATAAAAATGTTTGTTTGTTTAACAATAAGATTATCTCTTCGTTACAATAGGTATTTTTTTTTTTTACTAATAGAACTGTCACCGCGACGTACGAAATAGTTCGTTAAATACCTGATTTCACAATAAAGAATTCGTTACATGCCTACAATTTTAAGTTCATTCATTTGACCTGGGACCTGGGAATTCACTTTCATTCGTTGTAACCCTAAATTCGTTACAAGCCTGTACGTTATAAATGAACTTCACTGTATTTCAGTGCTGACATAACGGAATGGATGCAATGTTAAATTTGTATCTCTGCCTATTCGTTCTCTTTACTAAATTGACCTGATGGTTTTCCTGTAAAAGATATGAGTCATCAAAAGCACAAAGATGTCATTAGCTTCCCTCAAGATATCTATTTGCCAAAATGATGACCAACTTAAAATGTAACGCACAATAGGCATTCGGAATTCATATTATCGGATGTAATAGTATATTTTCCCGATTCTATAGCCTACAAATCAAAGGGGTATGTTAATTATGTAACAGGAGAATGTAAGTGTGCCTATGTGTGTGAAAGAGAGAGAGAGAGAGAGAGAGAGAGAGAGAGAGAGAGAGAGAGAGAGAGAGTGCGGGTGTGGGTGTGTGCGTTTACCTAGTGTTATTTGCTTAAATGCGTGAATTTCTTATTTTATGGAAATGGTTAACCAAGCTTAAGGTGTTGATAGCACTTGTACACTATTGGGGGTCTATCCAGTTGTTTTCTTTTCCAAACTGTAGGGAGAGCTTTCACAAGAGCCTAGAATTTAATTAAATATCTTACTGTGTCGTTCACAGGAAATATTCTCCAGTATATTTAATTTTAATTAAAAGAAAAGAGATCATGGGATGTCAGCTGTTGCAATAAGTTTTGTCTCTACTATTTTCTCTGGCCGAAAAAAGTTTTTACTACTTTCTCTTGTACTATAATTACGTGACTTTTGTATCATTAGATTGCTAGGTATGATGGGCTAGCTCATCAACGTACGGTCCAATAAATAAAGCACAAAATGTTCGAAATCTCACAACACTAAAAAAAAAAAAAAGAAAAAAAAAAAAATCCCACCGTCATGCAGAAGCAGTGTAATCAATACTGTAGAAAAACTTTGAAATGGAAAAACATTACGAAATAAACCAGTTACGAGCCGTAACTGGTTGAAGCATACAACGAACATTCGGTAGGTATTTTAGTACATTTCTTACTAAGCGACATGTAAGGCAAAGCCCGCTTGCCATTTAGCATCGCTTTCCTGAAAATGTTTTCTTTCTCAAGTCTCAAGTCATCTAAGGTCGAGAAGCTTGTCAAAGACAAGAACCCACTTCTCGGTCATTTCCATTTAAAAGAGAGAGAGAGAGAGAGAGAGAGAGAGAGAGAGAGAGAGAGAGAGAGAGAGAGAGAGAGAGAGAGAGAGAGAGAGAGAGAGAGAAGAGCACTTTTCGCAGTGGTCTATTGAGGATACTCTGCGACAGAATGAAAGAAAGACAGAGAAAAGCAGAAATAAAATCATTCTGCACTTTAGGCAAAATGTTACGAAGTCATTTTCAGGATATCCTGCGGTTATTTAACGCTGATGTTAAAACAGATCCTTTTCTCAGGTACTGATGAATTGAGTGCTCTCATCCTCTTCAGGACAGTGTACAGGAGTAAATTCTTTTTCTTTAAAGCTGCGACCTCAACATTCAGTTCACATGGTTATTTCCCAGAAACAATAAAGGAAATAGTCGACCTCAAGAGCATTTGTTAAAGAGGACTCCACTGTACAGCACATTAAAGTTAGACTTCCCTCTTTTTTGTTTCCTTCCACAAAGACTTAAACGTGTTTCTCCTTTAACATGATTTTAAACTGGGAGCCTTCAGCCATTTAATCTCATTCAAGGTCGGAAGGTACTTCTCAATCACCGCTATATAAAAAATCTCCATTTGGCCCAGTTGGTCGAAACTAGTCCTACTGATCACAGTTTGAGGAATAAACGTCATCTTTCCTGTAACTGCATAAGGTCAAAAATAAAAATGTCTGATCCAGATAAGCGTTCACGCACGTTATACAGATGCAGACGAAAACAGAAACTGAAGGGGAAACAGGACGCTAAAGTAAGCAACAACGAAGCACATAGAAAGCTAACTAAACATATTCCATTTTGTTTCTGGTAAAGAGATGCTCGAAAGTGGTAGCTTGACGATGATCTTGCCAACCTTTTCTGCCTCTCTTGTCTTTGTCTTTTTTAGGCGTCGGTCTCCCAAACATGGACAATATCTCGAACAATAGCACTAGTCAACTGGAACCCGACAATTTACAATTTGATCATGAAACAAGACTTAATATGGCAAAGAGATTCAAGAATGAAAGATTTTATTTAACATTATTTTAAATAATAGAGAATATTGTATGCAAATATAAAAATATAAAAAGTATATCGTAACAGATCTCAGGAATGACAAGCTTTAATTCCACTATAAACAAAGGAATGAGAAAAAATACTGGAAGGGGAAATAAGATTAAAATTTTTGGTTTTATACCATATAATAAACTGACAGTGAATACCATAAGAATATTCAAGAACTGTATGCATTGTTCGTAATGTATTAAAGAATGAGAATATTACAAGAACTTAGAATGTTAATAATCAAAATAATTAGGAGCGAGTAGTGAAAGTTTTATTTTATAAAATATAAAGAAAGAGACCGATATTAAAAATAAAAAACTTTACTAATACAATAGCACATTACATAAAAAGACCTTTCAATTCATTTTCTAAATTTCTTTTATCGCACTAAAACCACGGCAGCAAACTACCCAAGTGATGGGGATTCTTTCCTGAACGACAGATCCGGATAATCATTTATACTGCAGTAATGGCAATAAAATCAAATGTTTCATAACATATTCTTGGTACTCCATGAAAAGAAAGTAGGTACAACACGATTTTCGATTAATCAAAAGGTTTTTTTCTAAAATTTGGTGTCGCTTGAAGTATAAAAAGAATAATTTCTTGCTCTGATTGTTCAAAGTTAGATGAATTATTATATTGAAATATGTGCACCCCAAAGCAGCGAAATAACCAGCCCGAACATTTTCCAACAATGAAGAAAAAAATGATAGGAAATTTCTTGGGAAAATTGAAACTAATTCAAGAAGTCTTAATTCATCAAATTTGTGAGAGGCGAGTATTAAAGCAGGTTGAAAGTTGGAGCTTCATAAATCAAGCCTTTTACGGGGCAAGGGCCTTCGTAGTTACCCTCACCTAGAAAGTTAATTAGCTGCTACACGATGGAAACAGACGATGCGCTTCAAGAGTCAGGCACAAGGAATGTGGATGATACGGAGGCTTCCTCATTATCAAAGGCGCTGGTTATCAACTGCTTTTCTTCACTCTGTCTTGTTCATAACGTCTTACTTTCTTCTTCTTCTGAGCCAACAAGGATAAGAACGAGCCCACTTCACATGTATAACCGGCAATTACGATGACTCTTCTCGTTTTCTCATAACATCCTCGGAGTATCTCTGGACCTTGATCGTCACTTCCATAAAACATCGTCATTTCATGAAAGGAGCAGCACTTCTGCAATCCCAGTGAGGTGTTTACAGAGGAAACATCGGCTGATGTTGACTCCGGCCGAGTTTTATTGGAGCACTTATCCCCTAAGGACCCATTTTTAGCCTATTATGTACATCCCGGCGAGCCTCCCGAGTTTTCTTAAATTCAAGGATGTACTTTAAGTTGGAGAGTGAGATTGACGAAACTGCGTTTAAGCTTCTCAGAACCCCCCCCCCCCACCCCTTCTCAACACCCCTCCTCTCTCTCTGCCTTTAGGCCTAACAGACGCAGAGAGAGAACAAATAGGTTTTATACAATTAAATTCTTTTCTCACTTTTTCTAAAAGCTCTGAGTCTTAACTCTTATTTATCTCCACGGAAATTTTACCTCGAAAGTATTTTCGGATGTTTACAGTGTTTGCACCTACAGCCATAATATCTGTGGATCATTCCTGTAATACATATTTATTTACTTAGCCTTCTTTTAGACTAGAATATAAAGAAAGAGTATATATGTATATATATATATATATATATATATATATATATATATATATATATATATATATATATATATATATATATATATATATACATATATAGATACACGCACACACACACACACACACACACACACACACACACACACATATATATATATATATATATATATATATATATATATATATATATATATATATATATATATATATATATATATATATATATATATATATATATCGACATGAAGCAGTTTCCCCTTAAAAGGGGGCAGCTCCAGAGTAAATAATAAGAGTCGATGGTCACTGGCTCATTCATACCAAAACCACTGACACGAGGACGAACCTCTGTGCCGAGCACTTTTACAATAGTCGTTTATAAAGCTACACATCAGGTTAAGTACAATAGCAAAGCATCTAACGCTTCTGTATGCACTGGGCCATTCACCTCTATTTTGCACACTCATTTACTTCCAGGATGTAACAGCTTTTTCCCGAATTAACTCTCTTTCCACCAACCCATCGTCCTTCATTCTCTACACGTGACTCAACCATCTCACGAAGCTTTGATACATCTATGCTAACCTTTCTACTCCAACGTTTTCGTAATTCAGATTCCTGCCCGTTTCAGTTCTCACTCTACGTTACCAAGCAAACAATTCATCTCAGCAACTTCAACTTTTTAAAAATGTTCTATTGTCATTCATCATCTGCATTTCACTTTTATAACAAAGTGCTGGCTTAAAAATTCCCAGAGGTACAAACACACACACATACATTATATATATATATATATATATATATATATATATATATATATATATATATATATATATATATATATATATATATATATATATATATATATATATATGACTGTGAAATATTTTCAGTTAAGACAGAATTCCATCAAATATAAGGGAGACCATAAAAACGTCAAAATGTGGAAAATAAAGACCATATTTCATAGACAGAACTGTCTCTCTCCTCAGGCAAATAGTGAATGAGGAAAAGTTACAGAAAAGCGGTATTTATACCAGAAGATCCATAGGTCTGCCGTTAAGTCATTCCAGTTGACAATTTCTCTTTAATCTTCTTGATCACTGATTGGAGGAAGGTTTCATCTATAATATCTGAATCCCACGCACCTCTTGAAAGATTCATGGTGTTTCTTCTTTTTATTTAATCAAAGCTGATTCCACCATCTGACTTTTGAACCGACAATTGCTGCTATAAATTATATGAGACATATTCCAGTTTATTCTGTGGTTATGGTTATTTATGTGGTTAAAAATAGCTGAGCTCCGTTGTCCGTACCTAACTGAACGTTTATGCTGTATTACCCTTTGGGGGAGTGATTTGCTAGTGAAACTGATACAAGATTGGTCACAGTCGAGGCAAGGGATTTCGTAAACTCCTGTGTCTTTGGGGACTGGTTTTTGTTGGACGTTAATCAGGAATTTGACTAAGGTGTGTGGGTAGGTAAAAGCAAAAGGGTTAGAGTTTCCAAGTGTCTGTG
>JANJGK010000012.1:40061119-40071119 GCA_039081455.1 Macrobrachium rosenbergii | reverse complement strand
CCGGCCTACAACCCACCCACTGGGCCACCCAGCTGTAGATGAATATCTTCATGCGCTGGGGTCAAGGAAAAGTGTGTGACGCTAGCAACCTCATCCCATGAAACTTGGTGAGGATCCGAAGGCTTTATCCTTCTGTCACTTCCCCCCCAAAAAGAAGAAAAGGAGTTCGCTGACCGGTTGCATTCATATATCCTTGCAACACACGTGCATACATGTATAGACACACCTAGATATATGAGTATGTTTGCATGTATGCATGCACGGTAAATCCCAAACAAGCACTGAATTTCGTTTTTATTCCTTTAAGAAAACAGGTTTTTTGTTATTTTGAAAGCATAGAGCAAGACATAAATGAAAAAGAAAAGGTGGAGACTTGGATAAATCCCCTCCTGATCCTTCTTGAAATCAAGCGAGATTGAGACTTAAATTCAATTTTGGCAAACCCTAAGAAAAAGGACCCTTAACCATTACCAAGCTATTTTGGGAAAACCAATTTCATTACATCCCGACTAATCCCCTTGTTGTCTTCGATGTACTTGCAAGACTGTGACACCAGCTTCTTCAAGGTACACCCACTCTACTGCTGATACACTCACATATTCACATGTACACATATATACGCACACATACATACATATGGATATATATATATATATATATATATATATATATATATATATATATATATATATATATATATATATATATGTGTGTGTGTGTGTGTGTGTGTGTGTGTGTGAATGTCTGTATGTGTATATATATATATATATATATATATATATATATATATATATATATATATATATATATATATATATATATATATATATATATATATGTATACAGTATACTGTATATCTAAATAATTCGTGCTTTTCTTACTAGTAATGTTTGGTAATTTGTTGTAAAGAGTTTCAAAACAGCTGTGTATTAAATCTTCCTTTTCTAGCTTTGATATACAGACTTTTGAAGCTTTATGAAACAGGTTATATATATATATATATATATATATATATATATATATATATATATATATATATATATATATATATATATATATATATATTAGCTGACAACCCGGTGCTGCCAGGGAAAACGCTGAATGACAACCGATAAACTCTCTCTCTCTCTCTCTCTCTCTCTCTCTCTCTCTCTGTCTCACTTCCTTTCTCTCTTTCTTTCTCTCACTCCCCCCCTCTCTCTCTCTCTCTGTCTCTCTATTTCTCTCTCCAACCCTCCCTGTCTTTTTCCCTCTTTCTCCTCCCTAACAAACACTCTCTCTCTCTCTCTCTCTCTCTCTCTCTCTCTCTCTCTCTCTCACTTCCTTTCTCTCTTTCTTTCTCTCACTCCCCCCCTCTCTCTCTCTCTCTGTCTCTCTATTTCTCTCTCCAACCCTCCCTGTCTTTTTCCCTCTTTCTCCTCCCTAACAAACACACTCTCTCTCTCTCTCTCTCTCTCTCTCTCTCTCTCTCTCTCTCTCTCTCTCTCTCTCTCTCTCACTTCCTCTTCCTCTTATTCTTTCGCTGTCACCCACTTCCTAACTCCCACCCACTTTGGTGCCATTGATGTCTTACACCCCACAGTTTTCTTTTCCAGATAGTAAGTCATAAATATACCGAAATTAGGTATGATAAATTCGTAAAGTTACTGAATCTACGGGAATAACCATCCCCGCTTCAGGAAATTCCTTCCACCCACCGCCTTGGTGCCCTTTGGTGTTAGTGATGTCTTACCCCTACAGTGTTCTTTTCGAGATAGTAAGTCGTATGAGTACCAAGTTTGGTTGAAATTGCTCAATGCGTTTCAAAGTGTACATGGAACATACACACACTCACACACATACATACGTCCATTTATATATATATATATATATATATATATATATATATATATATATATATATATATATATATATATATATATATTTATATATATATATATATATATATATATATATATATATATATATATATATATATATATATATATATATATATATATATATATATATATATATATCATACATATATGTTTGTATACAATATGTATATATACACATATACATGAGTTTGTGCGTGTGTATGTGTATGCGCATGCATATTTTTACAAATGCACAAGGGGATAAAATTGAAACTAAGACATCAAAGTACCAACACACTTATTGATGTTCTCAAAAACTCAACGTAAGCAGAGGTGTAACTGTAATTACAGAATTCAGAATTAACATACAGGATGAGAGAGAGAGAGAGAGAGAGAGAGAGAGAGAGAGAGAGAGAGAGAGAGAGAGAGAGAGAGAGAGAGAGAGACTTCAAATATATTAAAACCCAATGCTGGAAATGCATGCTGACCCAGCTTCGCACGGGGTCAAGACGGGGTGACCTTTGCTGAGCAGCGCCGACGAGTAGAAATAGTGTCGCTATACAAATATCAGGTTTATTCCAGGACTTTCTATTTTGTGTCTGCATTATAAGAGAAAGCGCTCATAAGAACCTCGGTTCAGGCGAAGGAAGGTGGGGAGCGCTCCGTGTTTTTGATACAAAATACAAAGGAAAAGTCACGCACTCAGAAAGAAAAGCTTGGAAAAGCAAAAAAAAAAAAAAAGTTCATATTGATGAAGCATGATCAGTGGATCCTAAAGAGATGTAATTACGACATTAAGCATATAAACGTCTTCCAGCAAGACAGAAAAATGTTCGTACCTAAAAAAAAAAAAGGCTCAAATGAAACAAATCAGAATACAAATGTCCACAAAAAGACGCTAAATTAATTATCCCAGAGAAAGCAACACACCTAAAAAGGCTTTATGTTTTACAACGGCGAAATTAAATCACAATTTACAGTAATTGCAAAGCCGAGGAAGGAAAAGACCGTGAAATATCTGCACACAGATGCAGCAATGTTGGGGGTTTTTATAATGGGCATCAACGAGGTTTCATTAGATTTTCTTTAAAAGATAAACATGCCTCTGTGTTTTCACAAGCAGATATGAACACCTTTATCTTTTTATGGAAGTTGGCGTTTTAATGAAAGATATCAAGTGGGAAATTTTCTATGAACATCTCTCGTAAAAAAAGATCCGTTGCACCAAAAGGATATTATTTTATATTTATATATGGTGAAGAGATGGTGAAGGAGAACTGCTCAGAGCAAGCGTTATCACAAGAAGAATGAATGAGTATTTTTCTTAAATGACACGAAACATGACATTAAAAAGAGAAAGTTTAATTAATTAAAGAAACGAAGAGATTATTTCATTATATGTATGGCAGTGCTGAGTTTCAATTTAGCATTTCCAGCTGAAAAGACAATGGCCGTCCAAATTAACGTGAAGCTGCATATTTCTTAAACATATCTCGTATTCCATTTGTAACGCCGGGAAAAATTAATCTAACTGCATGTCTTGGAATCTCATTACCGAGAAAAGTGCTGCGAGGAAATCAATAACAACACAAGTTCCCCATCTGCTCTGCACGGCACACTTTCACTAAAAGCGTTCATAAACTAACAATTCTCGTCTTCTCTGTTAAGGGAAAATAAACCTATTTCCGAAAAGAGATAGGTAATTTTATTAAGACAATAAAATCACATAATCAATGTAAGGGAAATTAGAAATTCATCAACGCTTAGGGAAACGTACATGGTAGACAAAGAAATAAAAATATAACACTGGTAAACTGCTCTTGGAAGCTTCTGCATTAAGCATTACAAACAAATTTAAGAAATGCGTTTAATGTCTCCTGACATACAACCGCAAAGAAGATCAATATTAATTCATCTAGAAATATATCACAGAATACAGGTAACATAAATAAATACGCCATCGGTCTTGAATCCTAAAAGAATGGTTGCGTGAGTGAATGGTACAACTAAGGAGATTAAATGTACTTCAGATATACCGCTGGTCTACCGATTAGCTAACTTTGCTTCGTTGTGTATAGCCTATATATATATATATATATATATATATATATATATATATATATATATATATATATATATATATATATATATATATATATATATATACATATATATATATATATATATATATATATATATATATATATATATATATATATGTGTGTGTGTGTGTGTGTGTGTGTATACATACGTGCATATATATACATATACATACATGGATATATATACACATACATACATACATACATACATACATACATACATACATATATATATATATATATATATATATATATATATATATATATATATATATATATATATATATATATCTGTACACATATATATACTCACAAGGTACCTTTATTTATGGTTAAAATTCCTGTTACTAAATTAAAATGAGGATGTTACTTTCGGCACTACCACACACACACACACACACACACACACACACACACACACTCACACACACACACACCCACACACGCTCACACACATACACAAACCTGAAGGAGAGAGAGAGAGAGAGAGAGTGTGTGAATGTGTTTGTGTGTGTGTGGGTAAGAGACAGACAAAATTCTCAGAGGGACAAGGATAGGATATTCATTCATCCCGCAGAATTCATTAACAAGCATATATTGAATTGGATGTTTTCAGTAATTTGATATACGGGTACATATGGAAGTATTTGGATGTGGTGTTATACAAAAGACACATCATAAGATTGCATAACAATCTGATAGACCGGAAAAAAATAGCTCACCACACATATCAAAACAATAACATATTAGAGCAAAAATTCAGTTTTTCATCGTCGCTCAGAAAAATGATGTATTTAAAATATACATAAAGACGTTTTAATGGAAAGGGTAAGTTTCAAGGTAAAATATAAAAACCGCAAACAATCTGACACGCAAGAACTGACCCTTTGCAACACAACGATTCCAAACAGGCAGCTATGCAAACAAGCATTATCTTCGAACACGCGCCAATGTTGGAGGTGGATAGAGAGCCACCCACCCAGTACAACACACAATAAGAGCTTAAAGAGTATAAGCGAACAGCAATATCAATAGTCCCTTTCAGCTCCACACATCCCATTCGGGATGATCTTATTTGGCAATTTCTCTGGAGAGGCGTTCCTCTGAGCAAGGCCCGCACGGACCGAAGCCATCAGCCTGTAATTCGTTCTCTGCTAGAGGGACATGAACCTCTGTTATGAAATGAGGGGAATAACCATTTAATATTTCTTGGGAAAAATTTGCGCTCAGTCAGTATATAAATGACCTCCTACTCATTATTTACCGTTTCTGTTGGGTGATCAGAATGCATAGGTTCACACCGGACCTCTTACCACCCGCTTACTTCAACTAGCTAACTTGCTTATTTTTGATAGCTGAGAAATTATTAGATTAACAGTTTTTATCGTCAAAAAATATTATTTTCTTGCATAAGCTTATAATTACATAACCATTTGCACTTATTAAATATTGAGAGAGAGAGAGAGAGAGAGAGAGAGAGAGAGAGAGAGAGAGAGAGAGAGAGAGGATCCTTTTACATTATCTCTAACCAAAAAAGAAATATATTAGTAATGATAACAGAAATTGTAAACTACAACTGACACGAGTATCAAGAAAACAAAGACTTACAACTTCAAGAAGGAAATTCGTTTCTGTCTTTAATGTAATTCTAACTATAAGGCATCAGTCCATACAAAAGTTTTAAAATTTCCTTAGGGACGTTTGACTTCTTCCGAAAAAATATTCTTCTTCAAGACAGATCTCAAGATTTCTCTTTTCAAAAATATAACAGTACGTTGCCTATTTCCTTCCAAATTCTCAAAACCAAAGTCATCAAAACTACTTTGACAGAATCCGTGTGAAGCATAACGCCTGTAAAGAATTCGTGGAAACCTCTGTCCTAAACAATGCGGAATTATTGTTCACAAAATTAATTAAACAATTAAAATGCAGCCACATAGGTCGAATTATGCTAAAGGATCCACACTTTGATTTCACATTTGCAATATGTACAATCACAAACCATTGATACGTTCTTCTGACCTCATACGATACTTTACCCTTTCGTTCAGTGCCTCGCCTCCCGCTGAGAAAAATTCCCATTTACCTCTCGTTCCAGCAATCTCTTGGCTTTCCATCGTGCCAATACCAAAGACGAATGTTCCGCTGGCGTCTTCGAAAACAATTCGTCGATTCAGAGGTTCGGAAACGTCCTTCTCTAAAGTACTACCACGGCCATAAGACATTTTGGATTTGAGAAATGTAATAGTTTAGAATATTACATTAAAAATTACGAAACACTAAAATGAAATTCCAGATTCTTCTAAAATCGAATGAAGGCACCAATAAAATCCTCATCTCAAGCAAATTAGCCACATATTCATCATGAACATATCTGACAGAAATGAAAATACCTGAGGCAGTAAACCAAAATGTGCCGTACATTCAACAGCTTACTGGTTGGCACACGCCGTTGGACCACTTATTTTTTCAAATAAATAGCTTGGCTGAGTATTTACAATTAATTCTAAGTCTTTTCAAAGCCATCTGTGTTCGTCTAATTGAACACACACACAAACACACACACACACACACACACACACACACACACACACACACATATATATATATATATATATATATATATATATATATATATATATATATATATATATATATATATATATATATATATACTTTATATATACAGTATATGCATATGGTATGTATCTATAAATGCATACTCATATTCATTATTCTTGATATGTTTAAATATATTTTAAATAAACGCCATTAAACAGGCTAGCTGAGGCCATTAATGACACTTCCGTTTTCTCTGAATAAAATGTTATTATGATACGCCAAAACTTCAGTAACAACAAAATCATACTCGTATGTCCTGAACTTCATGGTCTAAAAGATCTTATACGCTCAGGGAAATATGAATCTTTAAAAACATTCAAATGAATGGTATGAATGGATTGTTTGATACTGAAATTACATAGATAAGGTTTGATTCATTAGCCTGTTTCAGACGCTGATAACTAGGCACTAAGGGACATACGACTGGCTAAAACGTTATAAGGCATGCCCTGAAAGGGTTATTTAATGCTACCGTTAGGTAAATTAATTTCAGCTGATTTTAAGGCCACCTCTAGAGTTAGCTAGGGATAATTTCTTGTCAATACGCTAATTCGTTAGAGAAATGCGCCTACATAACCACTGTCTGCAAAGGGCAACCATATTTGTGCTGAGACAGCACCCCTCACGTGTCGATTACCACGGGGAATCGGGAGGAGCAGCATATTTTGTCTCTACTCCAACTTCCAAGGTGTCTGTGAGTCATTAAGAACATTACTGTAAGACCTCTGCTTCTCATGGGTTTACCGTTTTGCTGCTTTAGTCATTGTGGGCGTCAATGTGTTTAAAATTATAAGAGAAAAATGTATTATTCCGCCGCAGATAAGAAATCAAAGGCATTATGAACACATTGTTCGTTTTGATCCCTTAGTTTATGTCGATGCTGTAATAGTGTGGCTGCCAGTGTGCCTGAAATGACACATGTGGAGAATATTAAATCCGGACTAGAATGAGGAATCCATCCTCTGTCAGCTCATAAATTCCTTTCTGTCCACAATGCTGGCAGAACGGAGAGCCCGCGATGTCAAACGAAACAAAGAATTAACGGATGGATGCCCGCAAATATTTAGATGTAAGCACGACTTCGAGCTTTAAATTATCAGCAAACACGCCGAAGCGTTCACACAAGTGGTAATAAATAACCGACTATTTCTTCGTGTTTAAACCCTGATGGTTTCCAGTCAGGGAAGGTCGTAAGAAATCTCTCGCCGATGGAGGACAACAAACAAAAGAAAATTGGTGAGTAACTGCTACCTTTCCGTTTTATTCAGTTTGTTTTTCGAGGAAACGAATAGAAAGCAATAAATAATAATGAATATGGTACTCTATTTGAGAAAATACAGACAACGCGAAGGGGAATTACAACTAGAAAGAAAGTTACAACTTACAAAAAAGTATTTGTGTAAATAGTTGATACTGTAAATATATTTAGATCATTAATGCTGATGTTCTCAGAAGGCAGGTAAGGGTCTCTGGGTGATCAGAGAAAATACAAAATAAATTATGAAAACGAATAAAGAAAAAAGTCATTTAAACAGGAAGTTCTCCTTGTGATTTTAGAATAAAATCTACCCTGCTAACAATTATTCTTCTTAACTGTTGAGGTACCTGCAATATATAAGAAGTCTACACAGAGCAATCTCTTCTCTGAAATACATTGCATATCTAATAATGACTATCTTACGAATAAGGTCTTAAAATTTTCGGACACGAAATCTTAATCGGTTATTCGCGAAATTTTAAAAGTTTGAACGTAAAATAAAAAAAAGTAAAAACAACACGTAGCTTTCGAACAGGCAAATTTAGGATAATCAGCAAATCGTTAGAAAAATGGCGATATTCTTTTTGAGGGTAAAGACCGAATAAATCTAGTGATACAATCGCGGTCCTAAATCCTTTTTCCTATGAGATATCTTTGATGGCTTTCAATTTATAATCCGTAAGATAATTATGAAAGAATGAAGCCGGTGATAACATACCGAAATGAAAGGCCTCACGATGCCCTAGGGAAATATAAAAGCAATGGAGTGTGAAGTACTGTACAATATGACATAATTCCTAACGACATAACTAATGATACGTAGACACGCAACGGCAATCCTACCTATAAGAAAGAAAGTAGCGAACAGACTTGTTCAAAGAAACAAATGCACACAATAGCAAGTGTCTGGAAGACAACGAAACAGCGGGTGAGAGAGCGCCTGTCTGAAGTCGTAAAGAACGATTTTTCTATCAGCCATTAAGTACTCAATTAAATTTCCAGGTCTTGCCATTAAAAGAACATTACACAGAGAGAGGAGGCCTTAAACAGCTGCAATAAACGCGGCGCAGCTTAATGAAAATCATCGCCTTGGGACATCTCTAATATTAGCCCCGCATTCTTACACGCTGAGAGAAAGAAAGCGAGAGCTACTTACGCCCCAACCCCTCCACAGGGGCTCCGCCCCCAAAATCCCCGCTGCTGCTTCAACGCTCCCAGTGCATGACCAGATATTTGATTCTGCCTTGCTCTGCTTGTTGATGGGGCCGGTCTTCAGTCCTTTGGACTTTAATTAAAATTGCTTTCCGATTTCCAACTAAACTGATTTGGGAAGATAGATCTTCCTCTTAGTCCACGTAGAGATGAATTAATGTTTGATAAAAGGTCCTTTATAAGAATACATTTCCCTACGTTCCAGACTACATTACTTTTACTATGATATTGTGATATTCCTTCTTACAAACCATAAAGGTCTTATCGGATACTTTCAGCAGTGCACAAAACTAAACGCAGGGAACAATAATGCTAAACCTGGAGGAGTGAAAATCAAAAGAAAGAAAGAAACCGATGGTTCTCCTCCTCCTTGAAGTTATACAATTACGGTTATTTTAGCAAAGCATGTCCTCCGCAACCGTAAACTACTGCCTAACAGTGATGTACAGTATATACCAATATCATTTCAAGAAGTACACGAGTGTAAAAATATTTGCCTTCTTTCAAAAGGGGTACCCTCGGCAGAGGAAACCTAGGCATTTTGTTATTGCAATTCGCACACAAGTGTTGGCGTCTGAAAACAGTGGCAAACCATAAATAGGTTCAGCGTACTCAGAGATAACGTAAAGAAAGTAAAGGAAGAAAGTCTCCCGCTTGCAATGATTTTTTTAGGAGAATTTCAAACTGTTCGTGAATATTCTACGACATTTTTGCTAGCATGCATCTCTGAAGGGTTCTAGTTTTACTTATAAACCACTGTCCTTTATGTCTGTGTCATCTTGCTCTTCCCAGTTACGCAAATATAAAAAAAGTAAAACCCGACAAACATTATTTTTCGACTATAAGTTTAAAGAATAAATCAAGACTTCGCTAATGAGTCCGTGTAACCGGAACAGAAGAGATACAAAAATTAGTTTCCTGAATATAGCTTACTATTTAGACACTG
>JANJGK010000012.1:40043619-40056119 GCA_039081455.1 Macrobrachium rosenbergii | reverse complement strand
TAAATAAATAAATAAATAAATAAAAACGATAATGACCGGGTAAACAAATCATCCGAGTTATTCGTCCAATTAATACTGAATCTAATTACGTCTAATCATGTGATGCTGTTGTTTAGAGGCTTTTTTGATAAATAATTCATATAAAGAGAATTTTTCCATCGCATTAATATTCTATGCGAAACACCTTAATATTTCAAACAAACGTTGTTTTTGAGAGAAAACAAGTCGCAGTGGAAACAACAACCACTCCGAGAGGTCCCTGAACGGCCTCGATTGAAACGGGGTAAAACATAAGAATGCGAATTGGAACCCGCACAAGCTATGGGGAAAATGTCAAGACAGAACGTCCGTCAATCAAGAGACAATCAAAACTGATAACAAAAGTGTATCGAAGCAAGCCATAAGACTTCCAGGAAGGGAATACCCGCCAGCAGAAAAGATACTGAATTCCAATTCTGAATCGGTATATTAACTGTCTGAACATTTATATATAAAAGTAATTTAATGAAATATGTATAACATATTTTTCTCACAAACGCCCTGATGATCACGAACACTGATTCGGTGTTGGGAAGTGAAAAGCGGATAAATAAAAACGAAAGGAAGACCTGAGAATCAAGACTCAATTACCCACTGGCCCGATATAAGAAGTATGTATTTCGTAATAACAAAGAATTATTTGATCCTATTGGCATCAAATAATGCGCATTCAAAAGGCGAATAGTTTTGAGGGGATTACAGTCTAAAAATAGAAATAATTAGTTTTCCCATATGACACTGTAATGGACTTTTGTCAAACTAAATAACGTAACGGTAGGTTTTTCAGCACACCCTTACCCGGGTCACAGTCAATACAGTTGGCTAAATATAATAGAATGTACATTAAATAAAAAAAATTAATGATGCAAAACAATAAAACAACAATAGATTTCGCGTTTTTTCGCCATAGAGAGAGAGAGAGAGAGAGGAGAGAGAGAGAGAGAGAGAGAGAGAGAGAGAGAGAGAGAGAGAGAGAGAGAGAGAGAGAGAGAGATTTTTCAGTAATAACTAGTACTATTAAAAAAACTGAAAAAAATTTGTTCAGAAACATAATTACTTTTTCTTCAAAGTGGCAAATACCATACTTTGTACTGCATACAGAACTAGTATCATAAATTCTTCAAACTCCCTCAATACTGGTAATAGCTCATTTCATACTTGAGTTCATTTACGCTTTAACTTTTTCTAATTTATATAATACCTAAACTTTCCATTCTACCGTTCAACGGCAGAAAAATGTCGCACAAAAGCTACTTACTTATTGCGAAGTGTTGTCTTTGGGGAAAGATAAAAAGTATCATTCGTCACAAGTGTATTTGAGCTTTTCAGTCGAGAAACATGCCAAGTGCCATTTTTAAAATATAATAAATTAAATTAAAAATTACTTTGACCCAGGATGGCGCTTGGCATGTTTCTCGACTGATAGCCTCATTTGTTCTTAATGTGCAAAAGGATGCCAGATGATACACGGACAGTGCGCTGACTTGATGAATCCATATTTTACATTGGCAGATTCTGCCGTTTCCCCTGCCGTGCCTTCTGCTGCAGTACACATCGCCGCCGCCACTACGTTAAAAAATATAGACCGGATGGATACAAAACTCTCAGAATTTGTTTGTTCTCGCTCATTGTTGCCTTTCTGCCTAAAGCTGGGTCAGGTAACAAGGTCGATTCTCATAACAGCGGCTCTTCACTCTGGAAGTGGGTAAGTGGCTTCCTATGGACCTCTAGATCCGGACCTCAGCATGCTCAGAAAAACCTACTATTCTATATATTATTTTATTATCCCTAATTACAAAAACAACAGACAAAGGAACTTAACTCCTTGCCTTCCGTGCAGGTTTCTATACAATTTCTCACATACACACGCATGGTTAAATATATGCACACACATTAGAGATGCGTGTATATGTATATATATATATATATATATATATATATATATATATATATATATATATATATATATATATATATATATATATATATATATATATATATATATATATATATATATATATATATATATATATACATATACACACACACACACACGCAAACACACAGGTAGTTTAGATATATGTTATGATATCCTTTACTCATTCATTTATTACCTTTCTTCTGGTTAGGAAGTTAGCAATATCTTAATGTATTGCTAAGGAGACACAGGCAGACATACATATAAAAGTACAAAAACAACAACAACAACAACAACAGCAACAACAACAACAATAATAATAACAAATATTTTGTTGTAATAGTAAAAATGATGTCTGAGTCTCCAAACATTTTGCCATTAAACATTTGATGGTTAAGTATTATGAGGAATGAAACAGAAAGACAAATAAAAATGAGAGAGAGAGAGAGAGAGAGAGAGAGAGAGAGAGAGAGAGAGAGAGAGAGAGAGAGAGAGAGAGAGAGAGAGATACATCAGGGGACATCGATCAAGAGGGAGATCTCTCGAACGGTACCGTTTCCTATGGCGTCCGCATACATATCGTCCACTTATTCGAGAAATACAGAGGTCCATGCGCTTCTGCAAGCATATATCAAGCGAGCTGTCGATTTTATCAAGGTGTCTCTGGGATCTGAGAGAGAGAGAGAGAGAGAGAGAGAGAGAGAGAGAGAGAGAGAGAGAGAGAGAGAAATGAAATGTGTGTGACCGAAGGCATCTCCATTTGAGAAAGACGATACATCTTCCAGTATCGCAGTCCCTCCAACTTTGACCTTACAACGAGGTGAAGATAAACAGGGGCATCAGAATAAAGAGAATTAAATAAATGGATAAAAAAGAACCCGATAAAAGTCAGGATAAAGGGAAAGAGAAATATATTGAGGAATGTAGTGAAATGTCCGTAAATAAGAAACTGCAAAAATTTACCGTTCTTCAGTATCGAAGCAAAACACCTTACCTAGGGTACACAAGAAAAGTTGTGGAACGAAAACCTTAACGACGGATAAGGCAGCCATCACCCATGACTTTGTTTAATGGACTTCTCACGCTCAAGGTTCCCAAAAATTGAAAGGGAAAATCTTTTGAAAATAATCATAAACAGTAGTTAATAACACCAATGGCAAGAACGGAAAAATAAACTAGGCATCGTGGTCAGAATCCTTTCATCAAAATAGTACAACTTGTATTCACAAACGACCAACATGAATTTCGATACAAAGAGAGAATTCGGAACAAGTGATCTTACCAACTGGTTCTTGAAGCAGGTCGAAACTAAAGAAAAACATTTCCGAACAACCACCATTTCACCACAGTTTCACCGAGACAGCGAAATTTCAACCACGCGATTTTCGGTCACTATGAAAAAACTGTTTCTTTGTTTTATAGGGTTTAGATGAGTACAAGCATAGTAAAGGAGGAGGACGAAACGGAAAGAGTTTGAAAATGTCGAATACCTCTTTGCTCTTTCTCTCTCTCTCTCTCTCTCTCTCTCTCTCTCTCTCTCTCTCTCTCTCTCTCTCTCTCTCTCTCTCTCCTTTTACGTACACACACTGGTAACAATTACTTTCTAGTTTTTTATTCTGAATTTTGACATCGTAAATCAAGGAAACAAATGCGTACATTCTGAGCATACTACTAGAAAATTTTCATTTAAACACAAACATAAAATCTCACAAATTTAATTGAGAACATTCTGTTTTAAATAAAAAAAAATCACTGTCAATGAGCATAAAATGAGGTGCAATACTTTGCATAGCATTAACTCGCGCTAAAAATTAATTAAGGAAAGTAATATCAGTCATTTTTTATGCAGCTTATAAATGAGTCGTATTTATAATAATAATAATAATAATAATAATAATAATAATAATAATAATAATAATAATAATAATAATAATAATAATATAATAATAATAAAGGGAATAAACAAATCCTGATAACTGTAAAGTGGAGAACAAAGCACCTGAAGCAATAAAAGACAATCTGACTGAATGCGGTAACTAGAGGCATTGCACTTCCGTGGTTCGTGATAAAAGTATTTAGTGTGTTTATTCTCAAGGACTGAAGAAAATTTGATAAAATGCTTCCCGCTGAGCAAGCTGGGGTTAGAAAAGGTAGGAGTCATACTGATTAACTATTTGTGTTAGGCCATATTTTGCATCAGTGGAAGGAAGTTCCTCGTTGGGAGAGTCGGTAGAGTTGTGGGCTAGCACTAGCTAGGCCCGAGTTCGAGTCTCCGGCCGGCTAATGAAGAGTTAGAGGAATTTATTTCAGGTGGTAGAAATTCATTTCTCGCTATAATGTGGTTCGGATTCCACAATAAGCTGTAGGTCTCGTTGCTAAGTAACCAATTGGTTCTTTGCCACGTAAAATAAGTCTAATCCTTCGGGCCAGCCCTAGGAGAGCTGTTAATCAGTTCAGTGGTCTGGTAAAACTTAGATATACTTTTTTTTTTATCAGTGGAAGGGATTTTGAAAATTCCCTCTGATGGCTTTTTGGTTACGAGAAGGCGTTTGTTAGAGTAATGGTAAGGGAAGTTGCGTTGAAGATACACTACTAACAGAAAGTACCCATGAAAAAAATGTAAAATTAGTGATGAAGGAGTCTTGTCCAGTGAATTTGTGGTAAGCAGCAAGTCTTTTTTTTTTTCTCTCTCCTTCTCTTTGATTTTATAATGAACAAGTTGTAGGAGATGGAATAGATGGTTTATATATGGGAGTAACGTTACAAAGTTGACAGACGTAGAGTATGCAGTGATGATGTTTTCACAGGCAAAATGCCACAAGATTTGCAAAGCATGCTTAACAGAATACAGTATATATCTAGAGAGACAGGTTATGGAATATCTAAGAAAAACAGAAATAATGTGGACAGGTGTGCCTAAAATTGGATGAAATAACACTAAGTGGAAGAAATTATTATTGAGACTGATTCTTTCAAAGTTTAGAAAAAATGAAATGCAATACAAATTCTCTTTACTTTAAATTTAGAGAAAATCCAGACAGGCAACTTAAAAAAGGGTCGGGTAGAATAAGATTTGGAAATCAAATATGCTGAAACCGCATACGAAGGTGAGATTTTATATTAGTCTGGTTCGATTTTTACTGCTGTATGGACATGCATCATGGAGTGGCAACGAAATTATATCTAAAGTATTTTGTCTATTTGGAAATAAAGTTGCGGTAAGAATATTATGAGACCGATGGCAGTATAGAGTGAGAAATTAAATTATAATTGAAAATGCAGAAGTTCCATATGTACAGTAGATGAGATAATGATGAAGGGAGATGGCGATGACTTGGACTTGTCCTTCGCACAGCCCCACGGAGAAGAGGCAGATGTTTTAAGTACCAGAAATGTTGAAGGGCCCAAACCTACTTGAATAAGAACTATGAGGCAGGAGAACCGAGATGAATGGAATTCTGTGGAAGTACAAGCAAAGGAAAAACTTGATTGACGAAATTTCAGAGGCCCTTGGCCACTCACAGCACTGGACGCAAATAATAATGATGATAATCAGTGATGATGACGATGATTAAAAATGATAAAAATCAGTAACTTCCACTTCGTAAAATATTAATAAAAGACACGCGTATTTATCTTTTACTTCGTATCATGAAACCAGCGAGCTTACGTATTAGCTAACAATTAGTTCATCCAAGCGAAAAGCCGATGGAACACACAATACGCCTTTCAACTATGTTTATGTTTTATATAAACTTGCATTTTTTATTTGTGTAACTCTATCTGTTAGTTACTTTTAATTATCATAATTCTCGTCTATTTATCTTTTTTTACCTATTAGCATTCTATTCTGGACAGGCTTGCTTACCATCATCATCACCTTAATAATAATAATAATAATAATAATAATAATAATAATAATAATAATAATAATAATAATAATAATAATAATATCCAAAGGACATGGAGAGATATTCTGCTTTTGCTGTTTATTTTACTCTTAGAATTGTCACATTCATTTCCTCATGAAAACAAATGATTCTATTTATGAATCGTCTGCTAAGCCTTTCCTTATACACTTGATATAGTGTCCCAATAACTGTTTGTAGACAGATGATTCTTGCTGTCTCTCCTCTCATAGAATGCGAGAGAAGGGCTGCATGGAACGTTATTGTCCATGGAATGCGCACAAGTTTGTTCCTTCAGCAAAGAATTGAATGATTGTTATTATCTAAGCCAACTACTATCACACAGGTCCATGGCAAGCACTGGTAGTGAAAATCCATGGAGACCAGTAGTTGCCATGATCTGCCAAACCCATTTGGAAGTGGAATCACCTCCCCCGGGGGCAAGATAGATCTGGGCAACTAAAGTGGTGCCACGTGCTTCTGACGGGGCAGGGCCTTTTTATTCAGCGAGGGGTGTTGGGGTGGGGGTGGGGGGTTGTTCCTTCGCGTTTGACCTGCACACTTTTAAGTAAATTTTACATTGACTTGTGCATCAATACTGCTAAATGGTGATGCCTATCTTTGGCCGCTTTCGGTATTCCAAACATCCTCCTGAACCATTTTTTCAAGATGATTAAACCACAAAACCAAAATCTAAAGTTTCTGCTTGCAAAACAAGTATTATGAAGACAAACAGGAATGGAACTAGTCTAAAAAGCCTTAGAAACATGGAAATGATTGCTGAAACCGAGCATATGGTCCCAATCTTTCTTGCTTTTATCGCTTAGAAAAGGAAGAAATAAATCCGTTACAAACGTCCCAAGAAGCACGAATGCGAACAGACAACTCAAAAGCGATTAGTGGCTGAATGATCTGTTAACGAAAATTACATTATAACGTTTTCTTGACAGGAAGACAATAAATCTTATAAACACTATAAATGGATTGTAAAAAGGCCTAATAGACACTTTCAAACATCATTATCACAAACAACACACATGTATTGATCCTTATATTACATTTGTTGTGTTTATTTGATTCTGCAACCAATCCGGATTCTCTCGCTCTCTCTCTCTCTCTCTCTCTCTCTCTCTCTCTCTCTCTCTCTCAAACACAGGAGTATTTTAGATATGGAAGTAAAATGAAATCAAATAAATTACACTATAGATCAGTGTGTAAACTGAATACATTATCATATCCTTACTGAAAAATTACATAAAATGATCAAGTAAGTCGTTTCTTACAATGTTCGATAAATATAGGTTGGTCAACGCCTTCCATGAAAAGTGAAAACACCATCTTATCCTAAGCCCAAGAATGATACGAAGCTGCCAAGAAGATCGTGCGTCAGTATCAACAGGGTGGCAGAAGATATCATCTGTTGAATAACTACAAGGGGAAGCGACACACGGTCAGCGATTCCGACAACTACAAAGAGCATTCACTAGGACCTGAATAACGTTAAAGCTGCGAGCGACAATTCTGATCCGATAGATTTGGTTTTAATATTCGCATGCCCAAAGGTGGGGAGGGGGGAGGGGAAAAGGGAGTCCAGGAGATCCCGTAACAGGCCCGGAGAGGAATACAGGGTCGAGACACAATGCACCAATATCTAGTGCTGGGTGAGAGCAACCTGCTGGGGAGAGTGGGCAGAGGGGAGGAGAGGGCAAAGGATGGAAAGGAAGGACAGTGGACGGATGTCTAAAGGGAATAGGAATGCTGGTACCAAAGAATATGGTATATGGTGAAGGGAGCTGGACGGAAAAGAAAAAGAAAAAAGCGTTCAGAGGGACGAATAGTATGCTTTAAATCACTCAGAGAGAGAGAGAGAGAGAGAGAGAGAGAGAGAGAGAGAGAGAGAGAGAGAGAAATTCAGCTCGTGAGATAGGGAGAGGTAGAAACCAGTATGGGATGCTTTAATCTTGGCATAAAGAGATAGAGAGAGAAGGAGAGCGACAGCGTTTCCGTACGCATGAATGAAATATTACAAAGCAACATTCAAGAGTTAGCGTTTAATATCATCATCTCATCGTGGACAGGGGATCCCGGGAAAGGTTGCATTTCCAGCTGCAATAATACGACGGCATTACTGAACAAAACTCCAATTCACAGGGGGACCTGTAGCATCGATTATTTAAAACCAATTATCAACCAAACCGCCTCCTGCTCCTTTGGCCCCGCCCACATTCCGCTCCTCTTTCCCTCAATGAACATGAGAGTCTCCTATGTGACGTCGCCAGCCCAAACTAAACAACATCCTATGCTATTAGGGATACTTGCTGTTACTGACAGTATGTCAACTCGTTCAGCTTCATCTACTTATCAGGAATTTTAGCATCGTTTCCATTCATGTAATTTGTTAAACTAGTAACTTTAGAACATAATTATTGCATAAAAATCGAGAGTTGAATGATTTAAACACGCTCATGACTGAATATATATATATATATATATATATATATATATATATATATATATATATATATATATATATATATATATATATATATATATATATATATATATATATATATATATATATATATATATATATATATATATATATATATATATATATATATATATATATATGTGTGTGTGTGTGTGTGTGTGTGTGTGTGTGTGTGTGTGTGTGTGTGTGTATGTATGTAGAATCTACTGGTCACTTTTACCAGACACATATGTAATTGTAATAGCCACAGTGCCCTCTTGACTTCTCGAATTCTTCGCTCTTTTTTGGATATGCTTGTCACTACAAAGTCGTAAGATCCAAGCGCAAGAAATTGAAGAGACTGTGATGCCCGGTCGCGGGAAACGAACCCGCGTCACCGTAATCACGCACACACACACACACACACATATATATATATATATATATATATATATATATATATATATATATATATATATATATATATATATATATATATATATATATATATATATATATAACTGAATCACGAAAATATGGAACGTGATGAATATATAATTAAAGACAAAATCCACGAGGGAAAGGGAAACACCGGAGTGCTGCGAGACCTTTCGATTGTCTGTCGTCCTTTGCTAAGTAAAGGACGACAGACAGTCGAAAGGCCTCGCAGCACTCCAGTGTTTCCCTTTCCTTCGTGGATTTTATCTTTATATATATACAGTATATATATATATATATATATATATATATATATATATATATATATATATATATATATATATATATATATATATATATATATATAACAGATATAATACAAAGATGAAATTTGTTCCAGCTGCACGCTGCCCCACAGCCTTTTCTTCAAAACCTTTACAATAGTGAAAGCAGTCCCGAGTAGCGCAGCATCACATACCAAACTTCTGAACTTCAACTGCCCGTGACAAGAGCACCCTTTTAAATTTCGGACAAAAGTAAAAAAGATCTATGAGGCCAATAAAAAATACATTCCATCGACGCGCACTATTGCAATGTTATTTATATTGCAAATTGCCGTAAAAAATAATACCATTGTGTAACAAATGGAAATCCCTCACACCTTTCAGTAGCTGAAATGCGTTCTGGTGTTAATAAAAAAAAAATGAATTGGTATATGTATGACTGCTTCTCTAAATATCTGTTGACTGAGGGCCAGATTGGAGCACTGCATCCAAGTGCTTTTATGATAAAGGAAGTTGTACGTAATGCTAGTAGAGGAATGATCTTATAATAAACCTCAATACCTCGAAGTAATGGAAAACAAAGTACACAGTCCAATGACCCTGCTCATTCCATGTCATAGGCATTCAAAAGAAGAACCTATGATTATAACTGAGCGTGTTTTGTTGAAAAGTATGGCTGCATTGTGCGAATTGATTTTATATTGAGTATTTAAATTTTTCTTATAATTCGCCTTTCTTGCACGTCAATATTGGTCAATAATTGGCCAATGTTCATATTTCGGTGGATTTAAACAGCGTTTTTACAGCAGAATTTTATTCTTAAAAAGAGCAGTTGCTGAAACATGGTGTTGTAAATCTATAGAATTCAAGTTCTACCGGGGTGTCTTTTCTTAGACGTCTTCGTATTCACCAGCAGATGATTCTGGGCTTTCTTGTCTCTTCTTTCTGTAGTTTTCCTGTCGACATGTTTCGACCTGCCCGTTGGTCATTTTCTGGACGATTGAGATGAATCCCGAGACACAGGGCGAGTGTGGCGGTATTTGCAGGACGTCTTTTGCTAGTGTTGAATTCTCATTGGCTGCTGAAGGATTGTCTCATTGGGCGGAGTCTTCTCTCGTGCAACGATAGTTGCGGGCTAATAAAGATGACTGACATCAACTATTCATGGAAAACAGCATCATGGCAGAAATATGAGCTTAGGTCACTAATTCATTGACATTCAGCAATTTCACTGATGCTAAACTCATAAACTTATAAACTATGATGATAACTGAAATTTTGGATATACGATTGTATTATCCTTTCATAAAATTAATATGAGAGCCAATGAACTCCAAAGATTTAAAATGCATATTTTGACATTATTGAAAAGATGGGTTTGTCAAAGCTACAGGTGTGATCAATGGACTTCTGAGTTCACCTAAGTTTCCAAACAAAGTAGTTTGTCAGCAGAGACAACCGAATGACCGGAAGAGAACGAGGAAGTAGCAACAGTTATTATGCACGAGTAGCAGTTTTCAGCGAATGAGCATTAATTAGCTAACGCCGCGTACGGGGACGCGTAATATGCAGAAGCGCATTCGCACTGCAGCAATAAGCGAAGTGCGAGTGCTCCAGTGGCGGGACGACGCTTAACGCCATGGAGATGAAGCGGTGGAATGCGCATCCTGTGTCATAGTACGAGTTGCGTAACAAATAGCTTTACGATGCACAAGGGGAATCAAGTTGAGAATGCCAGGTCAGCAAAGGAAATTGGGTGAGTTCAGACATGCGGCTTTGAAAGAAGACCAACTTAATGAGACTCGTTGCATTTTCAGTGAAATACAGTGGATATAAATAAGCAAATGATCCTGTTTAATAATTATTTTCTGATCATTAACAGATATGAGAATAATTCATACCGAACCTCTGGAGATAAATAAAAAGAATCCTTTTACTCAGTAAACCTTGGCATAAAAAATAGACCATAAATCCACGCGGCAGAGAGAGAGAGAGAGAGAGAGAGAGAGAGAGAGAGAGAGAGAGAGACAGAGAGAGAGAGAGAGAGAGAGAAAGAGAAGGGCGGGGTTAATTAATTTGAAAAACTGAAATGTGTATTTAAATATGTACGCGGTGAGACAATTAATGACATTACTCCGAAGGAAACCATTAACATAATTCTACTGAAGATTCTGAGAGGTCTTGGGATACAGGATGGCTAGAGAGCGATAAAAAGTCACGCTAGAGGAAGTTAGTCGCCGCAAAAAGAGAATAACATGATTAAAATAACTAATATATTTTTTTTTGTTTAACACGACGGACGCCATTGAAAATTGGTCATATCCAAACAAGAAAGAATCTACTAATAAATAAGGTATAAACCTATAAAGATTAATTAAGCTGGGGTAAAAATCACCTGGCACTAAGAAAGTGTTCGATAATGACTACCTTTCAAAAGGAGTCGTCTTGGACTACTAAAGTCCTTCCGGAAATAGTTTCGCAAAGTATTCGAGATTTTTGAGGTTAAAGGTGAGTTTGATAAAGCCAACAAACCTCACAGTTGGGGCCTTCAGATTTACCTGGGAGTTTCGGGTTCCAGTAAAGTACAAGTTAGGTCGACCGACGATTTTTCCCGAAATCGTATTTCAGCAATAGCTTGCTGTAAGTAAACCTAATTAGGATGCTGTACCAAAGTAACATCCATCGCCCGTGGCACTTCGGACCAAAAAAAAAAAAAAAAAAAAAAACAATGTAATTTCTAAGTGTAGATTGTAAATGTGTTGATTATGGTTCTGGAATATCCAGTATGATTTTTATGTTTTTCTTTAAGATTCAAAAGAATTTCAGTCTACAGCCACAATTTTATTTACATAAAATCAGAGCGAGCAAACATTTTTCATTGCTTACATACGAAAGTCCATTCCTTTAAGCCGACTGGCTGTCTCCTAACTTGAAGAAAGATATGATCCTTCAAAATCCCTGAAGGAGATAGGCAACGTAATTTTAGAAGACACAAACCAACGAATAAAAAAAAAAATCCCTCGGGAGCCACTCTCCACGAATCATTAAGACATTTCATTATCAGCCAGTGGACGATTAAGGCTACGGTATAAAAAGAAAAAAAGCAAACCCATAATAATCTATCGCTATAAAAAGGTCTTCGAATGAAAAACCCAAAATAGCTCTTTCCTCAAAGGAGACACCAAAGGAGGAGTCCTTTGAGACAAAGACAACCTCCTGTTTCCAACCCGCACCCGTTCCCCCCTCCCTCCCCCTTCCCATGCCTTCTCGTCTTAAAACGTTATAACCTTTGGGTGGTCCTGACCCAAGTAAATCTTAATATATCCAGCTGAAGGAGTCTTCAAGATATTTATTGAAAAATGAACAGCCTTTGGTAATCTTGAAGAAATTCCTCCAGCCAGGCGGAATGTACGTCTGAAATCCTCAGACCTTTCATCCAAAAA
>JANJGK010000012.1:40017764-40040264 GCA_039081455.1 Macrobrachium rosenbergii | reverse complement strand
AATGAGCTCTTCTAATAGCTTGGATGGGGAGGTTGATGGAAGGGAGGTCTCGATATTTGCAGAAAAGGGATTTGCAGTCCATTTGTATGTAGGCTTCTTCATCCTCTGATATATTGGGAAAATAACTATTAAACTTATCCAGCATTCCTGAAAGGTGCTATGTTAAATGAGGCTGAATTGTACCAAGTTCAAAATTATTAACTTGTATAAATTTACTTAGATTTACAAAATTATCAGTACTACTCTACGAAACACGGGATTCCCATGGATGTAATTTTCTTTTAAATGCCTCGACTCTATCAAGATGAGAGATACAATTTGTATTTGCACCTTGCATTGTTTTGTTTAGCTTGTTTACTTCATCAAAAATATCAACTGGATATGCTAGTTCAGCAAGCCATTTGTTGTCTATGAACAAATCAGCAAGTTCTGGCTTCTTTTCTGAAAGAAACCTATGTACCTTTGTCATTATTTATATATATATATATATATATATATATATATATATATATATATATATATATATATATATATATATATATATATATATTTGCATTATTTTTGTGATTTTCCAAAACTTCTCGCGGACCTCCTACTCTATAGTCACGGACCCCTTGTGGTCCGGGGACCCCCAGTTGAGAACCATTGCTCTAGATACATGATGCATTTTATTAAGCTAATTAAAGCAGCATCATCCGCATATTCTAGTCTTTCAGGTTTCTGTCTTTACTCCAGTGTAAACCTTTTTTATCTCATACCATTTTTTTCATTATAGAATCCATCAAATGGCAACCATCGACGGTGAAATTACTTTTTTCGTACTGCAAATTCACTTAACAAGACCTCATCCACATTATCTACGCATCTCCTTATACAGCATATGTATAACGGGCCTATCATAGTGTAGTAATACATTTCATGATATTGGTCTGTAGGTTGTGATGCCTTCTCATAATCTACGAAAGCCATCAGAAGGGGACTTATAAATTCCGTAAAATGCCGGACAATATGTGTCGACACAGATATAGTTCTTCGTAAATCCGGCCTTTTCTAAAATGACCTCGTACGTCTGTAAACTTTCTAGCGATTTTTTCCCTCTACCCTCGAAGAATAAGAGTACTGAATATTTTCACTGCAACCGACGCAAGTCTAATACCTCAACGCGTGCCAGTCATTCAGAAAATCTTTTCTTTGCTGTGAATTCCAATTCCCAATCATCACCAGATTTTGTTTACTTATATATATATATATATATATATATATATATATATATATATATATATATATATATATATATATATATATATATATATATATATATATATATATGTGTGTGTGTGTAGATATATATATATATATATGTATATATATATATATATATATATATATATATATATATATATATATATATATATGTATATACACTTGCATACTAATTCTTAAATTATTCCTACGTTCGGTATATATATATATATATATATATATATATATATATATATATATATATATATATATATATATATATATATATATATATATATATATATATATATATATATATATATATATATATATATATATATATATATATCTAAATGTATGCACACACACAAATATATATATATATATATATATATATATATATATATATATATATATATATATATATATATATATATATATATATATATATATATATCTAAATGTATGCACACACACAAATATATATATATATATATATATATATATATATATATATATATATATATACACACCGAACGTAGGAATAATTTAAGTATTAGTATGCAAGTGTATTTGTATCTATTTCCATACCAAATTTCTGAGAACTCGGCATTTTATAGCCCCTTTCAGTTGTGAATTTACACTGCCGCTGAATTTCATCTAAAATGTTAGTCCCAAAACTTTGGTTCAGAGCTACTGTAGAAGTATCTTTTGCAATGGATGGATGTATGATGGGACTACCTATCCATCAAACAACGTTGGTTTATTGCTATGAAAGTGAGCATAATTGCCGTTATTAAATGCTTGAGTTAATTATATCCTCCATGAAGGCGAGTTTGTTAGGGATTACGCAAAAGGTCCCCAAGTGCATCTTGAGTTTTAGAAAAGTGTTTTATTTCATTTTATGGCAGATACCTGGACGGCGCTTTTGTTCTTTCGCTAGAAAGAGTTCCACTTTTATTCACGTTTACCCTAAGAAAAGGCGACCGAGGGATGTTTACTGCTTTTAGACGTTCCGGTATTCATGGATAATAGCCGTTTTACTACTAGTATTTTAGGAACAAACAATTATAGGTCTGGGCTCTAATCATTACGGTTTCTGTATTTCTAACTTTAAATTAAGATCTGTTTTGACCCATATTGATAGGGCTCTATTAATCACTTCAGAATGGCAACTCTTTCTCAATGAAATGACCTCTTTTTACAAATATTTCAATGATGACCATTTCCATTCTAACATCGTTAACGGGGCTACAAAGAAATAACTTATTAAAAACTCTCTTATAGCCCTTGATGGGGTTTAATGTTTTTAGGAAAAAATCTTATGCCTCATTTACCTACTTAAATAGGGACAGCTTTCGCATAGGCTTTACTGAAGTAATCAATAGACATTTTGATGTGAATTTATTCCAATAAATCTCCTGACAATTGACTCCTTATTCAAAGTGAAAGACCGGCTCTACCCTTTGATGACTTCTAATGTGGTTTCCAAGTATCGTTGCCCGCGATGTGATATGGGAACCTACATGGGATCTACCAATCGTCGACTTACGGCACGGGTTAACTCTCAAAAGGGAGTTATTATATAATGGGATGTCGCTTGTCTAACCCAGAAACACCTAACACAAGACCTCATTCTCAAAAAACGTAAAACCTCTGTGGAATACAAAGATTTCCATTGACTGGAGAGTTTAACATCTCTAAAGACTTATTTATTTTAGAAATATTGAAAATTAAACAACTTCTTCCGTCTAAATACTCAGTCCTTAGCTGTTCAACTTTTTTATCATGATTTGATTTTTATGTGTTGTTTACTTTTCCTTCTTTTTTAGTTTTACTCTAAACTTTGTTCTGGCAGGTTATCTCCTCTCTAATTTAACACTTTCACGAAGGTGAAAGTGTTAAAGCATTTTGTAACTGCGAAGCAACGTGAAGTTTGACTGCAAACGGTTATAATGTAACTTATTGTGGATTTTGCGTTTTAGGCATAATTTGTTACTACAGTTAACTTATGGATAATCATTTATTTTTATTTTTTAAACGACTGTATATAGTTTTAGAATTTTCTTTTTATATATATCATAGAATTCCCTGAAGGTGCAATAACATACTGAAATAAACTGTTAGAATGTGAAAGTCCTGTGTGTTCCTGACCTCCTCCCCCTGCTTTGTGTCTGCCAAGTGGCCTCTGTCTAGTTTTGCTAAGGATTATAGATATACGGTAGTTCACATGAACAGAGACTTAAACCAGTCGTTCAACAAGATTACTCTGAAAGTACCTTTTGCGAAACCTGTCTCCCATTTACCCTGCGTTGTCGCGTTACTCTCAGTGAGAACATAGAAGTTGGTGCCAGCATATTAAATGAACCTACGATATTGCTGTTGAAGTAATACACGCACAAAAGAATTCATTTACATTATACGGTTTCTCAATTTCTTTATAGTTAAAGACAGGCTTTAAGAGACCTGTTGCTGCCTTTAGGTAAATTAATGCAGTTCGCGGCCAACTTGCCGATATTGTGCCAGACTGTGGACACATGCGATGCGATTGAGACGGCGTCCGGGAATTTGTGTAATTTTTTTAACATGCTGCTAGGCACCGATGTTAAGTGACATTTCACATCTCTGAACCCAGAAGAATAATGGCGTGTAAAATATCGCCTTGAAAATACTTTTCTCTTTCTGTTGAGGTTTTTCTTCCGTAATTTTTCATAAATGTCATGGAGTTTCAAATCATGACCAGCGGTATTTTAAGTCAGTGATAACCTTTTGATATTCTCTCTCTCTCCCTCTCTCTCTCTCTCTCTCTCTCTCTCTCTCTCTCTCTCTCTCTCTCTCTCTCTCTCTCTCTCTCTATAACGATTAAGTTCAATGAATTTCGAAGGATGAAGTGTGTAAGCACCCATTGTCTTCTGTTTAGGACGGAATTGTTTTTGACAAATAATGATAATAATTATAAATCCCTACTATGAAATGACTTTGTTCTTCTCATTTTGTAAATAATTTTACCTTTTATAACTTCGAAAGATCCGAAAGTAAAGAGTAATAAAATTTGACATATTAAAGATCACGAAGGGGAAACAAAAGCTCCCAAATGCCACGATTACCACTGCAATACCCACTGCAGGCTAGGAAAGCAGTGAAATGCCAGGACTCGTGGAATGCTTTCAGATGTTTTGCCTGCACATACTGAATTAATATTTAATGTCTGATGGTTCGTGAGATTATTATTATTATTATTATTATTATTATTATTATTATTATTATTATTATTATTATTATTATTATTATTATTATTATTATTCAGTAGATGAAACCTATCCACATGGAACAAGCACTCAGGGGCCATTGACATGAAATTCAAGCTTCCAAAAAATGTTGGTTTCATCCTCCCACCGCAGACCCCACACTGCAGCAGTAACTGATCTTGATACAGAGGCAATGATTTATCATCACCCTGGGCGAAACGCGAACCAGCGACATCTGAGTAACATGCCACGACACTGACCACTATACCAGTGGACCAGCCTCTAATGAAAGCAAAATCAGAAATTCTGTAAAGTTCTTCGGTTAATGCTTATGCTATTAAGGGCCCCATAGACATTACGATCGCCGAATCCGGTCGTCTGAACCGGAAATAAATCTCAGTCTATGGTGTTCTTCCCCGACCAAAAGTGGGCGGGGTCCGTCGGCCTCTCCGACCAGCTCGTAACCTGCCGTTGCCAGGTTAGTGGCTTCCGTTTTAGTTCAGGTGGCCCGAAGACTCCACGTCTATGGCGTGATCTCAAGATTTCCTTCAGTTTCAACTAGACGCTGAAAGGGTAACATGGCAGCTACGTCGCAAATGAGTTCTTGGAGGAGTTTATTGAACGTTGTAGGGAAGTGAAATGAGGCTTATGATAAATTAGTTTGAAAAGTACAGGAGAAGGATGCAAAACATATATATATATATATATATATATATATATATATATATATATATATATATATATATATATATATATATATATATATATATATATATATATATATATATATATATATATATATATATATATATATATATATATATATATATACATATATATATATATATATATATATATATATATATATATATATATATATATATATATATATATATATATATATATATATATATATATATACATATATATATATATATATATATATATATATATATATATATATATATATATATACATATATGTATATATATATATATATATATATATATATATATATATATATATATATATATATATATATATATATATATATATATATATATATATATACATACATATATATATATATATATATATATATATATATATATATATATATATATATATATATATATATATATATGGTTGGATAAGAGAAATGAGTGATCTCACGCTTATTCATTTAATGAAATGAAACTTTACCTTGGTAACTGGTTTAATTACCCGAGAATGGGCGAGGAAACCGAAATGGGACTATTATATATATATATATATATATATATATATATATATATATATATATATATATATATATATATATATGTATATATATATATATATATATATATATATATATATATATATATATAATTTATATATATACATATTCATGTATATATATACATAAATACATTGTGTGTTTTTATTTTTTTATGAGCTTATTGTATGTGATGATTTACGTTAATCTTGCTGGAAAAGTTTGTAACGTACAGTACAGTTTTTGGTTTTCCTTTTTTTTTAGCCTTGAAAATCAGACCACTGTCTTGAAACTTTGGCGAGAATAAAGAAACTTGACGTATTGAGCTGCTTTGCCTCTTCACCTTATTACATATATACATATATATGTACAAGTATGTTGATATGAATACATGTATATATGTGTACATATATATCACATTTGTATTATATATATATATATATATATATATATATATATATATATATATATATATATATATATATATATATATATATATATATAGTCACCGCAAAAAAACTCCGAACACCCCCTTTAAATGAACAAAAACCAGAACAATGTTATAAAAACAGAAAATAATAGGCAAAGCTTTTGTATTATAACCTCTAATTCAGTATTTCGACATTTTGCAATTATTTTAACAACTGTAAACACTGATGATGAAATGTTTTGTACCGATCTTGTGGTCAGTCATGTCTGTTGATAAGATACGATAATTTATAGGGAATATTAATTCATGAATACTGACTTCCTAAGCACTTTTATTCTCATATTCATTTCGCATATTTCCTTAACTGCACATTTTACACTCAAACCCAGTATCGTCAACAACAAAAACTTTACGATCACTTTCTTAGCGATATTAGAATATGAAGACTTTACTCTGTGCTCAAGAAAAATACCTGCTTCCCACTCCTCCTTCCTGTTCCCATATGCCCTTCGGTGCGATATCTGTTGGGTCTTCCATTAATTACTTGTTCAACTCTTCGGTGTGTCATAGTCATCGGATTCGTGTTCACTCTCTGGATGGCTAAGGGAACGGACTTTTGTGCACGATAGTACTTAAAAATAATAGCGAAATGTCAAAATATTTAATAAAAGGTAAAAGAACAAAAACTTTGCCCATATATATATATATATATATATATATATATATATATATATATATATATATATATATATATATATATATATATATATATATATACATATATATAGATGTATATATATTATATATATGTAAAATATTTATATACATATGTATACATATATAATTTATGTATACTGTATATGTAACAAGGTGAAGAAGCAGAGCAGTTCAATACATCGGGTTTCTTTATTCTCGCCACTCAGCGTTTCAATACACTGGTCTCATTTTCAAGATTAACAAAGAAAAAGGAAAACCAAAGACATATACGTTACGGACTTATCCAGCAACAATAACATAAGTCATCACGTACAATAAGCACAAAAAAACTAAAAATAGTCACTGTATTAAAGACTACTTAAAAATGACCTAAGACAAATACAACCCGGAGTTCGGTTGATGAAAGATTTGCCAATGCGAGAGAGAAGGAGTCGAGATAAACCAAGGAAGGAGAAGAGTGGGCGGTCTAAGCAGTGTATATTGGAACTCCTGTGGTGCTGTTATTTAAGGTTCGAACAAGGTGCTTAATGGCCAAGGATTCGAGTATAGGGAGGTGGTTTTTATTATGGCCTGATAAAATTATCTTTAAATCATCGTAGTTGATTTTGCATTTGCATATTTGTGCATGGTTTCTAGTATTTGAAAGCTCAGGGCTGAAAAGTTGACTCCCTGTGCCGTAACTAATACCTACAGTATATGTGAATCACACCGTACTTTGAGTAGCCGGCGAGTGCTTCCCACGGAAGTCTGTTCGTTGCATGAACAGGAAGTCTATAAGTAAACCAGGCTGGACCGAATTAAAGTAGGTAATTTTTTTCTTTATGTCGAAAAAATCTACCTACGGCTTTTGGATTCTTTAAAGATGCATTTGACATCAGCTGCTGGGAAATGTTTGCTCATCATCTTCCTTAATTGTGGTATAAATGTTTTTCATATGTTTATGGGAAGCTGATACAATATTTCAGTTTTGAAGCCAAATGTACCGGTGCTGATGGCTCAAAGGTTTTCTAACGGGACTTTCTGACATAACTAAAGAAAATACCAGCTGGATAAAAATGGTCTTAAAGAATTCCCGCAGGACATTAATTTCATTGTAAAATAAGCTCCATTTTGAAGTCAAGGCCATAGCCCTGTGAAATATTGTTGATAATGAGTCGAGTTTAACATTACGTGAACAGGAACTATAAAAATTTTGCCCCAGACCTGTAAATGTGGCCCTACGAAAAATTCCCGCTCTGAAACCATAGTTCTCTCGTATGACCAAGGTATCAAGAAAATGTAATCTATTATTATTTTCTTTCTCAAATGTAAATTTTATATTAGTGTGTAAGGCGTTTGCATATTAAAAGAAAAACTCGCAATGATGTTGGTCCTTAAAAAGTAAGAATGTGTCACCCACATATCTACGGTAAACTAGCGGCTCAATAAAGGAGGCAGGACAAAATGTCCAGTAGTTGCTGTTCAAACTTGAACATAAAAATGTCTGCAAAAGAGCAGTTCAATGGGTTGCCTATGCCGACGCCGTCAACCTGAACGCAAACCTCATCGTTAAAAATGAAGGCTGTGTCCCGCACAGCCAATTCCAAAAGTTTCCTAAAATCAGCTTTGCTTAAACCCTGGAACACATTATCGTCATTCCTAAATATGGTCTCCAGTATAAAGTCGATGGTTTCATCAACGGGAAATTTTATGAAAAGAGATTCCACGTCAAAACTGGCCATGATCAAGTCAGAGGCTTGGCTAAGTGTACTCTGTTTGAATTGTTCTTAAAGCATTGGTCCAACAATGGAACAAGAAATTTAGTTATCTCATAATTTGGCGTTGTATAAGAGGAGAGGGATGTTATTTCTATGCACCTTAGGCAAACCGTACGTAATACCAAAAGATGAATAAGTAACAAAGAACTCTTCATGGGTAGTTTGACTTATTGCTTTCCTGTCTCTGAACGATCTTAAAAATCGGTTAATTCTATCTTCGTTTTTGACGAATGCAAAATAATCTTCAAAAGCAACGATAGAATTGTACATTGTTTAGACCGCCCACTCTTCTTCCTTGGTTTATCTCGACTCCTCTCTCGCACTAGCAAATGTTTCAGCAACCGAACCTTGGGTTGTAAGGTTTGTCAGGAATCTTTTTTACTTAGCCATTAATACATTGTGTGTTTTTAGTTTTTTTGTGCTTGTTGCATGTGATGATTTACGTTAATCTTGCTGGATAAGTTCGTAACGCATATATTTTTGGTCTTCCTTTTGTTTTTTAATCCTCGAAAATGAGACCACTGTCTTGCAACGTTGGCGAGAATAAGGAACCCGATGTATTGGGCCGTTTTGCCTCTTCACCCTGTTATAACATGGGCACTAGCCTCGACCTCTTATTGGATGTGTGTGTGTGTGTGTGTGTGTGTATATATATATATATATATATATATATATATATATATATATATATATATATATATATATATATATATATATACATATATACATATATATGTATATGTATACATATGATTATGTATATGTATATGTATATATATATATATATATATATATATATATATATATATATATATATATATATATATATATATATATATATATATATATATATATATATATATACTGTATACATATATATAATATATATATATATATATATATATATATATATATATATATATATATATATATATATATATATATATATATATTTCCTACTCACATACTAGCGCCTGCCCGGGGAAAACCTCAGGTACGGAGTACTTAGGTCTCAACTATTATATCCTGTGCGGATGAATTGCTAACACCCGGGACTCTTCCTTGAAAAGACCGATGTGGGTCAGGAATTTGTATGAAAATATATTATTTCCGAGGTAGAGCGAACTGGATATTAAAGGACGTTTGTAGCTTATTGCTTGTATATGAGTCACGGTGATGTGATAAAATTCATTCATATATATATATATATATATATATATATATATATATATATATATATATATATATATATATATATATATATATATATATATATATATATATATATATATTCGATGTTCCTAATATTGGTGTTACACGAACGTTAACTCACGTGATCAGGGTTGCAAGAGAGAAAAGACCAATGTAAAGCAGTTAGGTATCGAAAACATAGCTATCTTACAAAGTTTAATTTTGCTGAGAACTCATAAGTTAACTTAAAGAAATTGGTACGAGTCGAGAAACTTAGATTATTTTTCCAGATAGATTCATTGTCACGCATATATGGTGTTAGAAATTTTAAGCAATGATTTAATTATTGTGATTCTTTTCTTTTGCTTCAAAAAGCTGACAAAGTACATAATTCGAAATTCCTGAGACCTACTTTTAAGTTGTCCAAATTTTCAAAGACGAAGTTGAAGATATTTAGGATTATATGTATCTGGGCTACTGCGACTAGCATATGTTATTTCATAAATGCATTCTTTTCCTTTCGTGGAAAACATTTGTTTGTTTGTTTTTTGCATATTGTCTTTTATTGATCGCAATTTGAAGGGTGGGCGCAGGGGGCTAGTATTGGAAGTCTCACGTCGTGTCCCTCTAGGTGCCAGTTTATGATTAGCGCCTGGAAGAGAAATTCGAATGAATGAGTAGGGATGTTGCTTCCCAAGACTCATGTTTTAGCGTTACAAAGACAGACGGGAATTCATCCTCATGATAAGTAATTTCAAACATACATAGAATTTTCGGTTAATTAATGTAACTAAACATATTGGACAATATAATTTGTCTTTTTCCTTTATCATTGTCTTTAAGGGCACTCATGAAATTAAGTATAATTTTACTATACTGAATGATACTAGTGGTGTAATTAATTTTATATCATCAAGGATCAAATATGATTTATTGGGCAGATAGTAATGTTAAGTTGCAACTCGTTGGAATAGAATTAAAATTGATCCTGTACTGCACACGGTATTTAAAACGAATCGGAAAATGGTGGATTTTTTTATTCATTTCTTATTTAGTTTAATACTTTCGGCATATTTCTGGAGTTATTGTCCTTATATTTCCTTGAATGGCAACGAATAGTTAGATGTCACATTATCTTTAGGGAACAATATTTGAAGCATAAGTGATAAAAATAACATTTCATCATTATTATTATTTTCATTGTTGTTGTTAGTATTATTGATGTGGAAGGTGTAAGTACAAATGTGGAAATCGTATATAAAATCTTTCCCTACATCCAGTACGTATTTGAGAGGAAAAACTGATTAAAATTGTAAATGGATGTAAGGAACATTGCTCCATACGTATCTGTGCCTGGCACTTGCCTTAAAAAATTAACATGAGTAAATAGTCGGGCATAGGACCATTTTTACGCTGACGACTCCTTGACAATAGCTTGGATCCGCCTCAAGGACCACCAGACTATAGTAGGAAAACAGCGCCCTTGTTTGGTTATCATTAGCCTAGGCGGAAAAAAAAAGAATAATGATATAGGGGTACGTGTAGATGGAACGCTCTATTTATTTGTGTTCGTTGCAGATGTGTACGAGGCGCGGTGCCCCCTCTTCTTCCATTTTTATTTTTTAACTCTCCCTCCCCCACAACTGGTATTAAAAGAAAACAAAATTTTTACCATATTTATGTTGTGTATAGACTTCATAGTGGGGGTATCTTGACAAGAATCAACAGTATATATATTATGCTTTTTTCTGTCTCCTGACTCAAGGTCCCTGTTGATGTAGTAGACTTCGAAGTGATCGCTCGTTTCTTGAATTGTAAGTCAAAAGTAACGTGGAGAATGTTACTGTTCAAGCTCATCCACACATCTCGAAGCATGCTTTTATGATTTGCACCTACTCTGGAGTAATCTCAGTTTCTCACTGTTCTGGCTGTGAGTACGTTGGATTTGTTTGCTGTAATCCACCTCATGAAATTGAAATTCCTTAGGAGTGAAGTAGGTCTACTTCAAAAGTTGCGTGCAGGCTTCCCGAACTCTTCAAAATGACTCCGAGCAGAATAAATAGAAGTGAAAACGAAAGTCTTATTTTTCTTTTTTGAAAAACCCTAGCGCTCCCTCATTAAGGAAATAAACTTAAAGGTTTTATGGTGGTTTCATTGCAGCAATCGTTGGTTGACTTAGTACAGAAAATGTTTGACGTTTAAATTCCAGGCATTTCTATAGCTTCTTTCACTGCATGCTATTGAAACGCACGTCAGGACTATTTTTTGCTTTGCTAAACTGATATTTTGCTTTACGAAACGAGTAAATATTTTAGGAAAATTGCGGCGCACATGAACTGAATTTAGTTTAAAACTACTTAGTGAGTATTGAAGTTAATGTTTTTACGCCGCTTCTCTATTGATGAATATGCGAGCTAGTTAGGAAATTGCAATATTAAATCCCTTTGAATTTTTTTATCTCGTGACCTTCTTTTCGGCCTCTGTATGGTTATTATTTTCATTTTCTTTAAAAAAAGAAACATGTAATTTAATTGAATTACCTTCTCATTTTACAATTTCTCATAACACCGACTTAGTGATAGTTGTTGTTTACATCGAATGGCATATAAGAGATTTTGGTGTCTCAATGAATTTTGATTTGATGACTATTTAAGTTTGTATTTATTAGATGTGAAATAGGGAGGAAATGATTTAAGCTTCATTGCTGTAAACCTGAAATGGGTATTTTTCAAAATTAGTTATATAATTCGATCAAGTATTCAGCGATGGAGGCTTGGGTTTAAGAATTCAAGCCGTGTGTTTGCGTACAGACAGCAAATCAAGAAGAGATGCTAACTATAGGTCTTATATAAAAAAAAATGAGTTAGATAGCAAATCGGAGTTTGTATTCACTTGAAGGATCTTCAATCACTGGCCAAATTTAGTAAAATGCATAAGGATATATTAGAAATCAAAGGTAAAAATCAAGTATGGCAGTCCGAAGGAAAATTTACAGATTACGCAAGAACTGAAGTATATGATATGGAAATGAATATAAGATCACTGATCAACTCGTAAACCGTGGTCAATGGCTCAAATTTTGGTAAAACACATAGAATAGATGTAACATAAGATTTTAAACCAAATGTCACATGCAAAAATATTCTAAACAGAATTTTGATAAAGAACGACCGACCGAAGTGGTGTTTGCAACGAAGTTGTGAATGGACGTTTGGGGAATATCCCTTTACGTAATTTGCATTTAAAAGGACAAGTGTACGAAATTAGATTGGCCCAAGCATAGATGTTAGTCCTTGAAGGTCCACAGCAAAGGTGCTGAAATTAAACAAGCGTCTGTTTATCGCGAAATCATGGTATATACACCGCGCACATATTGTTTTATCTTAATTATGTTGGCCCAGATCTCTTCATTTAATTAAATAAGAGTTAACATGTGTGGAGCGAGCACCAGTTGGACAAGGATTTAAGAAATTTCAGGACTGAAGCAGACATGGTCTTGCAGTTTTATCGGACGGGCATGGAAACGGAAGGGTGCGTGGTGTTCAGATTTCAATGGAATTAGCTTGTCTGAATAATACGATTACGAATGGCTTTTTGAGAACACCAGGGGTTGTAAAGTGCGTTGCTTTCAGCGGTGTTACCAATGCATCTTCGTATTTCAACTCATTTCAGACTTTTTGAACGTCTTTTAGAAATGTGTGGAGCAATTTTGAAAAATATTAATTAGGCATTAATTTTTTTCATAACATTTACGATATTACTTTTAAGAACATAAAATATAATTAAGATTCATGTCACATAAGCTTTCTGAGGTCGATTTCATGTAACCAAGTATCATGTAAGGAGATAAAAAGTGCCAACTTTGAAAATGTGGTGGAAGTAAATACCATAATCATTATTCATATTTATTCAGAGCAACGGCCTTATCACGCGAGAATTGTTGGTTGAACTGCAAAAGAATAAGCATAACCTTAACGACTGCTCAGTTAATAATGATAGTAATAATATGATGCCTGGAAGGCGCTGTGAGAATTCCAATGTCACTCTCAATTGCTCAGGAATGTTACTTGGCGAATGACTGGGGTCTTCCACAAACTATGTCGTAAACAAATTTGGCATTTCTACCGGTTGCCCTCTATCAGGATTTCCAGAGGGAACAGGGCTTATTTGCACAGAATAACATACCAAGGTCGAAAGAAAGCATTATTTCTAAATATATTTCAAATGTTCTAGATGTATGACACATTTCAAGAAAGGATTTGTGTTCTGTTTTATGCAGAACTTTAATATGATTGAAAAACTAATGTTTATGAGCCTGGACCTCGATGCAGCGGACACGAAAAAGTGAAAGAAGGCGGATGAAGAAAGATAGCTGTCACTTCTAAAAGGGAAGCAGACCAGCTTAGCAGACTGACACTTGAAGAAGTAAATAAGACGAAGTAAGGAGAGAATAGCAAAGCTTTGCCGGTGACGAGGAAAATGAGAGGTTGATAGCCAAAGCGAGTGGCTTCTTCTCCCAAAGAAAACAGACCAACTTATTCTAGGGACAGAAGAGTATGCAATTAAAGAAAACCGAAACATGAAGAACATTCCAAAGCCTATTATCAAGACAGACGATCCGTCAATTTTAAATGAATAATTATTACGAAATTCGGCAACCTCAACACACTTGAGTGTGAGTGGCGATATCTTGTCGACATGTAAGTGTGTGAAACCAGTTGGTTCTGATCTGAGCGGAACAAGAATCGAAATGGAATCTGGTAAGGAAAAAAAATGTGTGAATCCAGCTTATGACTTTAGAAACGACATTCTAAGGTAAAAGCGACTATTGATTGTTAACATGAGCTGTAATCTAAACTGGGTCTGTTAAGGATACTGCAAAGCAAACAAACTGATACAGTATTTGTTCTTTAAACTCACATACTATACGCATAAATATCTCAGCTGATTATCTCATGATTTAAGTACTTTGGGCTCCTAAACTGATGGTGGGTAGAAAAAAAAACTAAACTCGTCAGTTTTGTAATTGATAAAAGATTGAAGTTCAATGTTTAGTCGACATTTTTGAAATCTAGAAAAAGTGCAGTCAACAAGGTAGTCAACAATAAAGATACACTAATCGGCAAATCGCCACCTTTTCTGCTAAATATAATATGAATATGTAATTTTTGTCCGCCCTTCTTAGAGGTTGTGCGCACTTAATTACAACTGACGTTAATACTCCTCATGATTCCTTTTCGTAGTTGCCGCTGTGCGCAGGTTGCATGAGATTTCATGCGTCTATTTGCTTTACACAAATGCGTTGTAACTTTCATTGTACTTTCAGTTTGACGCAACGTGCTAAAAGGGAGGATAATGCAATATTGAACATGCGGAAGTATTGATGGAGTGCAGTTATGTGGTTTTTCCCTAGTCTTCCTCTTTTCACCGTATATGGCTAACAAATGACGCTATATATTCTTATACATGTATATATACATACAAATATATGTCTGAATATAAATTTAGATATAGATATATATATATATATATATATATATATATATATATATATATATATATATATATATATATATATATATATATATATATATATATAAATATATATATATATATATATATATATATATATATATATATATATATATATATATATATACAAGAAGGCACTAAAGCAGACAGCTTGATAGATGGTTTTCCTTTATTCATCACGGCCTACGTTTCGAGATCCTTGTCTCATCCTCAAGGCTAAAAATATAAAGTAAAATATATAAATACAGCAAGAAAAGTTAGGATATATGTACAAATAAATTATGATAAAGTAAAACATCAGTAGAAAAGGTAAACCTAAAATAAAATTGTTAAAAAAAAAGAGAGAAAGAATATTCTATTTCTTTCTCTCTTTTTTTTTACAATTTTATTTTAGTTTTACCTTTTGTACTGATGTTTTACTTTATCATAATTTATTTGTACACTCGGCAAGGAAAGTGAGGATACAGTTTTTTTAAATTTTCGGACATACATTGCTAATTAATGCGACATCTGGCAACTTTAGAAGGGGGAGGAGCTTCAGTCTTAATGTGTTTGCTTTTTGCTTGACCTCCTACAACTTTCAATCATATTCTACGGTTCTGAGATCACTGATACTTCAATGCAGTAGTAAGCTTTACAGTATTCATTCAAATTGTAATTTGCAGCGACAGTTCTGAGCAAAATAAACATTTTTTGACATAACCAACCAAGCAACCTTACACAAATGAATTTATGACACCACTGTGGATGGAATGCTTGCGTAATCGGAAATGCGATCTTCCATAATGAAATCAAGAGTTAAATCTGAGCAATGTCCAACGAAAAACATGGGGAACAATAAAGGAACAAATGCAATGTTATGATGAGAGAGAGAGAGAGAGGGTGTTGCTGTTGTGTGAGCCTAGGCGTCTATGTAGAGCTACTCATTTCATTATTTTTTTTTTCATTTAGAGATTGAGCGATACTATATTTGTATAGTATGTTTTAGCAATAGAGAGAGAGAGAGAGAGAGAGAGAGAGAGGATACTATATTTGTATAGTATGTTTTAGCAATAGAGAGAGAGAGAGAGAGAGAGAGAGAGAGAGAGAGAGAGAGAGAGAGAGAGAGAGAGAGAGAGAGAGTTGCTGTTGTGTAACCCTAGGCCTATATGTAGAGCTACTCATTTTATTATTTTTTTTTCTTTTAGAGATTGAGCGATACTATATTGGTATAGTATGTTTTAGCAATGGAGAGAGAGAGAGAGAGAGAGAGAGAGAGAGAGAGAGAGAGAGAGAGAGAGAGAGAGAGAGAGAGAAACTATGGCAACGTCCAGAAACATCCAGTTACTTGTGTTTTCCCGCCGAAGTTCTGGCGCTACTCCGCACATCATAGAGAACGCTCTTGCGGATTTAAATAGATTTGGTCAACCTACCCTAGCTGTCACATCATTTACTGCCATGAATTCCAGCTGACCTTTAACACCGTGAAATATAGATATGAATGTGTAAAAATTGTAGAAATTATCACTACCTCGTATGATGATGCAATAACAAGCCTGTTCATAACGGAAAACGAGTAAATATTGCCGTTCTGATAAACGGTACTACACCGAGATATCATACACTACCTTTTAGATCTCTATGAACGAAGTCATCTGAGAAATTCTGATTACTTCGGACATCCATGGTGGTTTTAAGTATCTGAACGTTTTTGTTTTGCAGATTTAATATATATGATATAATTTGCATTGTATTTTCATATTCTAGAGTAAATTTACAGAGATTATGTGTTTTCTGTAAGAAAAAAAATTAAAATTCGATGAACGAAATCTAATGAAAACTGTATCCTCACTTTTCTTGCAGAGTGTACATATATCCTAACTTTTCTTGCTGTATTTATATATTTTACTTTGTATTTTTAGCCTTGAGGATGAGACAATGATCTCGAAACGTAGGCCGTGATGAATAAAAGAAAACCATGTACCAAGCTGTCTGCTCTAGTGCCTTCTTGTATATATGTATGTATGTATGTATGTATGTATATATATATATATATATATATATATATATATATATATATATATATATATATATATATATATATATATATATATATAATGTACATATATATATATATATATATATATATATATATATATATATATATATATATATATATACATACACGTATATATATAAATAGATAGGTAGATAGATAGATAGATATATATGTTTATATACTGAAACATCACAAAAATACCCACGTAATTTGTTATCAACTGAAGCCACATGAAAAGCTTGAAAAGAAGTGACAGAGTGCCAAGTACTTTCGTGTAATTAACACATTTTCGCGGCATAAAGTGATAAACCGTATAAGACAAGTGAGTAAGAAAGCTCTTACAAAAGTAAAACAAAACAAATTGAAAAATGTATTATTAGGTCATTACAAACAAAAACAATGCTCGTCCAGATTATTCGACTACTTAATAGACAAACACGTCAAATAAAGGAAAGGAATTACCTAAAGACCGCATCATATACAGAAATGAATGATAACTTGTCGACCAGGTTATAAAACAACTGAATTCTCAAATACTGTATGAACAGTGATAACGTAAAGACAATAATATAGTATAAATAAGAAGACATCACCAATAAAATAAATTATGGCAAGTGATAAAAATACCTGAATGAACAGTAATATTAATGATAAATACATAAAAAGACATCAGCAATAAAAGAAATAATGACAAGCAGTAATGAAACAATTAGTCTAGACAAGAGTAAATGATAATTTTAAAACACTTCACTATTTTATCTGCAATCAGAATGTCTAATTTGTACATACCAGGGCTTCAATCTAAAACCTTTCTGCAATATGCCTTTAAAGAAGCATATTCAATTATGTTCCTGCTAATATAATTATTACAAAATAAAATTTTTTCTGCCTTTGCCCAGTCAATAGCCAGATGAAAATAACTGAGATGAATCAAAAGGCACTAGAGGTCTGTCCTGTTCTAACGGAATATTTGTGTTGGTTTAATCTAGTTGACAACTCTTTTCCAGTTTGGCCAATATATTTCTTATATATCGCGTCTTTTACATGAATTGGTATAGAGGCAGCAGGAAGATGAAAATGGAGAGTTCTTTATGAGCAAGTATTTGAGCTTTTAAAAACTAATATTACATCAAAATATCTAAGAAGTTTAGGTAATTCATAAAAATTCATTTGGTAAGGTAAAACCAACATATTATGGCATGAAAAGGATTCTCTAAGCCTATTAGAATAAAAAGTATCCTTGACCATTTTTAAGGTCTTGTTCATAAAAATCTTTGGATACTGAAGTTTTACACCAATGTCACAAATTTTGCCCGTCTCTTCATTTAAAAACTCAGGACTGAAAATTCTTAAGGCTCTCAAAAACATTGAAGGGAAGATGGATAATTTTACTTTACTATGGTACTCTGAGTAAAAATGAACTTATGAGCATATATTTGTAGGCATATGATATACGTTGAATTTAAAGCTACTGATGTGTCTATAGACTTGTATACCTAAAAATGGTAACACTGACTCTCCTCTTCAACTGTAAATTTAATTTAGGGAACTAGATCATTCAGTTTATCTATAAAAGCTCTCCAATTTTTGCATTTATTGGCCGAATACAAAGTAGATCATCCAAATATCGATACCATATAGTACCAGTTGGTAAAATACTGGGTAATAACTTCATTTCAAAATACTCCACGTACAGATTACTAAGCACCGGAGAAAGTCGATTCCGCATTGACACACCAGATTTTTGTAAAAAATATTTTCCATTAAATGTAAATTTACAGTCCTCAGTTCAAAGACTAATCAAGTCAGATATTACTTTTGAAGGTAAAGACAAGTCATGTTTAGGCAATTCCTCCGATGACAAATTTAATAAATTGTCTACTGGAACTTTCGTAAATAACGAGAAAACATCTAAACTGACAATTTTAACGCAAATGTTACATTAATATTGTTAAGTTTACTTACAAAATCAATTATTCTTATTATTACATTGTGATATAGTAGCAGCAATCGGCACAAGTACCTGAACTAGCCACCTTGACAATTTATAAGATACAGAACCCGCTGAATTTACATAACAGTCCTGCTGGGATTATTTGGCTTATGGGTCTTAACTAGGCCGTGCATATGTGGTAAACTAGCGCACTTGACTGTAAATTGCTAAATTAGCTCTTCACTTCCCCTCAATATACTTTTCCGGATTTTATTAAAACTACTATTCACTGGTATTAAAGGCTTATTACGTAGCTCGTCGTAAGTAATAGGATCACTTAACAAATCTGACATTTTCGTCATATAGCCCTCTTTATTCATAATTACTACGGCCTCTGATTCATTTGCTTTCGTGATATGCAAATTTACATCTCATTTATGAACGTTATAAGCTTTCACAAAACGAAGAGGAACACTATAGTCTATTTTTTAAACCTGGCAAACTTGCACTTAGCTGCTTGCCGCTGATTGGTTGGACGTCCTGTTGTCCAAATCTCAGTTTTGTTTTCACACTGTTTTAGAATTGTGATTATACGGTCATAGAGCGAGTTAAGAGCTAAGTTATGTAATGTTATGTAAATACCAGTTGTAATAAAGGTAAGTAATAAGAACTAACATACGTAATATTATATATATATATATATATATATATATATATATATATATATATATATATATATATGAAAATAAGAAGGCCCATAAAACACTATTTAAACGTTGAAACCATATATTTCGGGCACTTGTTTCTGTGCCCCTGTTCACTGGTAGAATATGGACAGTGAACAGGGGCACAGAAACAAGTGCCCGAAATATATGGTTTCAACGTTTAAATAGTGTTTTATGGGCCTTCTTATTTTCATATTACACTGTAGTATTACAGGAAAAGACATTCATATATATATATATATATATATATATATATATATATATATATATATATATATATATATATATATATATATATATATATATATTTAACAATTATGAAACAACACTTACCGAAGCCGTAGACTAGAAATATGTTTCAAACGCATGAACGTTTATGTTTAATTTTTAGCTAGATTTTTAGCACAATCGTGCCATTAGTAGGTTTGGAAATAACCAAACGTATTTATTATACATTGCTGAAGGTTCTATAACGTCTAAGAACGAAAAACTATTGTAGAAATTTAAGCTTGGCGGAAAAGTTGAGGAGGTGGAGTTGTGGCAGGAGCAGCCGGAGAGTAGTCGTCTGCACACACCACTTACAACCAGAATTATTCAGTTTAGAATCGGTTATCAAGCAGGTGCCTCGCCATCTATTTCACCTATTCCAGCCATGGCCACATGAGACGATACTGATCAAAGCACACATGAAGGAACTTCAAACACCAGGCAAAGACATACTTGAAAATCTCTAGTTGAAGAACAGTCAATTTACCGAAATTTTACTGTATATAGCAGAGAGTAGCACACTAGCTACAAAAACAATATTCATAAATTCAATGCATGTTCAATTTGCCTTTATACATATCCTAAAATCTTAATGACATATTCCGTCTGCAGTATTTTTGAAATGAAAAAAAATTAGTATTATGATGCATCAACACCTTAATGACTAATTTAGGAACACAAGAGCAACACAACCCAAATTTGAACCTCCCGCTGAGGGTACGTCAACCTTATGTCATAAAGACCTTTCCATTTTCATCTTCCTGCTGCCTCTATACCAATTCATGTAAAAGACGTGATAAAAAATATAATGGCCAAACTGGAAAAGAGTTGTCAACTAGATTAAACCAACATAAATATTCCGTTTGAACACGACAGACCTCTAGTGTCTTTTTATTCATCTCAATTATTTTCATCTGGCTATTGACTGGTCAAAGGAAGAAGAAATTTTATTTTGTAATAATTATATTAGCAGGAACATAATTGAATCTGCTTCTATAAAGACATATTGCAGAAAGCTTTTAGACTGAAGCCCTGGTATGTACAAATTAGACAATATGATTACAGATAAAATAGTGAACAGTTTTAAGATTGTCATTTACTCTTGTCTAGACTAGTTGTTTCATTACTGCTTGTCATTATTTCCTTTATTGCTGATATCTTTTTATGTATTTATCATTAATATTTCTGTTCATTCAGCTTTTTTATTACTTGCCATAAATTCTTTTATTGGTGATGTCTTTTTATTTATACTATATTATTGTCTTTACTGTTATCATTGTTCATACAGTATTTGAGAATTCAGTTGTTTCATAACCTGGTCGACAAGTTATCATTCATTTCTGTATATGATGCGGTCTTTATGTAATTCCTTTCCTTTATTTGACGTGTTTGTCTGTTAAGTAGTCGAATAATCTGGACGAGCATTGCGTCTGTTTGTAATGGCCTAATAATACATTTTTCAATTTGTTTTGTTTTACTCTTGTAGGCGTTTTCTTGCTCACTTGTTTTGTACGATAGTTTGTATCACTTTGTGCCCCGAAGGCGAGTCAGATATTTATTACAGTTCCACACGTGATTGCATGTTAATTACATCTCTCTCTCTCTCTCTCTCTCTCTCTCTCTCTCTCTCTCTCTCTCTCTCTCTCTCTCTCTCTCTCTCTCTCTCTCTCTCTATATATATATATATATATATATATATATATATATATATATATATATATATATATATATATATATATATATATATATATATATATATATATATATATACATATATATATATATATATATATATATATATATATATATATATATATTGCATAATTATATATTATATTTATATATGAAGAAGAAGAAGATTGATATATACGTAAGCATGGCACTCAGTGTTCATAGAAAACAATAAAAATGAAAATATGGCCTATAATATATCGTTTGGTTCTCATCTTTAATGAGTCTGATGTGAACTAAAATGTCATTTAGTTGTGTGTTGCTCGATGTCTGTATTATGCAATGTAAGCAGCCATTGAGAAGTTCAGATGGAATTTACTTAAAAACACTTATTTTGAAGTTGCATGATATAGGGCACTTACTCAAATCCTACTGTAGTAAAAAACGGAGATGTGGTTTTACAGTCGTATGACAAGATAAACCGCCCGTAG
>JANJGK010000012.1:40005264-40012764 GCA_039081455.1 Macrobrachium rosenbergii | reverse complement strand
TTATATTTCAGAGGAAAAAAACAATTAATTCTGCAAGTAAATCAAAAAGCAAAGCACATATCACTGATTTTTAAATTGGACTTGCTGTTATTATGTTAAAGCAGCATTATAGCAAATACAAAATTAAAAAGTTCTATGAATTACTATTTCAAGAAACTAGGTAACAACATGGAGAACAATAATAGGATTAGTACGGCATTAAAACTTCAGGTTAGACATGCACTTAATTAGTAAGGTTACTTTGACAGTCCAAAGTCATGCTGTTAGGGTGCCTTGAGGAGGCATCACAACGAAGCATTCATGGGCTTAGGTCTGGTGATGTCACAATACTTGTATGCGGCGGCATGGTGCCAGATGTGGCACTAACAGCACGGGTGCCTTGCAGCACAAAGCTAAGTACAATGGAGGAAAGTCAAGTATGTGAAGTACATGGGCTTTGCAAGTCACAAGTAAAATGAATGACAGATGCAAGAGTAAGTAAAAGTTTTGATTAATATGCCAGAAATACATTTCTTAGCCTATGAAGGTTGGCTAGGTTCATTCTTTAGCCCCATAGGGCAACAAAAGGGCAGCCAGAGGGCACGACCCCTCTGGCATGAGCAACGGGCCAATAGTGATGGTAATGGCACTGTGCCAGGTGTGGCACTCATGTGGTTAAGCTGAAAGGCTCTGCTATATTCAGTTTAAAAGTTACCATGTCATTGTAGGCATTAAATAGGAAGTCAAAGGACTTACGGTACATAAAAAAAATCTGGCAATTGCACTCTGCATTGGCAGAGTGGGAAGCAAATTAAGATGAGGAGCCATTTATAGGCTTGTACAAAGGTTCATGAAAGGGCAAGATTGCCAGGAAAATATTAAATTAGAAGATTGGAATGAGAGAGAGAGAGAGAGAGAAATGATCAGAGTGGTAGAAGGAAACATTACAAGAAGAAATTAGGTCACACAGCTGTGAGAAGAATAAACAGGGGAAGAAACCCGGCATCTTCCTCTGGACAGAGGTCCAAAATTTCATCGTAAGATAAAGGTGAGGCACTGTGCCAGAGGGCACTAGTGCAAGGAGAGCTCAATAGCTCTTATTGGGCTACCTGGATTTATCTGTGCCATGACCTTTCTTTGGAGGTAGTGGAATCGGTGGAACTGAGTCCGAGGGAGACACAGAAGTGCCACCTGCTCCGGTTTCTTTGATAGCTGAAGTAGGGGCATTCTTTACAAGCTCCACTACTAGTCATTGCAGTTCCTTGAATTCATCAGGCAGTTCTGATATGGCAGAATCCTTATTCATGGCTTTATCTGCGGAGGACTGGGAAGGAGGAGAAGAAGTCGTGGTGGGCATGAGAGGCTCACAGGTTGCCATGACCAGCTCAGGCACGGGTTGTGAGGCCATGCGTGGGCATGCATGCCTTGATACGTGACTGTGTGAACCTAGCATTATGGTTGAAGCAGATGAGCGTACGCTGTGAACAAGCAGTAACACACGTACTTACTTGGCAAAAGAAATGAGCTGAGTGCAGTACGAGGTAACCAAATGCAAAGAATATGGAGCTGTTATAAATTTCAGCGCCGAGGCAAAGTAAACAAATCCTCCCTGATATGACAAGTACCAAAATCCTTATAACTAACATGCATGGGTTGAATATTCTTCTTATGGTCATGTCCATAATGTATTTACTCTAAATATGAAAGTTGCCTGACTTTAATGGATATTGAAACAATGGTCGCACTCGTGTGGTATTCGACGAGGAAGGGGTGTGGTTATCAATGCAATGGTCATGCTTGCGTGGTATTTGACGAGGTGGGAGAGGGCAGCTGGTTGAAACACGTGCTGTTTGTTGTGAGCAAAATCTCACGCGAAAAGTTATGAAAAGGCGAACGCTTTTGGAACTGCTTTCCCAGCTTGGCGCTCGGGGTTTATGAATGTGTAGAGATTCGCTCGATTACTTACAGTTAAATTGTGTTCAAGGGCAATGGGTTCAGGGTTTACAATGGCTCACACATTAGCAAATGAAATTATTTTTTCTTTCTTGGATGCAACAAAATAATTATTTAAAATTTCAAAAAGGGTTTTTATGAAAACCTAGCGCTTTTACTACAACAAGCGAGAAAGAGGGAGAGATATACTTCAGGGATGCAAAAAAATTTTGGTCAGGCTATAATTCACCGCCCAAATTTTTTGGTGTACCTAGCTAATTTTTGGATGACAAATTGTCCAGGACACATGAAGGAAATAAACGCAGTATTTCCTTATATTCGTATTTCACTGCTTAGCTAATCCTAGTGGTTAAGACATGCAGACTACCATGCATTAGTCACAATTCTTGTGTTTTTTTGAAGATAAGCTCTTTCTTTGCTAAGAAAAATCTTGTTAGCAAGCACGGGGCCTATTGTTTCCTTGCAATGTACACAGTCATGGTTTTATTCGCACCTATGATAAGCTAAAAATAATAACATCATACTTACGCTGTGGGAACTTGCTTGTGCTTAGAATGGAGGGGGTATGATATCAGGGTCGTCTCTAATTATGTAGACCAGCTAGCAGTTGCTATTCTGCCGATAATTGCAAAGCAATTTGCATATCCAGCAAAGGAGGTCACCACTTTTAGATCTTACCTGCTCTGCTTACTGGTTTCCTTGTTCAGGGGTCCAATCTGGGGTCTAGTTCCTGAACAGGGGAACTTGAAGAAATTTGACTATAATTTCTAGGTCAGGTAGGAATAGTAAAAGAAAAAAAAAACAGTTGGGCTGAGGGCTGTGATTCAACAAACTCGGGTTTACTTTAAGTGGAATATAATTACAATTAAACACGTCAATCAGAAGACTGGGGAAAGATAGGCAGATCCAACATGGATGCCATGTGGTTAGTTATCTTATCATTGGTTAAAATTGAATAGTCTATGATCACTCCTCTTGAAAAGGATACTGAAGATTTGATTGCAGTAGCCTTTTCACTGCAAGAAGCACAAACCAAGTTGATGGTCCTACAGCCAATGTACCGTCTGTAATTTGATAATGCCAGCGGTTACACAAGGATAATTATAACGATCTCAGGTGAATCAAGGGATGCACGGAAGGTGCTAGGTTAACTCGATTCTGGTACGATATACTCACATTAAAACCCACACTGATCTAAATGAGTCAGGTCTTTGTGATAACTCGTACTACAAAAGAGGAAATGAAAGTGCAATTGGAGATTAAAGATATGTGACTGTTCAAAAAACCACTAGTCGGGACGTTACCTTATAACGGAGCAATGGAGGGGCCTCGTCGAATTTCACCAGTTCTGGAGGGGTGATTTTAATGGGAAAATGCACAGGTAATGCTACTGTGTTGTCTGAGAGGTGACCACATGGATCGGGACAGCTCAATAAAGGAGCTATGCAAGGGACTTGCATGTGTTCTGAGAGCGATCGCCGCAGTTCCTCTCCTTATATGACCTTGGGGGCTTATTTTCTTGCTCCTCCCAGAGGTCATTGTCATCCCAAGCATGGTGGTTGTGTCCTCGTTTTCTATGTTAGGATCTTTCCCAAATCCTGGTGACTTCTGGCAGCCCATGTTCGCCAGTTTTTATGGGGAACTCAACCTTTCTGGCAGATTTTCAGCAGGCTTCATCTCCATTTGCCTTTTATCTGAAAAGAGGTAATTCAAGCAGTCACCAGAACTTTAGAAAAAGATAAACAGATGGGGAGAGATTTATGTAAGGGGCTGAGTTTCTCACGCCCCTCCTCATTTAGATAGCAGTTTGGAGGTTTGGGTTTGCTTTTGGAAGTTAATTCCTTGACAATATATATAATTCCTTGACAATATATATATATATATATAATATATATATATATATATATATATATATATATATATATATATATATATATATATACGCACATACACACACACACACACACACACACACACACACACACACACACACACACACACATATATATATATATATATATATATATATATATATATATATATATATATATATATATATATATATATATATATATATATATACAGTATATGCCTTATTAACAAGGACAGATAAGGTCATAACCTCCTTCTACATCTGTTTTAAGAACAATGACATATCATCTTATATCTCTAAGATTCTCCAGTAGCAACGGCCAGTACTGGGTCAGCACATTCTCTCTCTCTCTCGTCAACTCCTCTCTCTCTCTCTCTCTCTCTCTCACACTCTCTCTCTCTCTCTCTCTCTCTCTCTCTCTCTCTCTCTCTCTCTCTCTCTCGTTATCCCAGTCACTATGTGAACTAAGGAAGAACAGCATACACATGACTACCAAAATATATAACTTATTCAGTAATCTAACATGGCAAGTAGTTTGAAATGAAATAAAAAAAAAATGGGAATATCAACGTCCCAGAATTGGTACCCTCAAAATAACCAAGTAAGATATCATGGTACTATTAACGTCCACTAAGTAGGTCTCAACATATAAGATAAAATAAGTCAATATGACCGAAGTCATGATAAGCCACATTCCCCTCCATTCATATTGGCCTCTATTCATGATACATCTGAAGAAACAAAGGAAAACACAACTTTAAAAAATAGGCACAGAGGAAAAATAAATGTGGGATGTTTTCCCACGTTACCAACCCCAAAGGAAATCCACATAATTAAACATGGTAAAATCATCAATAAAAATCAAATTGGACATAGCAGATAAAAATAAATCAGTATATGTTAAACCAAGTTAATTAAATATATTCAGGTTTTCTTGGAAATAAAGTTTGGCTTTGCCCAGAATGTCTCCAAGCAAACTGCCTAACACGCCTCCCCCCCCCCCCCAAAAAAAAACAACAACAATATAATATATCAATATCCTTCAGCATTTCATATATATATATATATATATATATATATATATATATATATATATATATATATATATATATATATATATATATATATATATATATATATATATATATATCCCATGCATTTGTTCTTTAGAAACCATGATACTTTTGGTTCTCAGCATTTCTCTAGAGATAAGTTAATAGCCCAGTGCCACTACACTCCCCTTAGTACTTTGTGCTTATTCCACTGCTTAGATTATGTTTGTTGATCTATGCCCTAGATCAGCAGAGATAATCGGTTTTAACGAACTGCTGCCAAATCAATCCGCCCATGGGGGAAATCAAACCCAACTATTCTTGCCACTGAGACGAGCGTTCTCACTACTGAACTGAAGTGAAATCTCATGAGGCCTGATGGAAACTAAACATTTGAAAGACGACCAAGCAGTAAGCCATCTCTTGCAACGTGGGATTTAATTTAGTGTCTGTTTGTACTATGTAAATAATGTAAAAATACCTGTGTCAACATCATTTAGAATTAGTTTGTAAAAGAGCTTGAATATTTTTACATGCATGCAATAAGATTTTTATGACTAAAGTGTCATAAGTATAGTCCATACCTCATTTTAGAATGCTATAAGATAATAAACACAAAATTACCTAGTCTCAAATACGTACTACTATCGGACATAAGAGGTTATTAAAGGAAAATAGAAAATATAAACTTTGGAAAAAAGGAAAGAAAGATAGCGTATATTAGTGTTTTTGTCCGTTATAAAAAATTCGATGATCCTTTTCTTGATAGTAGAACACCACTTGTTGCATGGAATGAAAAGTTAGTGGGACATGAAGATGTGGACTGTCACAATCATCGGATATCAGGGATCCTCTTTGGTGACGGCTGCCGATTTTTGAGGGATGATTTGAATCCTTTCGTCTCGACAGGAATCCTATAAAAGCTGATGGAATAGCTTTAGCTTTGATTCTTGAGCGCTTATCAGATGTTTAGGACAGCTTATTATTTTGTGGTAATGCCCGTGGTCATAGTAATTCTCAGGAAAAAAAAATGTGAATTTCATGTTTTATGTACACATGTCTTATATATATATATATATATATATATATATATATATATATATATATATATATATATATATATATATATATATATATATATATATATATATATATATATATAGCTGACAACCCAGTGCTGCCTAGGAAAACTGAATGAAAACCGATAAACTCTCTCTCTCTCTCTCTCTCTCTCTCTCTCTCTCTCTCTCCTCTCTCTCTCTCTCTCTCTCTCTCTCTCTCTCTCTCTCTCTCCTCCCAACACCTCCTCTGCTCTCTCTCTCACTCCTTCCCTTTCCTGTCGAGACAGTTGCTTCAGTTACATTGCCCAGCATTTTTGACATATATTTCACCACATCTCACCCCACCTTCCTATCGAGGCTGGATTTGGACTTGAAGGGCATCGGGAGTGTTTCTATTCATCCCAACAACCTCAACAACTATAGATTAGACACTAATATCTGTCACTTTTAAAATGTTATTTTTCAACCCTTCTCACCCCTTTCCTGTAAGGGCTGAATTTGGACTTAAAGGTCATCTGGAGTGTTACTAGTCCTCTCACAACCTCAAAAATGGATTAGGCACTAATATCTTTAGTTTTCGCTTATTTGTACATTTAACCCCCTTCCCATCCCTTCTCACCCTCCTTCCTATTGGAGCTGAACTATGACTTAAAGGGCATTGGGAGTGTCACTAATCATCTAAGCAACCTCGAAAACTATGGATTAGACACTAATATCTGTCGTTTTCAATTATTTTTGTATGTCATCCCCTGCCCACCCCTTCTCACCCCCTTCCTATCAGGGCTGAACTTGGACTTAAAAGACATCGGGAGTGACATTATTCATCTCTACGACCTTGAAAACTGTGGATTAGACACTAATATCAGCTGTTTCGGTTACTTTTACGCATCGCCCCCTCCCACTCTGTCTCACACCCCCCTTCCTATAGGGGCTGAACTTTGATTGTTACTGTTCATCTCAGCAAGTTCAAAAATCTGTGGATTAGACACTAATAGCTGTCATTTTTTTTATTTTTACATGTCGCCCCCTTCCCACCCCTTCTCACCCCCTTCCTATCTGGGCTGAACTTGGACTTCAGTGGCATTGGGAGTGTCACTATTCATCTCAGTGATCTCAAAAACTATGTATTAGGAACTAATATCTGTCATTTTAGATTATTTTTACATGTCACCCCCTTCCCACCCCACTTCTCACACCTGCCTTCCTTTCAGGGCTGAACTTGGACTTAAAGGGCACTGGGAGTGTCACTATCCTTCTCAACATCCTCGAAAGCTATGGATTAGACAATAATATCTGTGGTTTTCGGTTATTTTTACATGTCACCCCCTTCCCACCCCCTCTCCCCCTCCCTGTTGCTGTTGAATTTAGACTTAAAGGGGATTGGGAGTGTCTATTTACCTCAGCAGCCTCGAAAACTATAGATTAGACACTAATATCAGCCATTCTCGGTTATTTTTACCATGTTACCCCTTTCTCACCCTCCTCCCTATTAGGGCTGAATTTGGACTTAAAGGGCATCCAGAGTGTCACTACTCATCTCAGTGACCTCGAAAACTATGGATTAGGCACTAATATCTGTCAT
>JANJGK010000012.1:40002221-40005164 GCA_039081455.1 Macrobrachium rosenbergii | reverse complement strand
TAACGCTATAAATAAAACGGACTATTCGAGGAACAGTAAAAGCAGGCGTACAACCTAGAACATTTATTATACAGTAAAACTTGCTTGTCGAAGAAGAGCCTGGACATTTAATTATAACTGAGTCATAAATCAATTATGCATATATCAGATGGAATAACAAACAACTACAGAATTACTATTTATAGAAAAATAATTCATCTCTTACATCAAGCATTCCGAAAAATGGCACAGCAACATTGAAAACAAGACACTCATAAAAGATATATAACTTTGAGATTTGCCATAAACAATGCTTAAGGAAATCGAATGTTAATTAAATAGAGTACAGCAAGTCTCCGCTTAATTTTACTGTCTATAATTCAGAGAAGGAGAATGTTTAGTATTAAGAGCCCTATCAGACTGACTAACGCCAGTTCAGTAAGATAACTGGGAGATGAACAACGAATTTTTATGAGCTGTGATAAATTACAAGGCCCCCAAAAAACATCTGTAAAAACATGACATTGGTGTAAGATACAAATAGAGAGAGAACAACATTCAGGATGTGTTCGGGAATTAAGACAAGCAGTGCAGAGAAGTAAACTTAAAATCTGAGAATGAGGTAAAAGTGCCAAAAAATAGCTGCAGACAGTAAAGTCTTTGACTAGGAGGCAACAAGCAGATTTTGCTCCTGACAATAGTGGCAAACCTTTTAACTCAAAAGTTCCTTTGTCCATTCCCCGGAAACTAATATTAACATCAGCAATCAGTTAGAAGTAAGTTTAAATCCATTCAAAATAAATACAGGCTATATAAAGTTAATGTGTAGAGCGTTAATCATAAAAGTGGAACTAAGTTTCACCAAATATTCGAAAAACGCTACTCCCGATCGAAAGACCAATCGCATCTGTGTAAACAGTATGAAAGTCTGCTCCGTTAAAGAAAAGAAAATGACAGCAGAGTTCTATGATCACGGCGAAGACCCAATTTTTCATAAGAAATCTAATTGGCTGCTGCTCTTATGGAAAGGAAAGATAAAGAAATTACTTGTTTTTTTTTATTAAGGTATCTATTAATTCAACGTTAACACAGCTGTGTATTCATTGAACTAATTATAAGCCTTCCAGAATGTACACGTAAGCATTATACACACACACACACACACACATATATATATATATATATATATATATATATATATATATATATATATATATATATATATATATTTATATATGCTTATATATCTATATCTATCTATCTATCTATCTATCTATATATATATATTTATATATATATATATATATATATATATATATATATATATATATATATATATATATATATATATATATATGTGTGTGTGTGTGTGTGTGTGTGTGTGTGTGTGTGTGTGTGTGTGTGTATGTGTGTATACATCAATTAAATTGTTAGGCAAGTCATTTAAGGCGAATGTTAGCATAGGAATAAAAAATTCTAAAAAAAATGAACCATACACATGAATCAGAGTACTTTGTATTAATTGGGGAGCGGGTGGAGAGACTTAAGTAAAACACACCTAATCTGTATTAACATTATAATATGGCATATATCATTAATTATATGATTAGTAAAAAAAATAAATATAATGTCCTAACACTTACTGGTTAATAAGTGTTAACTTTTCCATTCGTATTTTAAATTCCCACATCTTACTTGTTCTTAAGACATAATTTATCTTTTTACAAAATAAAAAAAGTATCTCTTCACTGGATCATTTTATGGTTATTTTTTTCCAAGGCTGTTTGAATTGGGAAGATGGTAATAATTTTTTTTGTTTTTACTACCAACTCGGGGAATTTCTATTTGTAAAGGTCAGTATGTAGTACCTTTACAAATTTGTGAAACAAAGGATATTAACGACCACAAAATTCCATTATAGAAAAAAAGTCCACGAGAACCATGAATATCTTTTCCCATCTGACGTATATTACTTAAATTTCTAAATATTCCGATATACATTGACAAAGGACCCTGATACCGAAGCTCAAAAGGAGATTTACAAATGAATACTGGTGACTGAAAGCGACTTGTGGAAAATCACTATTCAAATAAAAGCAAAGCTTTTCTGCAGTTTTCGAGAAAAATGAAACCAGAGGTTTTTCTGTCTGCGTATAAGACACCCAAAAAGAAACAAAGCTCTTCAACAGAAAGAAAAGCAGATTCTTTACATGTTTTTCAAGCTGACATGTTGTATGTTTTCCATACCCTTCCTTGTACAGGATCATTATCTAAATGCAAATGCTAAGACAGATGACATGTTTTATTTTACCCATCTTTCACTTCACTAAACAGAACTAATGTCTAAGAGGGACATATCTTTGTAGGTTCCTTTTACATTACTTGACGACTGATGGATTTGTTATGCCGTCAGTTACATAAAGGCTGGCGCATGTGACGGATTTTTGTAAATTTTTTTTCTTGAATGTAATGCCATTCCGGTTTCCGGTTAGTTAAATCAAGTTATCAATAACTAAATAAATAAATATATACAGTATATATATATTATATATATGTATATATATATATATATATATATATATATATATATATATATATATATATATATATATATATATATATATATATATATATTATATAAATAAGTACAACGAACACAAAGGAAAATGTAGGCCACCTACAAACAAAACATTCAAGGTTTTACGCCTGCACCCCCTCCGAGTACCCAATGGATAATTAATCAATACTTCTCTCTCTCTCTCTCTCTCTCTCTCTCTCTCTCTCTCTCTCTCTCTCTCTCTCTCTCTCTCTCTCTCTCTCTCTCTCTCTCTCTGTGTGCGTGTGTGTGTGTATTAGCAAGCCCTTTACAAGATAGGATTTCTTCAGTGACTCGGTTAATATGAAGATTTTTCTAGTTTTACCAAATCTAAAAAAATATTTAAAACCTCATTATGAGTACACTTA
>JANJGK010000012.1:39902221-39997221 GCA_039081455.1 Macrobrachium rosenbergii | reverse complement strand
TCATGCACAACAGGAGGCTGTTAAAGCTTAACAAATACTGGGCAATACCAACAGCCTCTGTACGCAATATCTCGTAAAAAATTAACAATTGCATAAGAATGAGCACTCACATGTGGACAGTTTTCGAAAATATTTATAATGGCATTATCGACATTGAAAATCAACATCACGGAACAATAAATGAATAGATAAATAAATGAATAAAAAAATGTTTCAGTGAATGTAATTAGGAAGAGTGAAATGGATAAGATGGAAGCGTGACGAGCAACAAGGAAACTGACGAAATGTCAAGACGAAATGTCATGTTCAGACATGGAGGTGAAAGGAGTAGATAAGCAGTATGAAAAATTCCATGACAGATTCATGAGGACAAAGAGGAGTCTTGACGGGTATAGGAGGTGAAAAAAGCAAATTATCTGAGATTCAACTGCGTGAAATAAGAAGTCATGCAAGTATAGGGGAGGATGGACAGGGTGGCCAGGATGAACGTCAAAAAGAAAAAGAGCAAAAATAAAGAAAACAGAAAGCAGAAGGTAGGTAAAAACTTACGGAGAATAAATAGTTGTTTATAAAGGAAGTTTACGTGAAGAAAAAGATAAAGAACAGATGGAACTCAGAATTAGAAATGCAAATGGAGAGAAGCTGCGTTGAAGTTCTGCAAGATGAACTAGTGGAAAGTGTTAGTAAGCTTCAAAATGCAAATGGAAATGACTGTTGAGGATGTACTGAGGGAAATGAAGAGACTGAAGAAGGGAAAGGCACCAGGAATTAATGAGGCTTTTTACGATATGCTAAAGTATAGTGAAAACTGGGCGGATTGGCTATTCATGATTTGTACGGTATATCTGAATGAAGGTCATAACAATATCTATTCTTCTGTATAAAGATAAAAGCCAAAGAAGAGAGGAGTGAAGTAGGGTTATAACTAAAAGTATGACAGATAATGCAGGGACTGGTAGGGAGAAACAGATCGGTTAAGTCGTGCAAGATGGCGTGAGGATCAATTGTTTATTTTGAAACAGTTATGTGAGGAGTTTGAAATCAAGGAGAAAGAGGTGCATGTGATATACGTGTACCTGGAAAAAGCTGAAGATAAAGTCGATAAAAGGGTGTTTGAATGTATGCTATATATAGGAGTAATTAATGGTTTTCGTGAATCAAAGTATGTTACAATATCTAGGTGAGAGACTGACTGGGTCTGAGACAAAAGTGTGTTTAGTCTCTATTAGTTGTTTAATGTCACTTTTGATGGGGTGAAATGAGAAGTCAGGGAATGAAAATCATACAGGTGCAAAGTTGTGACGTATGAAAATGGTGAGTAGAAAGACAGGTTTTGCAAATGATAACAAATTGGGGACGGTGAGTTCTGAAACTAGTGAGAGAGTTTGATATAGTTTCCATGAGCAAGAATATGACAGCAAATATGAGCAGGGTAATATTAGGAGTGTAAATGGAAGCCATGAAGATGGAGCCATGAATCTTAATATGGATGGTGGAAGCATAAAATCAGGTAATTCATAGAGGCATTTGAGACTAAAGATAAAGCATGGTGATAGGATAAAAAAAATTACTCTAAGAATAAGTAAAGCAAGGAGGGCAGCAGGATCGACGCAAAAGACTGGGAAGAGAAATGGAGCGCCTATGGAAGTAAAGGTAAGAGTGTATGAAGGGATTATAAGCCAAGTCTCATGTATGGAAGTGAATCCTGGATGAGAGCATGAAAGAAAAAAGGTTGAAGCTGGTGAGATAAATTGCTTGCATTGTATACGTTGGGTTTGCAATAAAAGAAAGGATTAGAAATGTGGAAATACACGTGGTAAAAAACCGTTAGAACAGTTGAAAGGATCGGAGTACTTTAAAAGAGCATATAGTCCATGCGTGTTTTGGGCGGAGAGGGATAGGGAGACCAGGAGAGGGCTCGACTGTTGGCGCCGATGGCAATAGAAATTTCGTACGGCCTCAATATCCAGGATGAGTGAGAGTAGCCTATGCACAAGACAGACATGCGTTATGGTGTTAAGTGTATAAGCATTTCGCTGTTGATGAACCTCCTTTGTAGTGCTCGAAGCACAATTCAAGTAAGAATGTGGTAGTGACTGTTGTGTCGCTTTTTCTCTGAGGCTACCCTCAACTAATTGAAAGGGTTGATGTTTACATAATATACGTTTTGGGTCGAACTTGCGATCTCAATGGATTTAGCTTTCAAAGCTGTGTGTACGTTTCAGCCAGTTTCAGCGTTGCTAGGCAGTATGTAAGACAGTAAGCGGTATGTAAGTTAGTGAGCAGTACGTAAGTTAGTGGTAGTGGTTCTCACGATTATCCAGCATTTTTCCAGAGGCTCGTTCTCACTTAATTCGCGTGCTTATGACATATTTTACTGAAGTATGGATGCACCGTGATACTAGATGGGTGATGCACCAAAAACGAAAATCTGAAGTTCTATAAGAAAAGCATTGGTATGGTTTTTAAATGTACATTAAATTCCAGTAATGAGTATTATCAAAACAAATTTTAACAGTTTTCATTGCATGACTTTATATTAATCTGATTATAGGACTTGAAAAGGCTTTTATTTAAATGGCGCAGGAAAGAATCTGACTGAACACCTATGAATTACACACGTCTAAAACATAAGTGAAAATAGGGAACAAATCGAAAACAAAAGCGTTCTTAGGTTCGACAATATGAACCGAAGCAGCTCCTGCACACAAGCATAGTACAGTTAAGTTCACAATGATGAAAACTGTTCATGAAAAGAAGATAAACCAAAATGAGTTTTAATTTTCATTATTTTGAACAGGTTGCATTACAGCAATCAGACCCCGAGCCCTGAAGAAAGTCTCTTCCACTTATTTTCTTATTAACTTCAAAAGACACTCGCTATCTTAAGGCCTTCTCTTTTATTTGACTATCCGTTTAATTTTCTCCGTGAAAAGCACCATCCTACATTCTGCTCTAGCTCCAGCTAGCAACCGTATACGTTATCAATATGATAAGACGTAGCGCACGACCATTACGTAAGCCTTTTTATGCGACGTTGTCCGATTTACGACCACAGGTTACGAGGATCTGCGGCCGAGATATGCAGGTTTACGACAGCCGGCATTTATATGGAGATCCGCTTTACGACATTTTGCAACATGATTAAAATCAATCATTCACTGTGGAAGACGCTGACATCAATCTTCCGAGTCCACTGAATTCCGAGTCATACAAAGATGGCGACGATTTCAAGTTATCGAGGAAGAAATGACAAATAAGAGCTGCTTGTGTGTGTGTGTGTATGTGTGTATTTTGGGGAGCTTACTTTTCTTCTTACAGAATCATAGCGAAAACAGACTCTTTTTAACCACAGTTACCTTAGATTCTAGCCACTATTAATCAACTGGATACATTCTCCGAAACGACAAACTGGTTTATAGAAATGTAAACGACGGGTCAGGACCTTTGGAAGGGAAGATTTCACTATGGATATAGTAGAAAAAAAAAAAGGATGCATTCAAATGAAGTTCAGCGTTTCCGATGAGTAATATTTCTGAAATATGCTCCTGTAATACACAACAATTTTGACTGAAGTTTAAGTCAACCTGATGAAATGGAAATGACACATACCAAAGCGTCATTGATTAGTGCATTTCAACGACAAATGTTAACGCTTAAGCCTGCGGGTGCTTATACTGATCTCTCTCTCTCTCTCTCTCTCTCTCTCTCTCTCTCTCTCTCTCTCTCTCTCTCTCTCTCTCTCTCTCTCGTAAAAGATACTGGGTAGGGGATCCCCGCATACCATGGACGTCATTCTAAGTGCTGCTTTCATAAGTGATTGGAAAATGATTATAAGTATGCAACAAACGGCATTTCCAAAATTTTTGGTGAACATTGTTGGCATTAGAAAATAAATTAATTTTAAGTGAAATTAAAATTTATGGTTGGCGTGCATTTCGAAGCAGTCAAACGCTAAAACCTCTGTTTATATTTCCCTAAATTTATACAGTGTAGTGGCCTCGCGTGCCAACAAATGTGACTGAAAATTGTACATACATAAATGCATAAATTATTGTATGTTTTGTATCCAGTTAACGTTTTAGGTGAAAAGTTCAGGGAACCTTAAAAGATTTCAAGAGCAGTATGCCAAGGTCAAAATTACAATGCTGGTGCCTGTAGCTGTTTGAAAATGACTCCAAATACCGGGCAGGGCAATTTGCACTTAAAGAGCGAATCTTCAATCGTCAATTTGAAGGAATGTCGTATTTTTTTTTATTTGCACTGAAAGAGAGACTATTCTGGCGCAAATTTAAAGAAATATCATATTAATCAACATGACATTCCTTCAGATTGACGTCTGAAGATTCGATCTTTAAGTGCAAATTGCCCTGCCCAGTATTTGAAGTCATTTCAAACAGCTACAGGCACCAGCATTGTAATTTTGACCGTGGCATACTGCTCTTGAAATTAAGGTTCCCTGAACTTTTCACCTAAAAAGTTAAGTGGATACAAAACATACAATAATTTATGTATGTATGTATGTATGTATGTATGTATGTATTTATACTCGTATATAACAAACAAACTTGAATATAATGCAACTACTATCTGGCAACATTACAGTGGGTCGAAGAGACAGTTCGAAAACAAAGAAAAAGAAAACCAGTAAGTATTTCGACAGATCTGCTTCCGTCGTCGTCGTCTTTGTTCTTATTTGTGTTCGTCTTTGCAAGCTGTGAGCGAACCATACAGAATAGGACGCAATAGAATACGTTGCAAAAAAGAAGCGACAAGAATTGAGCGATTGATTCAAGGTTCTCTCTTGTCACAAGGAATGACCAGGAAATACAGAGGTGGTCCTGCACAGTGCGTATAAGGTCAACTGATAATGGAAGTGTGTCTTGAGTATAGAGGCGGGTTTACTTTATATTGTAGTTGTTCACATTGTTTATAGTGATATACAAGAATAGCTATTTCGGGTAGATCCATCTTATATCGTCTTCAAGAGACCCATGCTTTTACAATGACAGATTCCAGAATCTGCCATCTTGTCTTAAGCAGCAAGAAAACTCATTCCAGTTAGTGCTTTCGCCAAAATCAGCAGCGGGAATAACAATCACCAACTTTTTCTGGAATTTATATAATATCTACCTGCCGTTTTCTTCAGTCTTTGAAAAAAGGATCGCTCCGTTTTATTCACAAACTTTGCTAAAGGTATACACATTTCTCTGTAAGTGCAGGATTCAATTTCCTTTCCTCCATATTTGCTGGACATACGTAGAGCATGTAAACATATTGCAAAAGAGATTAAACAATGTTAGGACAGCATGTGTCGTTCTGCCAATACTGCAATACACGTACAATTACTTGCTTATAAATCTTCCCCTACACACGAACATTATATATATATATATATATATATATATATATATATATATATATATATATATATATATATATATATATATATATATATATATATATATATATATATATATATATATATATATATATATATATAATGTGTGTGTGTAGGGGAGATTTATAAGCAAATAATTGTACGTATATTGCAATATTGACAGAACGACACATGCTATCAGAATTTTGTTTAATGTCATTTGCAATATAATTATATATATATATATATATATATATATATATATATATATATATATATATATATATATATATATATATATATATATATATATACATATGTGAGTGTGTGCGTACAATTGTAACAGGTCAGTTTATCTGCATAAACTTGGCGATTTCTAACACATTTATTTCTCAAAAGCCAAGGTGCTTCAAATGAATGCCACAAGCTGGTCAACAAGGACGATAAGCCATACCAGGTAAGATATTCCAACAGTAAGTTCAATTATAGGCAACAATCGGCTAAATAAACCACTCTTCATTTCTTCAACATCTAAAAGTCAATTCAAAAAGCAGTTCAACACTGATGTTAATGAAGAGATAGTTACTTCTATGGTTAACAGGAATTTTAGTTACATTTGGAGCAACAGTCAAGAAACCCCCGTGTACAAGATCACTGGAACAAGAGCGCACAGTACCTATATAATGGAGTCTTATGAATAATAGAAGCCAGTTGGAGGTAATAACATTAGGTCATAACGAGCATGAGGATTCTTAGGAAACCTCTTTACATCAACAGTGAATATATTCACTAGGACAGAATAAGCAAGAACCCCAGTACTTCCTTTTCCTTGACTACAAATTCTCAGATACAAATTATAAGTAAGGCATTACCCTTAATGTCACAGAGAGTATTAAAAAAAAGGAGAGGAAAAAGCCACTTAGTTTGTAATTTTAATCGAAAGACTCATTAATGAAAAGAAAAAAAGGTCTAAATTAAGCTGTAGTTCTGACACAGAGACAAATTAGTGTATGAAGTGCATATTACTCCATTCCTTACATTGACCAGTTTTGTACATCTAACATATCACAAACGATTCAGTGCTAACAAAGAACTCTCTCCAAAAAATATATCATCATCGCCCAAAGTAAAGCAATTTCAGTGGCAGTTACGACAAAAAATATAAATAACCCTTCTTTTGTGAAAATGAATTTTGTGCTTCGGTGAACTCGAACTGTACCATTACTGTTTTGTTTTGACTTGATGCAACAAAGGCGCTAGTTTGAAGTCCTATTTTGTTACTTATATCCAAGTATTATGTTCTGGACAATTCCTGTCCTAAACGGCAATATGCACAGTTCATCCTGCTTCAAGGCCGCCTCTATCGTGGAATTAAGTGATCTGATTGTCTTTTGTTTTCATATTAATTGTAATCTTCATTTTAATCCTGATTTTAGCAGAAAACTATATTCTCAACAAAATATGGAACACTTTCAAAATATTCTACGTAACTAACGTTCTCTGTAAGAGAACATTTCCAATAAGAAATTACATAATATATCTCCAGAAATAATGAAACAAAAATACAGATTAGATGGGTTTACACAAAAAAAACTTACAATGATTTTAAAATTTCAAAAAGCATGAGACAGTAATGCCATCAACTCTGTACGCAAAGAGATCTTTCCGAAAATACCTAGTTTTCTGTCAAAAATAGACTCAAGGAAGGTGAAACAGAAAGCTTGGAGTTGAATAGAACACCAAATTTACAATGTAACCAGACAGCTAAAATAGTGAAGTTTGGGTAAAACAGGATCAGCTAATCTATATGGACTGAAGCACGCTACAATATCTGCAAATCAACGCCCTTAATTACAATGGAGTTCAACATCACACCCCCTGTCCACAATATCTACTCTGTTATGGTAAGCCGCAGCTTCCCTATGTATCAGGGAGAGCGAATTACTGCAAGCGTTGCATCATTGGTAAACAATATTATCTTATTTTCAAATAGGCCAATCACGTGGCTGGTAAAGACTAAAGTGAACAGTTGTCCTTGAGTAATAACCTGTGGCTCACCAGACAAGATAAGTCTTATATCAGTGCAACATAAAAAAAAAAACCCTCCCAGTTGCTGATTGCTGCAAGAAAATTTGTGATCTGGTCAAAAGCCTACGACACCTGGGTTACATAGTTTACATATCAGAGGCTCTACAATAAATTTGGAGGAGTTCAGATTTATATTTATTGTCCACTTAAAACTCAGATATTGACTACAGTAGTTATATGCAAAATGCCATCATTTGTCTAACTGTTTTCTGTAAGCATAGTGACTGTTATAAAGCAGTTCAAGCTACATGTACAGTATAAGCCATTTAAGATCAACATTTTAGTTGCCTATGGAAGTAAGCTGTCTGAAAATGTAATGTAGTGAGCTTAAAAGCAACTGACCAAAGAATCGTTTCCCAAGTGTTTTATGATGTCTAAAATCCTTTAAACGTAACTTCGTGGAAAAAAAAATTGGTGAGAATGTCTCCGTATAACATAAAGTGCTTCATAAATAACGTAAAACTTTCACTTTGCGGCAACATGTTTCTTATTAAAATGACCGAGAAATGAATGTTCTTTAGGAACTCACTTTCTCCACCTGATCTATTATGTCTCAAAGGCTTTTACTAATTTACCATCAGAAAACCGTATCATAAGATTCATTCGATGCTTTTCTTTGTTTCCCAGTCTAAACTGACAGTGATCGTAGAGCTCTTAGTTCATGAAATTGTGCTCGTACACTCGGAATTTGGTTACTAACTGAAGGGACCGCTGACAAGTCTAAAAAAATCTAAAATAATTTTACGAAACGTTTGAATTTTACGGCATTTCTTAAAAGTAAAAATTAAAAAAAAAAACAGTAATTTAGTTTAATGAAAGTCCACTTCATATCTAATTTCTGAAATGAGGTAGGTAAACGAACCTCAAAATGAAAAACAAAGTCAGTCCTGATGAGAAGCCATGCGAAACAACGAAACCGGGCCTAAGATTATATCACGCCAATATTGGAATTAACCTGGGATTATTAACTAAAGTAAAGAAAAACAAGACATAAAGGTAACAGATAAAAACCCCGTACCAGAGACATCCTTTAATCTTGAAAAACTCGACAGTTATTAGCCACCCAGCCTTCTCTTCAGGTGAACATAAAAGTAAGAATGCAGACGCAACAGAAAATTAATACAAAGAAAAATGAAATTAAAAATTAATGTAAAAATAAATACCAACGACATAACGATATAATTATCACTAATGTCGCAAAAACTGGTCATTTAATCTTTTAACAACATTACTAAGGTTGGCTGCTTTCAAAACAAAAGAAGTGATGAGACTGTCAAGTTTTTAACAACCATCGTTCAAATTCATACTTTGGGTTACTTCAATAACAGCAGATGCAACAATTTTTCGTTTCCTATTAAAATTCAGATTTATTACCGTTACTAGTATGATTATTTTCAGACACATTAATGAATAAAACATTATTTGTATTTTAATCCCTTATGTTCAGTTTGAATCTGGTATATACAGAACGAACTGAATAAAACTACATAAACATTAGAACTAAGAGGAAAGAACAAAGGTCTTAATTTCTTGTCATGATAAGAAATGAAATGCACATACATATTGCTATGTGAAATTTTTATAAATATATTGAATAAAATATTCCCATTTTCACATACGAGTAATACGTCCATAAAGGCTATTTTATTACAGGATTCCCATTCGCAAGTGAACGTAATAGATGGACATAGTTGTTTAAGTTGTTGACAGAATATCGACCAGATATAATATACAATAATACCTGATGCACGGGGCATCAGGATGAAGAATACTGCAAAATAATTCACTTTCAAAATATTCCATAAACAAATTACTTAAAACTGGAAAAAGAGGAGAGCCCATGACACAACCGACAGTCTAGTGACAAAATTTCCCATTAAAATTAAAAATATATCTCTAACGTACAGCTTAATGAGGTCTATTAAAACTCTGGAGGGAAGTGGCAACAGGTATGGATTCATATTTTCTAATTTATGATAAAAGTTGAAGGTTGTGTTTTCCAGATTCATTAGAACGGGTGTTTCATTTGTGACTACTTAGATGTACTGATGTACTTCATCCATGCACGTAAGAAGGAAAATACACTGGGCTACTTACAAAACACCAGAGCGACACATGACTGACGTCCTAATAGCCCGTGAATTTCCATCCTTTTCCTAAATGAGACTTCTCTTTTATAATATGGTCCTTCCATAAATAAAATCTTTTTAAAAACGATTACTAATTAATCATTACTCTTAATGCTTTTCCGAAATGAACTCTCCCTACATCTCGAGTATGGCCACCTAGTAATCATTGCTCTGTATATGGCATACTAAAATTAAGTCTCTCTCTCTCTTTATATATATATATATATATATATATATATATATATATATATATATATATATATATATATATATATATATATATATATATATAATATTTTCCCAAGAATCCCAGCCATCAAACGCTTCATTTAAAGCTGGAAAATACAACAGTGCATTTTGGGCACTGCCTGACAAGGAAGGGCGAAAGGAATATAGGCCCCTCCCTTAATCTTTTAATTGCCTTTCAACTTTCTCTTCTCGAACATATGACTGTGGAAAACTTTTGTTTACACAGACATGAGGTTGTGAGGAAACTAAAGTGCCAGGGATGGAGATTAAGAGAAAAGGACAGCTGGCATGCACACCTGGGACTGAGTCATAGATAACACCAACCCCAATCTACCTCCGGGTAACCTCCTGACCCCTGACCGAAGTCATATAAGGGTCTCACCGAAGGAACAAGAGAGGACACACTGCTGTATGCAAGAGAGACACATCTCCTTCAAAGAACCATGCCCTACCACGTGGTCCTATCTTGTAGGGACATTTAGTCTTCTTACCAGTGAAGCCCTTAGCCCCTTCCTCCACTGCCATTTTCCTCGCTGAAGCCACCTCCTCTACAAGGTAAAGTGATCTGTTGCTAAGGTTCTTCCAGTCAGTCACACTTTTAATTCTAGTACTAAACTTTCTATTTCCACTTCTAAGTGCCAGTATTTCCATATCAACCTTGTCTTGTTGGGTCAGTGTTACGTAAATGGCTGTGTTTTGAATAATTACATAAAATCGTGTGTTCAAGGCTTCTTGGTACCCTCTGTGCTCGCCTTGTCCTATGTATATTTTACTGCATCCTTACTGTCTTTTAATTCGTGAATCTCTCCCTTTACACAGTGTCAACATCATCACACCGATGGATATACTTTCAAGTTTTCCCGGTTATAATTAACCTCTCAGGCCTTGCATGCCTGATTAATCCAGTTCATCTTCTGATATTTCATTTCATGTAAATACACGTAATTTTAAACTTACCCTAACGTGTTTACTTACAAATACCTTGTAAGTAGAGCCCTCAGCTCAGATAAATTCCCTCTTTTTCCTTGTTTTTATACGATTTTCTGAACCAACAGCAGTCAGATTTTATACAGAAATAGAGGTAAGTAACGAAATCATTCATTTAGGGTCTATAACTGGCTCATGGTAAGCATTTCCCCAGGAAAAATCGTAAATATATATATATATATATATATATATATATATATATATATATATATAATATATATATATATATATATATATATATATATATATATATATATATATATATATATATATATATATATATATATGTATATATATATATATATATATATATATATATATATAATATATATATTTATATATATATATATATATATATATATATATAATATATATATATATATATATATATATATATATTATATATATATATATATATATATATATATATATATATATGTATATATATATATATATATATATATATATATATATATATATATATATATATATATATATATATATATATATATATATATATATATACATACATATGTTCATTTCTTTCATCATCCATCTTTCATCCTTTAGAGGGGATGATGCAAGAAGGGTACAGCTATCCTGTGTCTCAGCATTTATTTTTTTCTGGGCCCCAGTTGACAGTGGTACCCATTTATTTATATAAATACTAGCTGCCCAACCAACCTAGCACTGCCCGGGAAAACTCTGAACGACAACCGATAAATGCACTCTCTCTCTCTCTCTCTCTCTCTCTCTCTCTCTCTCTCTCTTCCCAACACCCTCTACTCTCTTTTTCACTTCCTCTCCCTTTCCTCCCAAGATAGTTGCTTCATTTACATTGCCCAGCATTTTTGACATTTTATATTTCACCCCTTCTCACCCCCCATTCCTGTTGGTGATGAACTTGGACTTAAAGGGGCATCGGGAGTCACTATTCAACTCAGCAACCTTGAAAACTATGGATTAGACACTAATATCTGTCAATCTTAACATTTTATTTTTTACCCCTTCTCACCCCACATCCTATCGGGATTGAACTTGAACTTAAAGGCATTGGGGGAGTCGCTAATCATTCAGCGACCTCGAAAATTATGTATTAGACACCCATATCTGTCGTTTTCCGTTATTTTTACATGTCACCCCCCTTCCCAGCTCTTCTCACCCCTCCTTCCTTCCAGAGCTGAACTTGGACTTAAGGGCATCGGGATTGTTGCCATTCATCTCAGTGACCTCGAAAACTATGGATTAGACACTAATATCTGTCGTTTTCAGTTATTTTTACATGTCACCCCCTTCCCATGCCCACGCCCTTTGATACCATTGATTTCTTACCCCCACAGTATTCTTTCCCCGATAGTAAGTTTGGTTGAAATTGCTCAATGCATATCAGAGTTATGCTGGAACATACACACATACACATACATACATTTATATTATATATATATATATATATATATATATATATATATATATATATGTGTATATATATATATATATATATATATATATATATATATATATATATATATATATATATATATATATATATATATATATATATATATATATATATATATATATATATTATATATATATATATATATATATATATATATATATATATATATATATATATATATATATATATATATATATATATATATATATATATATATATATATATATATATATATATATATATATATATATATATATATATATATATATATATATATATATATATATATATATATATATATATATGTGTGTGTGTGTGTGTGTGTGGGTGTATTTTTTTTCTTTAACAAATGCAGGAGTAGTTAATTCTTTCCAAATCAGTCGAATTCGCCAGTAAATTCTCATGAGTAAAAAGCAATAAAAACGGGATGATAATAAAACTCCATATGTTTCAATAAGTTGCAACAGTATACATTAGAGGTTCACTAATTCAGCGACTGGACCGACAAGCCATAGCACAAGCGGTAAGAGTAAATCTAGTCTTCCTGCTGAGACAAAAGTAGAAAATGAAAGAAGGTACGGAAAGACAAAATCAAATCAGGTTATATTTTTTTGCCCGTTGATAGAGATCCAATTTTCGAACCTACAATATAATCATGAACCAAATGTGAGGATGTTATTGGTCTAAAACTGAGGTAAACCCACTATACCCTTATAATATTACACCATGAAAGGATTATATTTTGATGATATAAACCAGAATCAGTGTAAATCATGGAACAGAAATATTTTCATACTTGACGCAAATAATGACAAGTCCTCGTTGTTGTATAACAACAAGTAAAAAATGCGCCGAAGTTTCTTCGGCGCAATCGAGTTTTCTGTACAGCCGTTACAGCATATAGTCAAGGCCACTGAAAATAGATCTATCTTTCGGTGGTCTCAGTATAATGCTATATGAGCCGCGGCCCCTGAAAATTTAACCACGGCCCGGTGGTGGCCTATCCAATATCGTTGCCAGGAGCACGATTATGGCTAACTTTAACCTTAAATAAAATAAAAACTACTGAGGCTAAAAGGCTGCAATTTATTATGTTTGCTGATTGGAGGGTAGATGATCAACATATCAATTTGCAGCCCTCTAGCCTCAGTAGTTTTTAAGATCTGAGGGCGGACAGAATAAATTGCAGACAGAATAAAGTGCGGACGGACAGACAGAGCCCCACAATAATTTTCTTTTACAGAAAACTAATTAGTGATTTAAGTCACGTTTAAAAAAAATGACTGAAATATGACAGTTCAGGATTTTTTACAAAACGTAGTGAAAATACGAAAAAAAAAAAAAAACAGGATAGCAAAAAAAGGTAAACTTTACTCGACCCCACGGTGTTGTAAATAAGCCCGCAATGCTAAAGTTTTATGGTACAATAATACTTTCGGGAAGTTTTGAGTTCTTCAGTGAACCGCCAGGTTCAACGTATAAACAGTGAGGAGGAAGAGAAGAAAGGATTTCGTGGGGCGAGGAGGTTGGTTTTGTTGGGTGAGCTCGTCAACTAAATCGAAATAAGCAATTCTAAACTTACGGGTCATCCGCTAAGAATCACAAATCATTTACGTCAAGAATTTTGTGAATTCAGCTAACTATGAGAGAGGCTTCACCAATTCGTATATAATGAGATACAATCTTCATCTTTCACTGGCGTGTAGTCGATCAAAATTGCAGTTTCTTTTGCATGTATGATTTGAATATAGAGAATACCTGTCGGGGCATTTCTCAAATAAAATAAATGCAAGTAAATTGATACTACAATAAAAAAAAGTATAATACAAATTTCTATGACGCAAGACCCTTTACCTGATCAAATTTGCCCCCTAGACGCATCATTCAGCTCAAAGTAAGGATCTGAAAAAATGAGCAATCTGTGTATCCAGTCCGATTATCTAGTTAGCACTCGTGATCCATTAATACTCCCTGATGGACGCCAATGCAAAAATGGTACAGGCTCTCCATTAGCCTGCATGACTTTTTAATGGAGATATGAAACAGGGGTGGAACATTTGCCAGCCTTTTGCCAGGAAGCATTTTGCGGATACACAAGAGAAGTTCGGACATCGAGGGTATGGTCAGTATATAATATGTACACACTTGTACATACGCACACATATATCTATCTATCTATCTATCTATCTATCTATCTATCTATCTATCTATCTATCTAATATCATTCCCGTTTAGCTGCGAGAGAGAGAGAGAGAGAGAGAGAGAGAGAGAGAGAGAGAGAGAGAGAGAGAGAGAGAGAGAGAGAGAGAGAGAGAGGTTTTGTTTAATTGTTTCGATTTATCACTAGCAGAACGCACGCAACTCTTTCTTCAGTACATGTATTTATCACGTCATGAGTATATTCCAGTTCTTTGACATATATAAAAAAATAAAATAGATCTTCATTTTATCGTTGATCACAGCCGACTGCGGCCTTTACCTATTTACACCTACTGTTACCATCTTAATACACATTATCAATTTCAATTCTCAGAGAACTTCTTACAATTCCAATTTTCGTATGTGCCGTATCTCTATGATTTCGCAAACAAGGCGCTGAGGTTTTCGGTCGTGCTTGTTATGATTATGTAATTATTACAAGAACAATGAAGTGCTGTACAAATATTTGGTGTCTTTTCGGACTTCTCATATGAAAGTGGCCCTTATCAAATGCTTCTCTCATTTTGTCCTCAAATAGGACGAAACATAGAGAGGTTTTGATTACCACCTGTGGGAGTATAAGATATATTTGTAATCTTTTAATTAATCCTTGGAAAAATACCCTGAGTAGCTCGATGCATTTTGCTTGCAACAGGAACAGCTGTTATGGAGAGGCTTTATGGACACTTAAAAAAAAAAGTGCATCTAGAGAGAAATGAAATTTGTAATTTTTCTCACTTGTATATATATGTGTGTGTTTGTATATATGTATATATATATATATATATATATATATATATATATATATATATATATATATATATATATATATATATATATATATATATATATGTGTGTGTGTGTGTGTGTGTGTGTGTGTGTGGGTGTGTATATATATATATATATATATATATATATATATATATATATATATATATATATATATATATATACATACATACATACATATACATACAGGGTGTTTCAAAATTAGAGGCCCCCCACAGCAGAAACTAAAATTGATATGGACAATAACAAAGTAATTCAGAACAGGTATTCATTTAAGTTTGTCTCTGAGTATTTAATATTTTGTGCGGTGTCCATCTGCCTGTACCACAGCCTGCATTCTTGAGGGATATGACTTCAGCAAATAGCAAAAAAGCTGCGACTCAAACTCCATTTCCCTGAGCACTTCGGTCACCTCTCTTCGCAGGTCGTCGAGGCTTGGTATACCATCATAGTTCACTGTGCTCGCTTCAACACGATCCTTTAAGATACTACCAATGTTTTCACACACATTAAGGTCAGGGGAGCTACCTGGAAATTCACTTGATGAGAAATCGATACCACTGTTTCGAAGCAGCTCCTGTGTCTGAAGAGCTTTGAAACATGGTGCCTTATCATGCAAAAATATGACTTCTTCAACAGATAACACATTTTCAGGATCTTTGAGGAAAGGAAATACTCCACCAGTAAGCACAGTTTCTCTGAAGTATTTGCCATTCCATGACTGTCCTTTTTCTTTGATGATTCACATTAACCATTTGGCTGTAAAACAGAGAAAAATTCCCATACATTCAGGAAATTTCACAATTTGGCGATAGCACACGTCATCGCTGATATCATCCAACTTTGCAGCCCAGATGATGTTATTTTTTATGATTTGGCTCCCTGACTGTGTAAATGAAGAATTCAACTGATGTGGCAACATGGAGAAAGTCAGCTTCATCCCAATCTTTAAGAAGTGAACCACAAAACCATGCATGGTCTTCTCTCTGTTGCTGAGTGATGTTGGGCTTGCTGATAACATGAAATGGCTTGATACCAGATTTTTTCAACTCACGATATACAGCATTATAACTTCTCTTCTCTCCCCTTTTTGTTTCTAGTTCAAGCGCCAATTTACGTAAAGACTTTCTTGGTCTACGCACTGCCTCAGTTATGATGTCTTTTGACTCCTGAGAAAGAACTTCAGGCCTTCCAAGATTCTCACTCTTTTCGCGATGACAGTCTTATGGACTTTTGTTCCAGTATCTTTTAACAAAGGATTCATCTCTTTTAATGTATTTAGCTATCCAGGAACATGAAGTGAAGGATGCGCCAACATCCCTGGCCTCTCTGAAGGTTATAGCCCGGATTCGGTCAGTCCATCTGATTTCCTCCGAGTCATAAGCCATGGCTGTATCTAACTCCGTCACTCAGTCTGAAAATACAAGAAATGTTAAATGAAAAATAGCTTAATAGAAACTTAAATAATGTACTTGGAGGTAGGCTATAGCAGAAAACTTCATAACTTTCCATTTGTCCTGTGGAGGGGAGGGGGTGGGCGGCTCTAATTGCGAAACACCCGGTACATGAGGAAAAGGATGGAAAATAGCCATCGTAGCATCATAAGTTTATTGGCCAAATTTTCGAGACTTTAAGTGTCATCATCAGGGCTGTAAAATATACAAAATTTACAAATTAAAAAAAAAGACTCAGTAAAATGACAATTACAAAAGTAAAAAAAAAAAACTGAAGAATCTAAATTAAAACAAGGTAAAAAAAAAGGTAAAAAATAAATAAAAAGTAAAGAAAGTTCTAAAACTAGTACCTATCTCTAAGAAGCTAAAAAACTGAGTGACATTCTCCTTCTCGGAAGGCCAGATGGCAACTAGGCTATACACAAAACAGTGGAGGAGGCCTGACTATTTAACGAGGGCACAAGCTACTTAATTGTTAGAGATTCTTTTAATATAGATTTTTTAGCGTTTTTCAATTTAACTTTTGTAATTGTCAATTTACTGAGTCTTTTTTTAATTTGTAAATTTTGTATATTTTACAGCCCTGATGATGAGACTTAAAGTCTCGGAAATTTGGCCAATAAACTTATGATGCTACGATGGCTATTTTCCATTCTTTTACTCTTAAATCTCCGGCGTTCCAGATGCCCTAACTTGCCTGAGTCTATATATATATATATATATATATATATATATATATATATATATATATATATATATATATATATATATATATATATATATATATATATATATATATATATATATATATATGTCATGATTCATTTTTATATTGCAATAAAGATCGTACAAGATTAGTGTGTAATGTTACGTTCACGTGCAATCTCAGTCTATTTGATTTCCAAGCCCTTTTCAGGATGTTGTCAGTTGCTTGCTTTATCTTTTTAATTCTTTCACTATATTCTGTCTCAATTATGCATGTGACAGAAAATTAGGGAATGAGAGTACTAGATTGCTCACATATTAACCAGTTCATGTTCCAAAAATGTTTGTACATAACTGAGCTACAGGATGTATGTTTATGTCATACTTGACTCTGGTTTTTACTTATCTTTTAGCTTCGTTTATATGACAAAAAAAAGTCCAATATGATTGACCGATTGTTATATAATACCTATTCATTTTTCATAAAGGTAAACAACGTTATTTCTTCACAAGGATTCAAAAGTTCCCTGTTTATAAAGCACAGGATGGAATTCAATAAAGGGCGGAGAAAAATGTCCTGTGTTATCAACCAATCCAACTTAAGGACAAAAATTAAACAACATGAAACCGACACGAAACTCGGAATTTTACTATGTTTAGCATTAGTTAAATTAACTTTCTTATTTATTTATTTCTTTATCTATTTTTTTAAGTGAGCGCAGGCATCAATTAGCAGGGAACAACCGCCTCCTAATCCTCACCCCACCCCTAATCCCGGGCCCCAACAAATCCCTCCTCATTTAATTGCCACAGCACTTTTAATTGTAACTGCACAATCTGGCACAGTCCACTTTTAATTAAATTGTATTTACGAGGTAAGCCTTTAACCTTATCGCCTGTGGTGTAAAGCCTTACTTATTACTTTTCCCTCTTTTCTTATCTTCTTTCTCAACACCCACACATTAAGCGGGTTCAGAACGGAGCTGCGTTTAATACAAGCCAATTTGTTTCTGCTGTTCCACTTTGATAAACAGCCGTAGCAGGATGTGCAGCGGCTGGTGCTGCTTCCTTGGCTTGAAAACTGTACTCATTTCATTTATGATAGGTGCACAAAGGAACACAATCACGCATTCATGAAGTAGGGATATATGAATATTTACATATTTCTAATATCTAGGTTTTTATACACAGTGTATATTTGCATACATACTTTTAGGTATCTGTGTTTCTAAAGACCCCTAATCAGTTAACATATTTAAATGTAACTGGCACCTTTCTACCACAACCTCAATTGCCGCATGGCATCCTTGCCCACGAAAGTCCTGCCACGTTTCTAAAAACGAGAGAGAGAGAGAGAGAGAGAGAGAGAGAGAGAGAGAGAGAGAGAGAGAGAGAGAGAGAGAGAGAGATCGAACCATTGCTAACCCTCGTGTGAGCTGAAAACGGTACTATTGCGCCACCTCGTACCAGCGAGGGAGAGATTTTACAGTAAAAGTTACAATCGTTGTTCTTAGAAATGAAATTGTTTCTACCAAATCAAAATGAAAATCGTTCATGCAAATCTGATCGTGAGTTTTTCCTGTTTATGAGAACATAGTTTTTCATGGAGCTGGTGCGGGGGGCCCCGTGCATAACTTTTTGTACCATTTTCATCAGTTTTAAACGCACCTTGCATACCACATAATTCAGCATACGAAAAACCATATAAATAAATATAAATGAACATACGGAGCAAGTAAAAATGAATATGGCACTTCCTTTCTTCCTTACTATGCTATAATCGTTTCTTACATCATCACAAGTTTATCTTTCGTGTTGTCTAATTGCCAGTGGTCTTGGAATTGAAGCCAGGTAAGCTAAAACAATCCTTCAACCTCCATGTTTTCATAAAAGGCTCAATAGGGTCCTCCCCCTACTTTCGCACTTTTTGTTTTCCTCGCTACGAAGTCTCTCCACATACATGAGACAAAATGGACCTACAAATCTCTTTAAAATCTCATGAAATATAATGAGAAATCTACGAGAATATCCAGGTTTTTAAATTCCGGAGGAAAAATGAAGAAAACAAGCCAACTGAGTAATTAAGGAAGGACAAAAATGAAACATGCGGCAGAATCCACGGAGGGGAACAGCGCAGGGAAGAAAGAGTGGCGGATTTCACAGAGGCCTTTTGCATCGTACAGTGTTGGAGGCGATGATGATGATGATGATGATGATGAAAAATGAAAAACCTAAGGCCGTGGCTCCCCAAAACAGACTCACATGAGAGTTAAACAAGCCGCCTCCCTTCCTACAAATTGAATTTTCTCCCTATGTTTGAAGTCAGCGGAATTACATTAGCGTCCAATCATTGTGCTGATGAGGTTCTCACAGAGCTGATTTCCATAACTAAAAGAAAAGAAAAAAAAAATGTGGTGGGAGAGAGAGTGAAGTTTACGGCAGGACAAACTTTGTAGAGAAAAAGTTTATTATCTTTGAAAATAGTCTTGGTTTCAGGAGCAGCGACGTCGCCCTCGGGTTATGAGACTTCTTCGGCTCATTGCTGAGGATAACAAGAGCCAATATCGGCTATCCAGGAGACACCAGAGTTCTCTGTTATGCTTGACGAAAAATAGGAATAGGCCTTCAAATAAATTCTAAACACTGAAAGTAATATGCCAATGGATAAAAATTGTAAATAAGCAACACTGACATATCTAAACCGCAGAATCTAAACAAGTTCCTCAGGATTTAACGCCTGTCGAGGATGTCCTCGCTTTTGTTTACACATTTTTTCCTTGTTATTTTCCTTTTTATTTTTGTTATTATTTGTTAACAAACTAAATGCCTTTTGTTTCCATGAACACATGATAGCGTTACTATAAACGATTTCAACCTGACCTCCGTTTTCCCTTTTTAAATTTTTTTTTTTACGTTGTATCGCTACTGGACATAGCTTTTAATTTCTTCATGAATAAATGGTGCAGTGCTAACGCAAGACTGTAAACACAAGCTATAAAAGAAAGTTATCAAAATAGGTTAAAAATTTACCTATGTAAATATGGAAGGCAAAGGTCCAGTAAGCCCTTGTACAATGATGTTTACCATCCTAATGCTACCACAACAATATTCACAGGGTTACGCATCTAAAAGAAATTTATTACCATTACTGTCCATTATTAATGCACACCCTATGAAATTATCTAATATCAATGCCAAATGTGTCAATTCATTCTTCCTTCTTCTATATCACTACCACTCAATGTTCAAGAAAGAAGCAGAACTTTTACTAAGAACTATTCCAGATTCCTTTTATTGACAGAGGCAGGATGACCTTTATACAGATTTCTACCCAGAACACATTCTTACAATCAGCAAAGAGCCCGGAGACCGATTCTACCAGGCAGGGGAAGCGGTTCAGGTCCACTTCTTGAGAAATCCATTTAATTTCTCATGACCTAACAGTGTTTGAGGTCCCTGGGTTTTAGAAAACTTCTGGAGGAACCCCAAGAGGAAAAGGTGTGGGGTCAGCAGTCTCACACCAAACAACTTGCTGAGAACCAAAAGTTCAATATGCACCTTTTGGAGCCAGGAGCTATCACAGGGATGGGGAACCTGCGGCCATAAGGCCGCATGCGGCCTTCTGGATCATCAGGTGCAGCCTTCTATGGCCTTTTGATATATATATATATATATATATATATATATATATATATATATATATATATATATATACACACACACACACACACACACACACACACACACACACACACACACACACACACATATATATATATATATATATATATATATATATATATATATATATATATATATATATATATATATATATATATATATATATATATATATATATATATATATATATATATATTTCTTTTTTTTGACATTGAACATTTTGTCTAAAATCATTATGCACACACACATAGCTTTGGATGAATCAACAGATTCCACTGATTCAGCACAAGTATTGTATTTTATTCGTGCCAAAACAGATGATTTTCAATTATATGAAGAATTGCTTGCTTTAGGCACTCTTAAAGGAAGGATACGGGGACAGATATGTTTAACAACTCCAAAGAACAATGTCATTAAAGAGGACTAAATTTTACTAATTTGGTAAGTGTGTGCACTGATGGTGCTCCAGCTACGATGGCTAAAAATGAAGGATTTATTGGACATCTTAAGAGAGAAACCCAAGACCTAAATGTACTGATTTATTTTCATTGCATTTTACATCAGCATAATCTGTAACTTTAAATGACACTTTACAAAAGGTTATAAGCATTGTTAACTATATCCGAGTGAATGCCTCAAAGCATCGTCAATTATCGAAACATGCTGATGATGGATGACGAAGTAATTAGTGTAGATTTGCCATATCACTCAAAAGTATGCTTGTTGTCGCAAGGTCAAAATTTTGTCTTTACAAAGGCAAATTATTGACTTTTTCAAAGAAAACAACAATTATTGTGAATTATCAGATCCAAATTTTTACAGAGATGTTGCCTTTTTATGTGACTTGATGATGAAACAAAATGAGTTAAACATTTCATTGCAAGGCAGAAATAAATGTATTTATGATATGTGGCAAAAAAATTAAGGTATTTAGAAAGAAACTGTTCTATTTCAAGTCTTTTGGCTCAATCAAAACTTTCAGAAGAGCACTTTACCCACCTTACGAAGGTAATGAGTGAAATTGAAGATATCTATGGATATTTTGAAGAATATGAGTCGATTTTAGACACATTGATAGAAGAATACAATAAAAGATTCAATGATTTTGAAAAGCATAACAACACTCTGAAACTTGCTTTTCAACCTCACTTACTTGATGTATCAGAGGCTCCTGAGGAGTTACAAGTGGAGCTTACTGAAATGTCTGAGGATAATATCATGAAGTCTCAGTTTGACAAGAGAGAAAATCCCGTCGAAATTTGCAAACCGCGATAGAATATCCTCGTCTTCGTGAACATGCACGACGACTGGTTTCCTGTTTTTCTTCAACATGCTGTTGTGAATCCACATTTTCGTACTTGGGGCAAATCGAGAATTCACTGAGAACGCAGTTGACAGACGAGCATTTGAAGGACCAATTGAGACTAAGAACCACTATGTTAGAGCCTGATATCAAAATGCTTTCTCAAAAGAAGCAAACTCAAAAAAGTCATTAATTTGCATAAAGAATGTATATGCTTGCCCACTGTATATTGAATATTTGAAAATGTTATATTCTCGATGTTTGTATGCTATCTTTTTATAAGATTATTATTCCTTTACTCGTTCCTTGAATACAAAGGACCTTCTTTCTTAATTAAAATAATTAGAAAATGCCATGCTTTCAATATTATTCATTTACTTATTACTTTGAACACTTCTTACATAAATAAAATATTTGAAAATTCTATGTTTTCGATATTATTCACTTACATATTACTTGTATAAACAGTACTTACTTAAATAAAAATATTTGAAAATATTATGCTTTCGATTTCTATAAACCTGTCTTTTTTATTAGATTACTAATAAATTACTGAAGGGATAAAACAACTTTAAAATATTTTTCTATGCGGCCTTTATGAGGAGTGATGAATTGTAAGATGGCCTTCATGCACAAAAAGGTTCCCCACCCCTGACGTATCACCTCGAAAGAGAAATTATATATATATATATATATATATATATATATATATATATATATATATATATATATATATATATATATATGTGTGTGTGTGTGTGTGTGTGTGTGTGTGTGTGTGTGTGTGTGTGTGAGTGTGTGTGTGTGTGTGTGTATGTGTGTGTGTGGGTGTGTGTGCGTGCGTGTGTTTGTGGTATTTGTGTATGAAAGGAGGAAACCGCATGGGAAGTTACAGGTTACTGATTCTCTGATCCTAGAGACGGCACAATTTCATGACAAACGCGTCTTTGGCGTAATCTTTCGCCCCTTATTATGCTCGACTCACATCACAGTCACCTCCACAGCTTTACATGTATGCCACCCGTCCCGTCTCTTCTATAAACACAGGGATTTATGATTGTTAAGATACTTCTCTCGAGAACTTCTACAAATTCATCAGCGAAAAACGTTGATCACTTGACAGACAAGCAGACGCACACACGCAAAGCATAAATATACTTTTTCCTGTAAAAGAGAATTTAAGAATTTTGTGTGAGTCTTTCTGCGGTTAAATCTTGTCACACACAAATGGGCATCAACCAACATTTATTTCTTTCCTTTGAACTAAATTAGAATTCCAATGTGAACATGACTTCCCTCCTATTATACTTGTTAAACACACACACACACACACACACACACACACACAGAGAGAGAGAGAGAGAGAGAGAGAGAGAGAGAGAGAGAGAGAGAGAGAGAGAGAGAGAGAGAGAGAGGCAAAGTTTTAAATTTTATTAATACTAATACGAGAAAGAAAGGGGGCTCACGGTACTAAGGGATTTATGAAGGTTACTGCTTCGCCGTCAATGACTCAATACTGAAGGCATGTCTGCCTTTATACAGACATGAGATGAAAGGCAAAAGTACAGTTCAGAGGGATAAACGAAAGCAGGAACTACGGAGGATTTTTGCTACCAAAAAATAGGGGAAAAAGGAATAAGCATACGAGTTCTAGAAATATCGTAACACGTTAGAACCAACCAATAAGAAAGAGAAAGTCAGTGGTGTCAGTCTTCGAGTTATACCCAAAAAGAAATGACAGGGCGTTTACAGCCATATCATCATGATGGAATACGTACATTATACGACTGGAAAAGTAGAAAGCATTTACCTCACTTAAAAAAAAAAAAAAAAAAAAAAAAAAAAAAAACAGGTCAACTACATATTTATATATAACAATACAAAAAAAAAATGAAAATAAAAATAAAAGCACATTCCAACATATTGATTTAAAATAAAGTTCACAAAATTTCGTTTTCAAATACCCGCCCATCGCAGGAATCATTTTTGTATAAGTAAACACATCACAAAAAACTGTAGGTTTTCCTAGGTTAGACACATGATCAAAACAGTCTTTATACAATGTTCCTATCTATTAACAAATCAGTTAATTCGTTTGCTTGTATCTGCTTATATTATGTCCATCAGAAAATATGAACATTTTGAGAGAGAGAGAGAGAGAGAGAGAGAGAGAGAGAGAGAGAGAGAGAGAGAGAGAGAGAGAGAGAGAGTTCGAAATCTTTAAATTTCTATGCAGTCCCCCAATGGCTCCAATGCCATCAAAGGTACTTCTAAATGTCACGTTAAATCGCAAAACTCACAGCATCTCTCAGGAAAGAACTATTATACGTAATTCGTAAAGAAAGGGGTTTTGCATTGTAATGAGACTCGACACTTCTCCATCTTTCGCGAGATACTTTTACTGGAAAATGATAGGAAAACTTCTGCATAATATACTGATAATTGCTGAGGACTGTAGGCTACATGCCCACATTAAACTTCCAGTCGCGGATATCTGGTAGCAATAAATCCGTTTTAAACTCTTCCTTCTGCTAAGAATAAATCCTAGAAAGACGCCCAGCCTTCACCGTTAATACTATTTTGCCCTTTATCCAATTTCTTGGTCGTTCCCATTTTCTCTTATTCCGTTTTCTTCTAGCACTTGCGTCCCTCCCCATCCACCCCGGACAACCGCCAATCCAAAGATCGGTATCCAACGCGAAGAATAAAAGAATCCACTCTCTTTAAGTCGTCATGCAACACACTTCTCGGTTTTCTATGATATCGTTTCATGCATTAACTAAGGTAAAATCTCGGCTTGAAATTAAAATATAAAGACGAGTCTGCTGAAAAGATTAAAATATAAAGACGAGTCTGTTGGAAAGATTTATTATGTGAATATTTTCTAACACAGTTTATATATGGCTAGCTTATTGGCTGCGTTATGGTTTTCGTAGGGTAAAATCTTATTAATTGTGTTCTGCCATTAATTAAACTAATTGAAACGGACACTTAAACTAAAACTTAGTAAAAAAAAAAAAAAAATACAGTAAAAGTAAATTAGACTTTTTTGGCTTACTGTGCAGCTTTTGCCCATGATACGGTAAGAATTAAAGATTTAGTCTCATGAAAAAAGCATAAAAGGAGGTTTAAAGACATTCGCTGTTAAAGCACACTGATAAACGAGACTTGACTTGTATAATCTCCCTTCCACAGAACTTAAGACAGGAGTAGCCCGTTATAAGCAAAATTATCTTTCATGCCAATCGTTAAAGTAATTTCATATATATATATATATATATATATATATATATATATATATATATATATATATATATATACATATATACATATATATATATATATATATATATATATATATATATATATATATATATATATATATATATATATATATATATATATATATATATATATATATATATATATGGCAGACGAGTTTCAACGAAAGTAAAGTAATATTCCAACTGAAACAGTCATCTTAAGAAAAAAATTTGCTTGTTTTCTTTAAGAGACTACTCTAGCAACATAAAAGAGTTATTCTCACTTTGCTGAAAATTAAACAGATAACTAGAGTTAACCATCCCTCTGAGCATAAAAAAAAATCCGCATTATTCAAGGTCAAATTTAGAGAAGTCAAAATATGACCATGTAGTACCACATTCAAAAATGATAATGAAAGATCTGTATTACGAAGTAAAAATTTCATATTACCTATACATAATCCATGAATGATGCTTATGTGGTTATTGGTTAATTAGAGACCTGACAAAATACGGACAAAATGCACATAAAATGTGTTTTCCTTATGTATGGAAAATTTCCGTAAGTAGCTGATCATATATATATATATATATATATATATATATATATATATATATATATATATATATATATATATATATATATATATATATATATAAATTCCTGAACAGACAGATCAAAGCCTGACCGAACTAGCCTTACTTGAGATTCTGCCCATGTGGCAAGACTTGGTAAAGCGAAGTTCTACATAATTATTAAAGCCACTTCAGCTTCCGGTACATGACACGTCCAAACCTGCGTGACTGCATGTTGCAAGTGAAACACATGATTCTCTAAAACCAAAGCCAGGTACAATTTGTTTTAGCGCGCGTGTACCAACATATATACAGGACAGGCCGCAATCCAAGGTGAATAAACTGCGTAGTTGCATGTTGTGCCGAAGCCACAGAAGGGCATCCTATGGACAAAGGCGCCATAACTGAAGTGCTAGAGAGAGAGAGAGATAGAGAGAGAGAGAGAGAGAGAGAGAGAGAGGGCTGATAACGGAAAAAGGAACATTCGGGGGACATTCGGCGGCTCGTACGGGAAGATTACGAGGTAATTCGAAGAGCATTTTCCCTCGATCTTTAAGACACTCTAACCATTATGAGGGAAAGGTGCAAGTGGGCGAGGCGCAAAACTCACAAAGATTGTATTCTGGGTCAAATAAATGTCTGTTGGGGGAAGGGGGAGGGGACTAGTAAGTTTGGCAAACACTTCCGGGAATCAATAGAAGGGGTCCAGATCACCCGTATTGCCCGGAGCTTGAAATCTCTGAATTGTCCCAGCCGAAAACGATGAGTGTTTATTTGGAAGGTTGATGTTGATTTAAATCTGCATATATTTGTTACTGACAATACTTTGTTTTTAGCATTAAAATTAGTATTATTTTATATCTCGATGATTTATTTGAACTAATATCTTCCAGCTTTCATCCAGTATACTATCGAGGTTTGTTAGATTTTAATTGTTTGTTTTATTTGAATTAGTTTCTAGAAGCATCTTTATTTCAGGATAAGGAGATTTATATAAAGAAATGAAACAATAAATAAAACAAAGTGAAATGGGTGGCAGTCATTACACATATTGCAATATGTCTGTTATTGCTTAATAATATCTTACGGAATATCTTACGGAAACACTGACAACAGATGCGGCCATAAACACATAAAACTGTACAGCTGCAAATCACAAAGCGACCTAAGAAGATGAGTGTAAGGCAACACAACAATACTGAGTATGAGGCTGCCTCTTTCAACAAGGATATCCCTACGCGTTAAAATCGATATTATTAAAGTGTTTAATCTATTTAGAATGGATCAGTTTATGTATTTTCCTTGCCGTTTTTGAAACCTTCTATCGAAATACAGATTTAACAAAAGCTTAATCTGTGAAAAATGTACAGGTGTTTCAAAACCTCCACAGACTGTCCTTTCAGAGTATATCCTTTTCACTAGATAGAAATAAAACATAAATTTCAAAACTGATAGGCAATAGAATTGTTAACGGTGAATATCGATTAGAATTTAATATATTTTAAGTCATTTCAAATTCTATATTCAGGAGATAAACATCCAACTGTAACAGCATAACTAAACAAAGACTTTATAGTATAAAGACATCAACGTGTCTAGTGTCAGCATAATGAATGTGACAAAGATTATATAAATGACTGAAGAGTTCTGTTCATTTCAACAATAAATCAAATAAGGAATATGGAAGTAATAAAGGATTTGTATCTTTCAACAATAATCAAATACGGAATATGGAAGTAATAAAGAATTCGTATCTTTCAACAATAATCAAATAAGGAATATGGAAGTAATAAAGAATATGTATCTTTCAACAATAATCAAATAAGGAATATGGAAGTTATAAAGGATTTGTATCTTTCAACAATATTCAAGTAAGGAATATGGAAGTAATAAAGAATTTTTATCTTTCAACAATAATCAAATAAGGAATATGGAAGTAATAAAGGATTTGTATCTTTCAACAATAATCAAATAAGGAATATGGAAGTAATAAAGGATTTGTATCTTTCAACAATAATCAAATAAGGGCTGAGGAAGTAATAAAGGATTTGTATCTTTCAACAATAATCAAGTAAGGAATATGGAAGTAATAAAGGATTTGTATATTTCAACAATAATTAAATAGGTGCTGTGGAAGTAATAAAGGATTTGTATCTTTCAACAATAATCAAATAGGGGCTGTGGAAGTAATAAAGGATTTGTATCTTTCAACAATAATCAAGTAAGGGCTGTGGAAGTAATAAAGAATTTTTATCTTTCAACAATAATCAAATAAGGAATGTGGAAGTAATAAAGGATTTGTATCTTTCAACAATAATCAAATAAGGGCTGTGGAAGTAATAAAGGATTTGTATCTTTCAACAATAATCAAGTAAGGAATATGGAAGTAATAAAGAATTTTTATCTTTCAACAATAATCAAATAAGGAATATGGAAGTAATAAAGGATTTGTATCTTTCAACAATAATCAAATAGGGGCTGTGGAAGTAATAAAGGATTTGTATCTTTCAACAATAATCAAGTAAGGAATATGGAAGTAATAAAGAATTTTTATCTTTCAACAATAATCAAATAAGGAATATGGAAGTAATAAAGGATTTGTATCTTTCAACAATAATCAAATAAGGGCTGTGGAAGTAATAAAGGATTTGTATCTTTCAACAATAATCAAGTAAGGAATATGGAAGTAATAAAGGATTTGTATATTTCAACAATAATTAAATAGGTGCTGTGGAAGTAATAAAGGATTTGTATCTTTCAACAATAATCAAATAGGGGCTGTGGAAGTAATAAAGGATTTGTATCTTTCAACAATAATCAAGTAAGGGCTGTGGAAGTAATGAAGGATTTGTATCTTTCAACAATAATCAAATAAGGGCTGTGGAAGTAATAAAGGATTTGTAAAATTTGACCTGTCATTCATGAGGATAGGACTCCAACTAAAAAGACCTGACAGGTGCAAATATTTGGTTTCCAACTATTTGCATGTTTTTATATACTGTCCTACTGGCATATACTGTATATTATGAATCTCTGCCACTTGGTATCAGAACTTTGAGATGGGTCAGTTTGCAATTCAACCGACACCGGTCAGTATCTATGACCGTGTCTCATTTCTTCCTGGTAGCGTTTGATACGAAATTACCTGTAGGAGTGATTATAATCATATATATATATATATATATATATATATATATATATATATATATATATATATATATATATATATATATATATATATATATATATATATATATATATTATGGGAGGTGGGTCCGGTTACTTAGAATTCGAAAAAAATATTTGTAGTTTAATTAGACCTTCGATAAGTGTATTCAGGCGGCCCTCTTACACAAACAAAGAGTTCCGACGAACAAATTCACTTTTACATTTTCTCTCTCGGTTATTTTTGACATATTCTCCATCTCATGGTTATCACTTTTTTTCAAGGATTTTCGCTGTCTTATCTAACTGTTTTTCAAAGCAAATAGGTAATGATTATTGAAAATTAATCTCTTGCGCGCGTGAATTACTAATTCAAATTGATATGTGTCTTTGTAAAATGAAACCTGCAAAATCATTTATTTATTATTTATATGTGTCAGTGTATGTTATGGTTTCTTATCAATGTGTAGGAATGCTTTTTATTTTTAAGTCTATGAAACCAGGGATGGACATTTTCACTTGTATATCGCTGGAGACTGTCTCCAGTGGCAAGAAGTATAGAATCAAAAAAATTTTACAACAAGAATTTAAGAGAGAGAGTTGGATGAACAGAACAATAGATTGCATCAACCATTTATGATATGATTAATCCAGGTTTTTTATATGCTTAATATTCTGCCCCAGCTACTTCGTTCCTCTTTGACTAATAAACCTACTAACTCAAAAAATCACTTTTCAGTGTCATGGTAAGATTATATTTATACAGGGCTTCATGTTTAGGTCACCTTATATAACGGGATCTTGATTGGAAATATATTTAATCTTAACTACTTCTAACCTACCAAAATTCAGTGAAACGGTCATAGATGTGAAAATCATTAATGAATCATTTTGGCCGTCTGTAATGCTAGCATATATATCAAGAATCTATACCACTTTGCATCAGTCCTTTGAAGATGGTCTAGTTGGCAATAAATGCGACCCTGGTCAGGGTCTACAACCGTGTTTCATTTCATCCCGTTGGTGTATATATACTAAATATTATATATATATATATATATATATATATATATATATATTTATATATATATATATATATATATATATATATATATATATATATATATATATATATATATATATATATATATATATATATATATAATATACATACATACATACATATATATATATATATATATATATATATATATATATATATAGATATATATATATATATATATATATATATATATATATACATACATATATATATATATATATATATATATATATATATATATATATATATATATATATATATATATATATATATATATATATATAGGGTACACACACATTTACATGCATGTTTGTATGTATGTATGGATTATGCAAATGATGTTTTTAATTCAGCAAAACACTACAAGATATACAAAGCCTGCTTAATAGATTGCATCGTACATGTAGGGCAAACGAGCACATAATATCCACAGATAGATGAAATAACCATACACTAGATGGAGAAAGGATTAATGCGGTTGAATCCTTCAGACATTTAAGAATAATAATAAGCACAGGGTTTCTTTGACCTGGAATTAATGAGAAACTGGGAAAGGCAAATCAAACAATGGGCAGGTACTGTAGAATAGGCTTTGGAATTAAATTCTTTTATACTGAAATTACAAAAAAAGTAAGATTATGAATTATACGGACAAGAATCGTCGTATGACAATGAAACTGCATCTAGAATATTTGGTCAACTTGAGAATGCAGCTTTAAGAAGGAAACCAGGAATGACAGAGTATATGAATTGCTGAAGTCCCACAGGTAGATGAGATACAGGTGGCATAGACGTGTCCTCTGCACAAATCCCGAGAAAACTCTACAGGATGGTGTGACCTTGGTTCTGTGGGCACCAGAAGAGCTGGAAGACCCAGACCTACTTGATAGGATCTCTGAGGAGGATGCTGGAGACGGGTGGAAGGGAAGACGTGTGGCGGAATTTCACAGAGGCCTTTTTTGTCACGCGACGTTGAAGCGATGACGGTGATTTTGATGATATATTAATCCACTAATTTCACGCACATAAGTGACTCGACTTAAGTGCGCCAAACCCCGCAATCATGTCCAGTATTAACACCATAAACATAATGACATAGCAAATTTCTGGACTTCAATATTTCTCTTTAAGATATATAGTTATACAATGATGTATACAAAATGCGCCTTGGGTAAAACAGTCGAATAACAATACGCTAAAAAATGTAAAAAAAACGAATTCAGTTGTCTTTTAAAAAAAGGATTTGGCATAAATATTTCACTTAAGTTGAATAATTTGGCGGGAGAACAATATCATCGCAACTGCTGTCCATTCAACCGATAATTCAGCTAATGAACAACTTTATATCAAAAGACCATAATTATGGCGTTCTAGAGTTCAGTGCAATAAAGACGAAGTTAACGACTAAATGACGGAAGGTTTAAATAACAGAGGGTTCTTAATGTAAGTGCATCACCATGACACTCTATCCCACTAAAATTAAAAAATGATCAAGAATGACTAAGGAAACAGAAACTAATACAAACTCAGCCACACACAAACAAACACAGGAGTCCCAAGATTCTCGTGTCACGCCTTTATCCGGGCGATAATTTCCCACGGGAAAAGTAGTTAAGACAGGGGCCCACGGGGTTATGCTAACGATGCCGGGCCAATTGCAAGGTGTCTACTCTCATTTCTCATAGACTATGTGGAAGTTTTGGTGACTCTTTCAAGGATAATCTAGAATGCTAATCGGGCATATTTATCCAGTACATTCTCTCTCCCTGTCACTATCACTATACACACACTCACACACACACACACACACGTATCACACACACACGCACACACACACACACACACACACACACACACATATATATATATATATATATATATATATATATATATATATATATATATATATATATATATATATATATATATATATAAGTTCATATGTGTAAAAGAATACACGGGAACGTGTTTCACAGGAATAAATTTCTGCCCCACAATAGGGCCGAACCCCAGTCTTTCGAGTGAGAGTCCAGGGCGTCAGCAATTCGGAAGCAAAGTTCAGAAAATAAGTTTAAACCTAAGTACTACTTACCTGAGGTTTTTCCCGGGCAGGCGCCTAGCACCCAACATACAAGAAATTTCTGTGAAACGCGTTCCTTTGTGTTCATTTCCATCATATCTCACGGTGAAAGGCGTAAGTTGAATGAAATGTTAGCAGTTCGAGCACTGATGCGTCGGGGAGTTGGGTAAAATTGGCTGGTATAATATTTGTCCCTAGGCGCCTTCTTTTACGATGTTTGCGTCCGAATTGCTAATGCCCTGGACTCTCACCCGAAAGACCAGGATTCGGTCCCGTTGTGAGTCAGATATATATATATATATATATATATATATATATATATATATATATATATATATATATATATATATATATATATATGTATATATATATGTATATATATATATATATATATATATATATATATATATATATATATATATATATATATATATATATTATGTGTGCGTGTGAGTGTGTATGCAGATGTGCCACACAGAAAATAAAACTCTGGGTTTAACTCCTGATTGCTTTCGCCTTTAGTTTTTTGAGACATATTCAAAGAGACTGTTAAGAAATTTATGTATATGCTTGAATAACGGCATAAACAAACCTACATACGGATGGAAAAAATATTCACACCAGATAAGTCGAAACCAAAGGGCGGGTGGAGCAGTGAGCCCTGTGTGCCATTTACAAATCTTGTTCAACACGAAATTAATGGATCGAGTTTATACATTCGTTGGCTGATATTCAAACTTCACTTTTTTTCCAGTGCACACCTCATACAATTCTTGTGCTATTCTATTTTCCTTAATGGTTCTCCCGTCTGATCAACAAAAATTGACCCAGGAATTATAGGGGATTTGATATACACATCCTTTAGCACTGTATATCTGCACGCATCTCGCTAAATTGTAGGATTGCTAAATACACAGATGTAGTAATAGGTTTGAACATAATAAGTATAAAAACCTTTCAATATTTCTGCCTCAATATATTTCTATTCTGGTCAAATCAACAGATTAAAGAAATCAGCTTTCACATCCATTTCTTAAGAGCTTAATTAATAGGCAGGCCTGACTATACTGGTGGTGAATGTATATACTAGTTAGTAATGCGGGCAAGAAACTAAAATATCCTGAGCCTGTATAATTCAGTGCATAAGAGCAGTAAAAAGGACTTTTGAAGACATCAGCAGAAAAACTTACATCATTAAAAACCTGCTTTTACTAGCATACAAGAACAGTTTCATCGATATTCCTCATCTACAGGGCTTTGGAGGTAATGTAGCGTTTACGATCGGTAATATAATGAAACAACCAGGGATAAAAAAAAAAAAAACTCTCCCGACAATACTAAAGGATATATATAGCATATTCCACGTCAAACAGGTGACTTTTTCATATGGTGATCAACCTTAAAAATCACTGGAAAAGAGGAAAGAGCAGCATATAAAATGCATAAGATATACACAGGATGACAGTGTGACTTTCGTTTACGTTTGTCATAACAATCATGTCATCAATTGAGCAGGGCTAAAAAGAAAGATAATTCTATTGATATATTGGAAAGAAATGTTACAGACTCGTTTTATAAAGGAAAGCTGTTGTGAGAATATGAATATCAGCCAAGGTTTTTAAAAGAAATATGTAAAATGTACAGCTTTAAAGGAAGGTAGTTTACTTAGGCCTACAGCAATAGTGTGAGCCCACCCAAATACTGTAGATAAACGAAATTTGTAAATGGCGCACTTGCCTCAGGTGCTAATCTTAGTACTCTCCCTCTTTCTTTTCCACTTATCAGGTGTGATTATTTTTTCCAACCGTCTGTATGTTAGTTTGCACGTCAGTCTAATATATATGTCATAATTTCTATCACTATCTTGACGTTGTCTTAGAAAAGTTAGGGCAAAACCAGTCAGGATGAGAGAGAGAGAGAGAGAGAGAGAGAGAGAGAGAGAGAGAGAGAGAGAGAGAGAGAGAGAGAGAGAGAGACGTTGGGGGGGGGGGGGCCGCTATTGAGAGATTCCTATTTGTTCCTGTATTCTTTTTGGAAATGTAAAAGCAGGAGCAAAGTGAAAACAGAAAACGGTTAAGTAAATAACACAAAAGAAAAACCTAAGCTCGTCGTATTCCAGGCAGCATCTCTAAATTTCACACGACTCCACTGATAGAGAGAGTGTGTTTTTTAAATATTAACAGAAGGTCCAAAGAATCTTGAAAATCTTAAGATTAATGATGAACGTTTCGACCGTCAAACGAGGTTGATATGAATTCTGGATCCAGTGAGTAGGAATCGGGAGCACTGATGTTTAAGCTTGGCTTGGAAGCTGTCCATCACACTTGGAAGACTGCTTCACGATTTTTCCCCCTCTGGGGTTTCTAATTTTCATATATTCCTTTTAACTATGGTAAGTAACCTTCGTAAGAATCTGCGTTACGCACTTAACAATAGGAAACAGTAATTTTGATCTTAGCATTTTACACAATGTGGTGCAAATAAAAAAAAAAAGTTCAGAGAATAATTGTAAAAAGGAAAATGCAAACTATGAATTCAAAAAGAAATGGAAAATGAACAATACAACCAAAATTTGTGGCCAAGACAAATTTCCGTAGTAAATTTTAGAAAAGCCACTGATTACGTTCCTGTCAGGAGCTTCTGATTCTCCTAAACTTGCCTTAGTATAGCCGCAGTAATGAAATAAAACACACTGCAGACTGAAGAATTAGTCTGTTCCTGAATGCATTCGTCCAGAGGGAATAGCTCATGGGATGGCTGGATGTAGGGTATGCAAGGTGAAACCCAGGCTCTGGAGCCGAGACAGCCATTTACCGCAGAATTTTCCTCTTGCTTTTGAGGGTTAAGGCACATTATCTCTTCTATTCTGCTTCTTTTCATTCATAAATTTGTATCACGCCTTCGCTAAAAATGGGTATTGTGTTAATCTTGCACCGTCCGTTGTAAAAATAAGAGAAAATGGTAAAAAATTATAAATAATAAATGACAAAATATCTGTGTGTTACTGACTTCGGTAACTTCCCCAACGGCCACCGATAAGAGATAGCTGAAAGAATCATTGTATAAGAACTGTTTATCATGAGTATAAACGACCCAACGGACAAAGGTCATTTTTTGCATATGCATGCGGCTTTAAAAAATGAAGTACATTTCGCTCAATGAAGAAGTTATTGTTATATAACAGGTTTAATCATCATTAAATGTAGTAATCCCACTGGCATCTTACTGGGTGATCATACGCAAGTAGTTAAGCATGAACACTTTTTATTGGCGTTAAGTCTAAAAGGTGTTCGCAGAAATACATGTTCATTGTGTTGAGTAGGTGTTTTTACTTCTGTTGAACAGTCATCAGAAATGTTGCAGATTCAGTTGACTGAAGTTGATATGAAGAATATCCAAGTAAAAAATAGAATGGCTAGGAAAGAAGATGATTATAGCTGTTTAAGACGGCATTTTACTTTACCAACAACATACACTTCTAGAGAGCAAGTCACAAGAAAAGAGCGAGCCCAGGAGAATTCTCCAGAGTGCACGACGCATTAGGGGCCAAGAAAAATGGACAGCGATATAAGAAAATGGACTCTGGCACAATAGGCATTTCCTGTGGCAACGAGCCTTAAAGCAACGGCCCTGTACTTGGCCATCGATTGAATAGAACTGCTTGTTGTCATAAGCTAAAGATAAATGAAAACAACCATCTGCATTTGCAAGAACAATTATGAATCGAGGAACTTTACTGCTACAAAATGTAAATAAGCACTTTTTGTTTGTGTGTGTGTGTGTGTGCTTTATTTTTTTTTTATTTTTCTAAGGAAAGTTTCACTGAAGTCTGTTGAGCCAAGTTTAGGAAGAATTCAGTTTTGCTTTCTATTCTCAACATTCAAAAATGGATAAGTGAGGAAACTTATGGAAGTCAGGTTGGGCAATTTACTTGAATAATGATACGGATTTGCTTGTTCATTATGTAAATTTTTGGATTATCTCCAAAATTCATAAACGCTGAAAGCAAGTAAGTTATCACATATTTGTACTGCGTAAACAATGACCTAATTCTTCTCATTTAAATGAATATATATCATCAGTATATACCTATGGATGACCTCAGAAATTGTATCCACGCATAACATTTGGATTTTCTATAAATACTGACGTAACAAAAGCATAAAATGTAAATTTAAAAATTTTAATTATGACGACGACTGGCTTAAGAGCCTAGCATGAATAGTATGTAATTATAGAAAAGTATGGTAAGATATCATGCATTTTATTAGCATATAACAAGGTAGTTTGAACGCATTCGGTGAATCGCTTTTGGCGCTCTGTATTATTTAATTAATTTTGGGAAAAAAAGACTCTGACTCTGACACAACAACCTTTATAAGCGACCACTGCTTAAACCCAAAGCTGAACGGAATTAAAAAAAAAATGTTACGACGTTTTATCTCAGTGCTTGGAAGATTTGACGTTGATGTACACCCAGACAAAAGGAATATTATTAAAACTCAAAAATTTTCTAAAACGAGAAAACAAAAACAAGTACATGTCTAGTAGGTTACTCCCGTCACCTAGACGTTAAGAAGTAGGCCTACACACGCGCACGAAGTCTGCACAAACACTTCCATAGTCCCTATTTGGCCATGTTGAAAAGAACCGTAAATTCCACTCAGCCGTCTGGGTTTTCAATAACAAAAGCGTAGTGAAGTCTGCATTACGAAACACATCCCCTCTAATGAACATCGCACACACGCTAAAGCAGCAGCTACAGGTACAAACAAAAACAATCCGTCTCTGAAATGAAAACAGGCTGAAATACAGAATCACAAATAACACACGAAAAAGTAAAGACAAAAATGGTGCTTCCATTATCATTTCGTCGTAGGTCTGCCCCTTTTGTTCATCATGGGGCCAACCGAACATATTTGTAGGTTAGACAATGTCCCATTGTTCAACTCAGCCGTAACAGCACGTATGTGTTTTCGTTCCAAGTCTCTTTTGTTTTTGTCCTTCCTTCTTCCAGATTCCTACTGGTTCGAGTGTTTAAGACAAATATGGAGCGTTGAGAATGATGTACGAATAACGGATATAATTATTATTTCTAATCAAACAAAGGCTTCTAAAAAGATATACATACAAAATGCAACAACAATAAGAATCTGTACATTATTTATATATTATTTAAGTATTACAAAATGATAACTTACGCCCATGAAAAGCGGAACAGCAACAAATCTGGTCAAATTTCACGAAAAAATATTTATAGCCAATAAACTGAGGAAAGTTCGCGATTGGTCATGCAGCGTTCACCTACACACACATTATATATGTATATATATATATATATATATATATATATATATATATATATATATATATATATATATATATATATATATATATATATATATATATAAATTATATATATATATATATATATATATATATATATATATATATATATATATATATATATATATATATATATATATATATATATATATATATATATATATATATATATATATATATATATATATATATATATATATATATATATATATATAATTCTAGGAGAGTGAGTGATAAACATAAATGTGCTTCCACAAACAACTAGTATCGACAAAGACCCAAATAACGCTGGAGGCGATAACCAACTTGGCAGGTGAAGGTAACTGAGGAGAGGATCAATGAATCATGTGATGGGGGTCGAAGACATTTTCAGATGATCGGGCGATGGAGATGTGAGAATCTCTATTTAGTAAGATATGGTGATCTAATTTATCATCAGTGGATAAGACAGTGGTGATTTGTAAAGCTAAGGGTGGCCTTATAAAGCTCATATGCTACGCATGAACAAATGATGTCAGAGAGAAGCTTCTTTACGTGAGACGGTAGTAGTAGTTTTAGGCCTTCAGTTCACAGCTGTCTGAGTTCCAAGAAGCTTGCAATGTTAACCGTGTTAGAGGCTGTTTTCAAAGAATCTTTATCTAGATAGGATTGGTTATTTAATTCTTCAACGTCAGCAGAGTTGTTCAAAATTGCTTATCAAATTAGCATAAGTGACCTCCAATAAACAAGAATCAAATTACTAATGGTATTCTATGGACATGCAACTAAACCTATGATGGTGATATCATTATTTCAGTTATGACAGTCAACACTGAGACTGAAATATCCGAGACAGACTACACGAACCATGCAATAGTGATATCAAAAGTCTCAGATGGAGGCTATCTTAAACAATGACGTCAGCTAAGCTAGAGCTGGTGATCTCGGCGAATTTCACCAAGCCAAGAGAACCTCTGTCAAGAGTAGAAATGTGACCTACAATGGGTGCATTTCAAATGGCATAAGTGATTTAGTGATCTCTACTCATCCAGGAATGTTGATGTACATATGAGCCTTAATTCTGCTCGGGCTGGTGATCTTCCTGAATCCCATGTCCAGGAAAGATGGTAACCTAAGAGAGCACCATTCGAGAGGGCGAAGCTGATCTGCGAGGCTCTAAACTAGAACGATTGTGCTAATCATCGAGAGATTCAGGGTAAGCCAAAGGTGATGATCTTAATTCATGACTTCGTAAGAGTCAAGGAAAGCTTGATTCTCTATGGAGAAACCTTCGTGAGGCTAATGATGGCGATATGTTAAAGCTTCAGTTAGTCTTCACAAAGACAGCATCTTAGGGAAGCCTGTAATTTAAATGATAATAATGACTTTAGAGACAACTGAGCGTCAGCTTTACAGCAATTCATATTCCATTGAAAATAAGCAAGTTTTTATGAAACTTGGCAAAATTTACTTCACCAACTTATGACCTAACAATGATATGCTGTTTAAAAAAGATAAATGCTTATGAATACAAGAGATGACGTAAAATGCCTTGATGATAGTGAGACGACTTTTGATTACATGAAATAAGAAAAGAAACTGGAACCTAGAAAAGACGTCTCCTAACAACTCACATGAACGTACTTTATATTCAAGTATAAGAAGTCTTCTATTAAAGCAGAAAAATATATGTAAACTGTATGTATTCTGATATCAAATCAAAACCAAAGAAACAAACCCAGCTGCGAAAGCTCTCGGAGTCATTGAGTAAGTTGAAGAGAGACGACAGGCGTGATCGCGGAACTTTTATTGCAATTCTCGTACTAAGCGCAAACGCACCTCACGCTTCCATGCTCTATCCCCGGTATCATTTCATCTGCACCACCGCTCTTAAATCGACATCATACGGTGCAGTTCTCTCCCGTATATGACCACAATGTGCCAGTTGCAAGGATTCCGTTACGGAATAGAGAAAGGAGAGATAAAAGAACAACGCTATTTTTCATCATCACTGTAGGGATGTTCGTCCAATCGAGGGAGCAAGGGAATTCCGACCATCTAAGCCGTGGCTGACCCATGCTGCCATCTACTGAGAGAAAATGGAAATTAGGCTTCTGGTAGCGACGCAGCCACACCGCCACCGTAATGATGCAATTTCGAGACTGGGAGGTAAAGACTCACGGATACAACCCACGTCCCGAATTACAAACTGACGCCAATAACATACAACACCGTTTTCCTTCTTTCCAGGCTGCCAGCAAGCTAAAGCAAAACTGTTTCTGCATCAAGTAACAATGTTCTTTTAGCCAATTTATAAAATAACCCCATATGAAGTTAGCAAGTACAAAACGGATATATATATATATATATATATATATATATATATATATATATATATATATATATATATATATATATATATATATATATATATATATATATATATATATATATACACACACACACACACACATATGGTCTTTCTCATTGCAGGGTTGGTTCCAGATGGATCTACCATTCGCGTTTTAATCAAGTTCAGTTTTAGTATTAGTATGAGGTTGCTAGCTCCAGTGGTCAGAGGCCAGACTAAAAATAATTTAAGGAAATTTCCACGACGAGATTCATATTCGTATTAAGAGAATAGATAAAAAAAAGATACCAAATAATCGCAAAGTGAATAATGGCGTCTTATCCCCCATAAAAATGTAAATTCATAAATTTTGCAAACCTCGCAGAGACCAACATAACTGCTCTTCACGTCACCCCGGGAAACATATGAAAGGAAGATTTGACACTTTGGTCATTCTTATATATACATACATACATATATATATATATATATATATATATATATATATATATATATATATATATATATATATATATATATATATATATATATATATATATATATACATACCACTGAAAGCGCTTTTACTAATGCAAACCCAATACAAATTTTAAAAAATTCCTGTTAATTGGAGAGAGCATCATCTAAAATAACTTGAGCAGTTGTATGACAGGGAGGTGGATCTACATATGAGGTTTTCCTTTACCAGAGATCTTTCATATTCACAATTGATCCCTGATCCCATTTTCCTGCCGAAAGCAACCAGAGTCGCTGAGTAGCAGCACCTTTATGCAGTAAATGTGCCTCGCTGTCAAACTTCTCACTTCCAGAGGTCCTTTATTCCTCACACCACTGGACTGTGGAACAGTTTCCCTTAGGATGTCGTGCAATTGGAACTTCAGAAGTTCAAGCGAAGATGCAATGCATTACTACCCTAATGCTATTTTCCTTACATTTTAATACAGTTCTACTATTTATTAATCTATTCTTCCTTTTTAATATGTGAGATCTCTTCACTCTGTCCCTTTACCTTCTCTTACTTCCTAATAAGCACCATATTCTTTGGAACCTTGAATTTCAAGTCAATGGGCCTTGTGGGCTTGTTCCTCATGAATAGTGTTCATCTTCTGAATAATAATAATAATAATAATAATAATAATAATAATAATAATAATAATAATAATACCTTAGAAGACGCATAGCACCAATACCCCCTAAAAGCACTCATAAGTTCACCCATGATTTTTCAAATTTTGTATTTTCATAGCTGTTACGTAGTTACTGTTAAGTTTAACACATCAACCTCCTTCATTTCAAACAAAGGGAGTCACTCCTGTAGGAAACACGAAGTTGCTGGAATATCACAATACTGCAGACATTTGATTGGGGTGAAGAGACTAGTAATGATGAAAATCACCAGTTAGTTTACTACTTCGAGTTACCTGAGAGATATACTTCCCACGTTTACTACTGCACTAATGATGTCTCTAAAACAACGATAATTGTAAGAAAATATGTTGGAAGAAGTTATCAAATCGATTTATTAGTATGTTGAATGACAGTTTTTGTAATCAGTATCTTCGCAAAATTATTAAATATAATAATACGCATACTTGTCGTACTGCAAAACTAAATTAAAATCCCGTTGTGTTTTGGAAATATATTAAAAACGCTGAAGTTCACTACAGTTTCAAGACCAACTGGCCTCCTCTTCAGGTGATTACAGTATAATACAGTAAAAGAAGGAAAGTCACAAAAGTTAAGAGAGTAGAAAAAAAATAATAGCCTTCTTCGGTCACTGCCAAACTTTAAAAACAGCAGTTGTTAAATATTCAACGACTTGACAACCTTGTTAAGGTTGGTTGCTTGTATTACATAATAGGAGAACAAACTGCCAAACTTATAGTTACTATCATAGATGTGAACACAGATGTTACACTAGAGTTTTTAAGTAGAAAGTTGGTTGCCTTTGAAAATGTATTACCTTTACCATCCAGTGTTATAATAGACCTTATAAGATTATGCACTAGTGACAATGTTTTTACTCACAAAGGTAAATTTTATCAACAAACTTTTGGCTGTTCAGTGGGATCCCCACTGTCCCCTTTTCTTTGTCATTTTTTCATGGCATATTTTGAATGAGAATCGCTTTGTAATATCATTGATGTGAACACCCCATGGCATAGGTATGTGATGACATTTTTTCTATTTGTAGATTGGCTGATGAACAATTCAGTAGGTTCTTTGACCAACTGAATTCGTTATGTTCCTCCATACAATTTCAATTTGAGTGAGAATCAGATAACAAATTATCATTTTTAGATATTCTTCTTGTACGGCATTATGGTCGGGTAAATATGGTCTTCAGAAAACCCATACACTCTAATATGTATATTCATTACTTTTCTTATCATAAAGAAAACATTAAATTTACAGCTTTAATGGCCCTCTTTTTATGCCGCATACCGAATTTGTAGCCCATGTTTTTAGGTAATTTTCACTTCTTAATGTTATAAGGAATTGGGGTACCCGAGTTGGTTTATTGACAAGACGCATCTCAAAGCACGCAAATCGTTTTACTCCTTTATGGAAAACCTGAACGTTACCTTGCCATACTGCAAAAGAAATGATGGATTTTTGTCTGACTTAAGAAAGGTAATGTTAATGCTGTTTACAGCTATCCGTGTACAACAGGAAAAAGTCTGGATAATTATAGTAATGGTGCGGATGAAAACCACAAGGGAGTGTTCTATGCCCCTTGTGTAGACTAAAAATGTCTATGCTGGAGAATCGGGAAGATCTGTTGATCAGCGATTGAGGGAACATGGATATGCAATGAGGGGAAACGTGGATAATGCTTTATTCATGCACATACCATCAGCTAACCATAGTGTTGATTGGCAAAAGAGTAAATAGTTATTTAAAACAAATAATACACAGAAAAGGAAATAGTTGAAGCTGCCCTCATTAGGGTAGTACCTAATTTTAACTTCAATGGTGGTAACTATAAGTTTGACAGTTTGTTATTCTATTATCTAATTCAAGCAGAAATTTTAATTAAAAAGAGCCTCAGATCCGTGGAAGAAAGTATATTTTCACACAGGAGAGAGAGAGAGAGAGAGAGAGAGAGAGAGAGAGAGAGAGAGAGAGAGAGAGAGAGAGAGAGAGAGAGAAATTTCCTGTTGCAACATCACTCTCAACTCTACCCACCCCGCTGTAACATCAACATATTTCAGGCATATCCGCAGTTCTTCCCTTTCTAAATTATGAGAATTTTCCCCATGAGATAAAAAGGGCAATTTTCACGGCAAAAAATCTCCATTGCCAGTAGCAAGCAAAAAAGAAAGAATTGTTCTTAGAAATTATATAAGGAAATTGTTTATCCACAAACAGAACAATTCATAACTAGATAATCATTCTGATTTTAAAACTAGTACGGAAGTATAAGGGGGCATATAGAAATAAATGCTCATGGTCGTGTGTGTGATCCAGCAGTTAGGGAGTTCAGCCGAAAGGTCCCAAAATCGATTCCTGAGCCAGGCGGAATGTATCAGGCACGTTCCCTTAAATCCCACTGCACTTCCGTTGTCCTACACAACAAATTAATCTTGGTGAGTTATGGTGGACAGTGGCTAAGGTGGAGAAGCGGATTAGGCTGGCATCTTTGTCCCAAGAGTCATTGAGAAGCTGTTGATATGTATTATATGATTGGATGATGTCTTATATACAGAAGCTATCCTCATCCACACATACAGACGCACATACAGTACGTGGGCATAACTACGACTCTCTCTCTCTTCCTAACCCGATTACTCAGAGCAAAAAACGCGATGGTCCCTTTCGAACCGCTTAACTATTCCATCCGACATTGAAAAAACCCTCGGACATTATGGGCATAATATGCAGTCAAAATTAAATTCTGCTCTGAATGACGAGTTGGGCTATTTTAATATTCCATACAATATCCAACGGGGAGGAGGGGAATGGGGTGAGGAGGGTGGAAGTTGGCAGGGGAAGGGGGCAGATTAATCCGGATGGGCATTTTTTGAGGGTCCGATTCATAATTCCAAGGTCCAATGTTAGCATGACGATTGTAATTAGTACCGGCCAACAGATCTTTGCTCTTCAATGAAAGCTAATTTACTGAATTACACCAAGAGAAGTCTCAGCTTTAAAAGGAAAAATCCCACAGGGGCACCTTCGATGTGTTTTACTTTTTTAGGTTACGCTTTTAGAAATGGACATACGACCAATGTTTGAACTATGAATTTAAAAAATGTCCCTCGGAAGCTAATGTATGATTAAGTCCAAGGGTAGAAAACTAAGCTAAAAAATGCTTGAAATAATTTCCATGAAATTGTACCCAGGAAAATAAAATTTTCAACCTGAGCATTATAAACGCACATAAAGGAATAAAGGAAAACAAAAACCATAATATAATCCAGAACACAGAAAAATGTCCGTTTAACAAGACTCAAATTTTGTGACTCCTGATGTGAAAAGAGGAAAAATGGCGGAGAATAACCCACCCGGAAACCAAGAGTCATCGACCACTCACTCGCTCGACTCAAAAAATCATTTCGTTACCTTCGAGGATCGGTGGTTATCGGTCCGTCATTTCCCCCAGACCTTATAAAGTGCGCATATAATGGCTCCTCGACAACGAGGTCTCCTATTTCACCCACTCGCTGCAACGGCAAGTGGTTGCTATTACTCTCAAATCCAGAATGGCGCCACCACAAAGCAGTCTTCGCAGAAGGAAGGGGCATCACCTTATTATGCCCTCGAGCCAAATTGTGCTTTCCTTAATTTGGAAAGTAAATGCAAAAGTACGATTCTTCAAGGACATAGAAGCATTGCAAATGATTTTGTAGATTTGCATCTCAAAATTTATATGGTAAAATGTTTGAACTCAAAGATGTCAATGAACACATTATACCGCTGAAAGTAAATGAAAATTATAACAAGACATTTGATAAAAAAGGAGATAAAATGGAAACAAGTAGATTCATCTACTTTAACATCAATAAAAGAGCTGCTCACCCATCCCACACGCTATACTGTACACATAACGCTGGATTCAAATTTGAGGTTACAGCAGTTTTCGCAAACATGAACCTTTCAATAGTACTAATGCAATACCATCTGCGAAAAACAAGTGATTTAAGAAATTTAGTTTCCAGTGTTCATTTTAAGTGTGATTTATTTCCAGACATTAGAACTCTTTTCAGCCAATAGCGATATCATTGTCAGAAATATTCATCCTTCATGAAGGTTATGTACAATATGAAATTCATGCTTGAACACAGCCAACAATTTACTTGAAAACCCGTTATAGTTAGCGTTTTTTTTTATCGTGCACACTCTGCTATAACATAATTCGACTATTTCCTCTCGGAAGAAACGGTGTAAAGTTCGCGATTTTGCTTACAAAAATGTATCTTTTCCCAGTGACTTATAGGCCCTTTTCATAAACACTTCATGATGAAATATCTGGTATCTTCTTCCTCGGTGATCGCCCATTGAACAGTATCATCTTATCAGATGAGGCCTAATATTAATGTGGTGTCTGTATATTATTACTCCTTTGCTTGCTACCTAACTCTGAAATATTACCGAGATTTGAAATACACTTAAATAAATGCAAAGGAATTCTGTTTTATTTAGAAGTGCAGCAAGCACGCTGAAGTCACCAAACATTTCCATTCTGTTTTTTTATTTTCAAAGGAAAGTTTCAGGTTATTGTGGACATTAGCTAATATTAAGTAAAATAAAATATATATATTTTTTATAATATTATATGTTACTAATTTTATTATGGAAAATATATAGGTATGTATTACACACATACATCAAGTAAAAGTGAGAAGCAAAAATTTCCTTCCTTCACTCAATTACCATAATTATCAATGAGCGTTGTAAGCAGAGCTCATAAGAAGCACATTTGTCCAGACTCTCCAATTGACGTGTCTTTTAATTTTTTTAAATACGGCACTGGCTCAACTGCGCTGTAACTCGGTCAATAATTTTTCAAGAGCAAATGACAATAAACGTTGATCTGTAATTATATTAAGGATGTCCGGTGGAATATCTGGAAGGCCGTGAAATGAACTGGCGTGAAAAGGGACATTCTCATAAGGCATGCCATTCCCCCTCCCCCTGTCCCTGACACGTTTGGGTAAAATCCCAAGGAATTTACCAAGATATCAAAACCTATATAATCGAGAACAGAGAGTAATATTTCTTGGGTATAGGATGAAAGAGACTTCACTAGTCCTAACTGAACTTTTTTTTACACAGGAACAAGAGTATCGAAAACTAGATAAAGCAAGCACAGTAATATAATCTGGTTTTGGTCTACGATATTTATGGACTTAGAACCATATTCTGATATTTAACTAGTAATCCAGCATTCACGTATATTTTCGTGTATATCAAGCACACAAGATTAATGTTTATTTAGTCTGGAACGCCTGATAAGGCACATGCATAATTTGCATGCACCATTCATAAAAAAAGGAAGCACAGAGAATAATTCACAAACGCAGCCCTCGTACGCAAGGCTTCATTTAAAGGCTTCAAGACCTCGCAAACAAATTTTTACCTTAGCACAACCGGTAAAAAGAATGAAATGTCCCTGTTTTGAGAGCGACCATTAGTAAAGTCATCAGCACCACTGCACCGCTAGCACTGCTACACCTAATTAGAATCATTTATCTCAACAACAGCGAATAACTGCACTTCATAAAGAGGGAGACTTTTGCAGAACTTCCTCTTTGGGGAGCATGCCAGTTGAAGCTCACTACTGCGGATATGCCTAAATGGGACCATTATTATCAAATGACGGTCTTTCACTTCTGTAATACTCTTCATAACTTTTCTTTATAGCCATTAATGACTAACATCTGAATTAAAATAGTACTTAGAGATCCGTCAGCTTTTGTCTTTCAGACAAATAGATTTCAATAAAGCATGACATTTCTTTAAAAGCTAACGAAACGCATCGAAGCTTCTTTGCTGCAGACTCTTATGCTTACTTAATTTTAACTAGGGTAGGCCGATTTTTGTTCACGTTACCAACGAAATCAATTAACAGATAAAGTTGATCAGTCTCTTTTAACTATGTTAACAACCATTCCTCTCTCTACTACGAATAAGAAATTAAATAACGGATTCAAATATCGACCGCAGAATGCATCAATTAAAAGTGGGAAGCAAAAATTTCCTTCCTTCACTCAATTACCATAATCACCATTAGTAAGGAAGAAGAAGAAGAAGAAGAAGAAGAAGAAGAAGAAGACGAGAGAGAGAGAGAGAGAGAGAGAGAGAGAGAGAGAGAGAGAGAGAGAGAACTAATATATATTCTTTATCGAAATGAGAAGTCGAGGTGGGAACCATCTTCAGACCTCATTAGAGCGTAATTCCGACGTTGTTTGCATAGAAAGTACTTGCCAGTGATTTTTTATGCTGGAGATTCTAAGAAGCCGCTCCGGTATTTTCCAAGATTTTACCTCCGCTTGAAAAAACTAATGATAAAATTGAGTCAAACTGCGAAGGTAGAAAACTGTAAATGTAATAACGTTAGAGGGCTATCCTGCCAAAAATATTCAACAATATCATGCAGCAAATCGCTCAAAAAATATCGGCTGAAGCGACTGTAAATTGCATAGAGGAACAGTTAGTGGTTCGGCAAGAATTTCTTTGTGTAAAAGTAAGAAAAACTCTGCAGGAGTTTATTTAACAATTAAATAAAAAAAAAAGCATTTTCTGTTCACATTTTTCTAGACGATGTAGGAAACTTTATACATAAAAATTCTTAAATGATAAATGTTTTATGTTGATAATGAAATGTGAACTGCTATGATGAAGGATGAAGTGCCACATAAGAACTCTGGAATATGTTTATGTAATAAAGGATATGCCCGTCAGTATTATGTCAACCGGTCTATATAATATTAACCAAAGTATTAAAGAAATCTCTGAGGACTGATGCAGTTATTATGTTCTGTATCATGAAAACAATTTGAATGATGCGAACGTAACTAGCTGGAAGTAAGTTACATGAGATCAGGTGCGTGGTTATGAAAGGAAGTTTTCACCTATAACTATCTTGACCCTTCGACTGTATAAATCCAAATAAATTGGCTCGGCAGTAAAAGTTATTTTCCTCTTTCTTTCTATAAGAACATTACTTCAGGCATTTCCCCTGTGAGCTGTTAGCCATTCATTTGCCATGCAGCATATATCAAGCCTTGGCTTCCCAAGTGTACCGTACGCTGTCAGCCGTTCTCACCACCCCTTCCATCACTCGACCTCTAAATTCCGGAATTACTTAACTTGCATAAGTTTGCCAAAGGTCCAGATAAGGCCCGAGGGCCCAACAAACTTTTAGAGTTGACCTGCAAAACCCACTGAATTTGTCCATTCGTTTTCACGCATCTTCAGGTACAAAAATGACCTCAGGGAGGTTATTTTTAACAAAGAAATTGATATTCATAAATCAAGACAACGAAACTAAGAACAAAACCCCTGAGAAAAGAATAACAAGATTAACCAAGAAAAAAAAAACCGGTATCAGAATCAAAAAGGCATTAATTGAAGCTCAACGTGTTTTTTCCCGTAAGAGGCTTCAGTCTTAAAAAAAAATCAAGACGGTTCCAATGTTGCAAATATATTTCTTTCTTCATTTTTCCTGTATTCACGAACACTGTTTGGAAGAAATGTTCTGTTTATACGTGAGATCAGTACTGATATTTTATAGATGCGAGCATTTGACAAAAAAATAAATCCAGTATGTACATCATATTACAGGATTCAAAAATAAATTAATTTACACCAATTCATTCGTCTGCAAAACAATTTATATTAATTCTGATGTCCTGACCAGTGTAACATATTTAAACAAACTTTACCTGAAAAAGTAGGAACAGGGTACATTTACACACAGTAAAGGGTGTACCTTACGGCAATGTGATAATTATTCGTATTTCATCAATACATCACATTTCATACACTCCTTTATGCTTGAGCTTTACACTACACAACTATGTAAAAGACTTCCGGAACCTTGACTTATATCTTACCGCCACCTACTGTTGTTTACAGGTCGTGTAAATAATAGTATGTATGTCTATACAGTACACACACACACACACACACACACACACACACATATGTATATATATATATATATATATATATATATATATAGTATATATAATATATATATAATATACATATATACATACACACACACACACACACACACACACACACACACACACATATATATATATATATATATATATATATATATATATATATATATATATATATATATATATATATGTATATATATATATATATATATATATATACACACACACACAGTTGTGTGCGTGTAAAATCATTGTTTCCGTACGTCCGCTTGCATCTGCACCCGTTTACTCATCTCTACAGATTGCAGCTCTTTCATTAATTGTGAAAATTTCAGTTTAACAAATTTTAACTTTAAACAATGAGATTAAATTTGACGAATGGTAAAGAATGTGTAAGACCCTAACGATAAAATCATTTGTACAAAAAAAAAATAAATGCTAATGGAATTTCTGGTAAACAGTTGCTATACATGGATTAACTTTCTTGCTGATATCTTCGCACATGGCCATACATATACGTATACTGTACATACTCCCTGATTAAGGTGGCCTTTATTTTTATGCTATCGCAAACAGAAGGGGACCCAACAATGCGGAGAACATATCACACAGGCACAATAAATTCTCAAAAAAAAAAAAATCTTAAAACAATGGAGAGAATGTATCACGTACGCAATAAATTATGAAAGAGAAAACTTTTGTGCTGAGAAAATGAGAAAAGGGGTCTGCCCCGGGGTGAAGGATGAAAAATTAAGGACTGTTGGTGACAGCTTTATTATTCCTATTCTTCAAACCCGAATGAGAGTGATGATAGTCCTCGAACAGTACACAACGAGAAGGAAAACAGAGCCTAGATTCTAGATGGAGGTATGAGACAATAGGCATTTGATTACGTATAAAGTTTTCTTCATTCGTTCATTTCATATCTAACTATTTATTACGCGTGTATATATATATATATATATATATATATATATATATATATATATATATATATATATATATATATATATATATATATATATATAAATAATAGGAATTTTTGTTACATATGCCGTGACTTTTTTTTTCACAAACCTTAATCTACAAAGTCGTTTGATATCAAATTCAATCAATTTCGGAATGAAGATCGAAGGGGAATTTACAAGTGACATGCAATCAGTCACCAGGTGGACTCGAACCACCGAATAGTTGGGAACAACAAGTTTTCAGTGAAGCTCTGATTTGGCTATATGTATATATATATATATATATATATATATATATATATATATATATATATATATATATATATATACTGTATATATATTAACAAAGACAAAATCCACGAAGGAAAGAGAAACGATGGAGCGCTGAAAGGCCTTTCAACTTATAGTCTCTTTACTTAGCAAACTGAAGAAATATAAAAATAAGTTTGCAAAGAATGCTCGTATAAATGACAGATGGGGATTACAAAGGAAGAAAACGTGTACCTTTGTAATCTCCATCTGTCATTTATACGAGCTTTCTTTGTAAACTTATTTGTACATTTCTTCAGTCTGCTAAGTAAAGGACTATAATTCGAAAGACTTTGCAGCACTCCACTGTTTCTCTTTCCTTCGTGGATTTTGTCTTTATCTATATGTTCATCATGTTCCATATTTTTGTGATTCAGTTTATATATATATATATATATATATATATATATATATATATATATATATATATATATACATGTATATATATATATATATATATATATAAATATATATATATATATACATGTATATATATATATATATATATATATATATATATGTATATATATATATATATATATATATATATATATATATATATATATATATATATATATATATATATATATGTATATATATATATATATATATCACCATACTTCGGGAAAAACTTACACTCAGTTGGCAATATAAGTGGTAAATTCTTCGTCAGTACCAGTGATATTCAAACTGCCTCTTTACGGCAGTTCGAATGTCATGAACCTATCACTTAAAATTCCCTTTGGATATAAGGTATCCCCGTGTTATAGTGAATTGGATATTAAACGAAAATTATAAGTTACGCTTTGTGAATAAAAAGGAAAATGCCCCGTTGCATATGACATATATATATATATATATATATATATATATATATATATATATATATATATGTATATATATATATATATATATATATATATATATATATATATATATATATATATATATATATATATATATATATATATATATATATATATATACATACATTTATATATATATATATATATATATATATATATATATATATATATATATATATATATATATATATATATATATATATATATATATATATATATATATATATATATATATATATATATATATATATATATATATATATATATATATATATATATATATATATATATATATATATATATAGAGAGAGAGAGAGAGAGAGAGAGAGAGAGAGAGAGAGAGAGAGAGAGAGAGAGAGAGAGAGAGAGAGAGAGAGAAAGAATGAAACACTTCAAATGCATAATTTAGGAATAAAATTAGTATTTCGTTACTCTGTTCTCCTTGTGCTCTTCTGTCTTCTTGTTAATCTTTACTTCTTGCTTTCATTCTCTCCAAGCATGGGATGCGAAATTAGCTTGGTTAAACGTTCGAGCTGTTGAGATCCCTTTCTGTAACGGGATATTTTCTTAATTTCCACCCCTGGAACTTACTAAACTCTCTTGTACTTCGGATGGTGGCTATTGTAATATTATACCTATAACACGTATACGATTTTTATGTCATAGAAAAGCTGTAAATGCCCAGAAACAACAAATATGGTTCTGAATTATCATGGTATCAAAGTCTTGCATTATTTTGTTTATTCATAGCCGTGAAAAACTCTTCTTGCGTTAATAGAAATTTAAATATGATACCCTAAAAATAGTAAAAGTGATTACATGGACACTCGAATAAATATGCTGAAGATGATTGCCTGTGAAACAATAAAATCTCAAACATTAATTTACCTTCCAGGTAGTCTTTGCACAGGATGTTATTTCACGATTACCCTTGAAACAAAAAGATGAATGCGAATGGCCATTTCAGAACCTCGTAAAATGTGTTGAAATGAGGCAGACCTGAAGATGAAGGCGCGTCGTGTAATCTTCCTCATTAGGTTCCCGTGAATGCAGAAGCGGCAGTGAACACACAGTTTATATTGGTTTCAACAAAGATCAAGCTTGCTTCTCCAAGCCTCACTTTTGCGGAAACTACTAAAGCTTTCACTGAGTCGAAAACATAGCCTACATAACCTAATAATTAATTTCACCATGTAGCTAGCTGGGGAAACAGTAATTCAGGTTTATACTAAAATGCTCATGACAGCAATTCTAACACTACCTAAGCATTTTGATTACAATCATATACTTAACACACACGCCTGCACAGTATTTATTCTTATTACCATTTGGTTATATAAATTTCCCTTAATAATGAATTAACAAAAATCAGTTAATAAACAAATAAAGTTTTCTTTTGAATGAAAACAATTAAGGAAACAACTTTCACGAAATTGGTTAGCGCTGAATTCATCAAAGGGAAGAAAATATAAAGACAACGCATTTTTGAAGAATTAAGTTAAGCATACCAACTTTCCATTAACATAACCTCTTTGCCATAAATAAGGCAATATAGCTGTTATTGTTATTATTATTATTCAGTAGATGAAACCCATTCATATGGAACAAGCCCACAGGGGCCACTGACTTGAAATTCAGGCTTCCAAAGATATGGTGTTCATTAGGAAGAAGTAAGAGAAAGTAAAGGGAAATAATCCAACTTATTACAAAAGAAAAAAATAGGTTAATAAATAGATAAGTAGATAAAAATGTCTCAAAATGCAAGAAGAATAGTATTAGGGTAGTAATGCCTTGCATTTTCGCTTGAACATCTGAGGTTCCAATTGCACGACATCCTCTGGGAGGCTGTTCCACAGCCCAAGGGTGTGAGGAATAAAGGACCTCTGGAACTGAGAAGTTCGATAGCGAGGCACATTTATTGCATATTGGTGCCACTGTTCAGCGAATCTGGCTGCTCTCGGCAGAAAAAGGGGATCAGGGATTTATTGTGAATGTGAAAGATCTTTGTTGAAATACAACTTATGAAAAAGTGACAAACAAGAGACCAACCGTCGATGGTCCAAGTCATAACTGCTACTATTAGGAAAGAGAAACCTACCACCACGAACTACTCTATCTAAAAGAGATAAATTTCTGGCAGAAGCAGACATCCACGCCAGAGAACAGTATTCTAGTAAAGGAAGGACAAATGACCTCAAACACGTTGCACTGATTTTATCACTGTTATAAATATATGAGGCCTTACGAACAATAATTAACTTTCGTGCGGCATTTGCTGAGACTTTCATTAGATGTTTCTTAAAAGTTAGATGTGAACCAAAACTTACACCTAGAATAGTTAAAGCTTCAGACGCATTCAGGAAAGTTCCATCCACCTTAAGGGGAGGATGGGGTGGAAAATCTGTACAAGATCTGCTAATCAATAGTGTTTTCGTTTTACTGGAGCTCAGCCTCATACCCCACCGACTGCACCATTCCCTGATCCTGTCCATGTCCCGACTAAAGCTGAGGGCAGCTTCATTTCTCATAAGTGGAGACTTTACTACACCCACAAGTGTTGCATCATCGGCGTACTGAACAATCTCGTTTTCCAGGCCAACAATCATATCACTTGTATACACTAACAATAACAGTGGACCAAGAACACTGCCCTGTGGAACTCCATGCACAATTGGTCTTGGTTCACCAAAGATCCCGTCCACAGCAACTCGCTGCTGCCTACCTTGTGGTTTACCAAAGCGAAAGCAGCACTAAAATCTGTTTGAATTACTCTGCACCCAAAACCCTTATCAAGGTTCCCTTGCAAATGGCATGTCAAGTCTAAAAGAGCATTGTAGGTACCTAAATGTTTCCTGTATGCTTATTGACTATCAACTAACAATCCTTTAGGTTCTGCATACTTACATAGTGGCTAAAAAAATAATTTTTTCAGCAATTTCGGATCCCACAGAGAGAATAGAGATTGGCTTGTAGTTACTGCGGTCTGCAGATATGCCACAGAGATACTACGTCGACATAAAAATCTATAGAATCTATTAATCTTGGGAGACAACACACTAGAAATTTTTTTTAAAAAACAAAGGGAAGAAATCACTAGGATCTTCTCCACCCCAGCTATCAAAATTATTCATAGTTTTCTTAACATCGCTGGAGCAAAATGAAAATTCTGTAAGAATAGGTTCAGGATGACAAGTATCAGGGAGAGGCTGATTGCTTAGCTCCAAAAACTCAATGAAGCAGCTCAGCCTTTTCCCTGGGGCCAGTAACCAATCTACCATCATCTGTTAGTAGTGGTGAATGGAACACGAGGCTGACCCAAAGATAGATGATGCCAGTTTGGTCCACCACAGATGAGGCCGAGTAATTCCTTGAAGTTTCCTCTTCAAGGAATTTTTGTAATTTCCCTCGGTTGTATGGTAAGTTCTATTCGAAGAACGGCGCGACTCAACAAAAACGGTGTAATTTTCACTTGAACGATTTTGTCTCCATGGGCTGAATTTGATCTGTTTGTCATGGTGGGATCGTCTACATGTATCATCAAACCATGGCTGGTCATTGATGCTAAACCTGATGAGTTTCTAGGGAGGTATCTTATTTAAATAGCAATCAGCATTTCATTTAACTTCTTCCTGGGATCAGGATCTAATATAGCAATTGAAATGTTAACTGCCTGAAAAGCTTCAATAATGCGATCCCAATTGGCTCTGGATGTCAGCCAAACCGTTTTTCCAATGATGGAATTAGGAATATACTGATTGAAAGATATGTCCATTTCAATGCTGCCGTGATCAGAAGTACATATGTATTCACATACCTTGGACTTTAAAATAGCTGGAACATCTGTTTGGAAGTATATATGCAATAATAAAAACAAACTTATTTTACATACATACATACATACGTTACAACGACCTCTCGCGCTTTTTTTGTTAATACCACATTCAGCCTACAAAATTCTTATTTCATTTTGCCATTTAGTGCGAGGATGTTAGAGCGAATTATACGCATAAGAGAATCTAGATTAACTTTCTAATTTACGTAACATCTATAAATGGATTTTAAGCAGAAACTCATTTTACATCTCGGGAAAAGGGTATAAGCTAATTTGTTGTTAGTATGGATGACCTGATTTTATACGCTTTGTTGGCTCCAGAGCTCAGGAATTGAATTCACACTTACAACATTAATATTTCACTGATAGCTTAACAAATGTATGTGGATCAAATTAAAAATCAAAATGCAATACATTCACACTAAAAACAGACTTTTCGCCGTCATTATACTACTAATTCTGCAATTTTGTGAAATCCTGGCACAAAAGAATGATAATAATAATAATAATAATAATAATAATAATAATAATAATAATAATAATAATAATAATAATAATAATAATAATATCTTGTTCAAAGGATGGCTGCATCATGCAAATTAATCTTATATTCACCGGTAAGACCAAGGATCATATGATATCAATTCCCTTTTAGTTACTTAATTTTAAGTAATTTGTGTTATTTTGTTCTGACTCAGTCTCTTACTATATTGCTGATATTGTTATTATTAGTATTATTATTGGAAGGAAGTAGACCCTGTCTTAAGCGTGTCTTGTTAAAAAGGATGGCTGCAACGTGCAAATTAATCTTATATTGAGTCTTCTCAATTTTTATGACTCGCTTCTCCTGCACGCTAATATTGGTCAACAACTGGCAAATGTTCACATTTTGGCAAAGAGAAACTTGAGCAGGGAGCGCATATACAGCAGTTTCATTCTCCAGAAAAGTGTAGGGTAATGAAAAATGGTGTTGTAAACACGCAGGTTTGCCATCAGATCCTTTCTAAGTTTCTTCTGCTGATTTTACCAGCAGATGGATTCCGAATACTTCGGTGTTTCTTTTGGATTTTCTCTTGTCGGCATGTTTTGACTAGCCCACTGGTCATCTTCTGGATGAGTGACATAAATCTGGAGAAAAAGGGGTGTGTGCAGAGGTATATATAGGGGCCAGTGTAACGGTCGAGGCAGCGCTAAATTCTCAGTGTTCGCTACGAGATTATCATCCACGTTAAGTTTGTTCTGGCCTGCCTGCCTCTCTCGTCGTATAATATATATATATATATATATATATATATATATATATATATATATATATATATATATATATATATATATATATATATATATATATATATATATATATATATACACATATATATACATATATATTTACATATATATACATATATATATATATATATATATATATATATATATATATATATATATATATATATATATATATACATACATATATATATATATATATATATATATATATATATATATATATATATATATATATATATATATATATATACATATATATTTACGTATATACATACACACACACACATACGACAATAGATGCAGACAGACCAGTACAAACTTAACATACATTTCAGAATCAACAGAAACACTGCAGTATTTTTTAGTGTTATGATGTGGGCGGTTGATTAAGTGAAAGAGATGTTGAGCGTAGAGTAACTGTTGTGAACAAAGTAAGTGAGGTAACTGAAGCAAGAGGATAGTGTTGTCTCCGAGTAGAACGGCTTTAGCCTTCATATTCTAAGACCCTGCGGGCAGAGTTTAAGACTGTAAACCAAAGGTGTAGGATGCCCTTTTTAGGTAACAGTGAAGAGGCTGAGGTTATTAGCTAACCCGTATCACTTTGGAACTAAGGATGTATAATCAACATAACCTACTTTGGAATGTGCGCATAAGAATTAAATATGCCAGCAAGCAGATTTTAGATTTACTTAGTGGTTGCAGAGGTAGCTTTGTTAAGAGCTGTTTAGCCTTCCTTACTCCTTAAAGGTTAAAGAAACACTTGACAAAAATATATGAAATATATGACTGACCAGCCGATCAGTCTACCCGTTTTTAATGAAAGTGTGTATGTGTGTATATATATATATATATATATATATATATATATATATATATATATATATATATATATATATATATATACATATATGTATGTATATACATATACATATATAAAATGGTACATGAAAATATGATCAAACACTGAAAACAATTTTTTTGTAGATTATCGTCATTAAGTTTTATGAATAAGTAAGAATTGCTGAGGTTAATATAATTAATATTAGCAGCAATGATATCATCGATCGATATAACATCATGAATACTTTAATAATCTTGTGATGCTATGGACTTCTTTGTTGATTTAATACTACCACTACTACTACAACAAGTAGCAAAGTTACGAAAAACGGAAATTCCAGTGTCACCGAATTGCCTATCAACGCGTTTAATTCGACAATGAGACAGTTACGAAAACACGTCAGCTATTTCCCCTAATTGAAGGTACGACCGTGAATAATATGCATTTCGCTGCAATGCCAAGCCTTTGTGTTTCCCCTCAGTCCATAATTTATTCATAAAGCAAAATTCATCACAATAAATCTGACTAGAATGAATTCTCCTCTCGAATTTCTGCCATAAGAATTTATCTCAGCATGGAATGTCACTTCGTTAAACAAAAAGTTACAATATTTATATAATTACTTTTTCGCTAAGAAATTTTATCCTAAAGAGGAAGTTGAGTTTGATACATAAAACCCATGAAAGTAAATTTACCAAGAAAAATATGAATGACAATTTAACACAAAAACATGTAGTTATATATATATATATATATATATATATATATATATATATATATATATATATATATATATATATATATATATATATATATATATATATATATATATATATATATATATATTCCGTCTAACGTCAAAATGTATGGTAACATAAAACAGCCGAGACGGCATGTCCGGTACTATGGATGTAACGTAACTTTCCGAAGCTCGGATAAAGGTACCTTCATTCCTCACACTTGTATAAGAAGACTGTGGTAAGAGAGTCTGGCCGAGGTCTGGACGACGGAAAGTTTGTACACGAGAATTTATTTCCCACGCCTATACCTATCACAAACAAATTATGTATAGGCCTACATGCTGTGCTTTATAATATAAGTATGCATGTATATTCACTTACACACACACACAAAACAGAAGAAGGACAAAGCCTGTCAAGATTTTTTTAGGCCTATCAAACCCAAGGAAATATTTAGATTTTTTTTTATTCTCATATGGTTCAAATGCTGTTCCTGTTTTCAGTCTTCATCACCTTAAAGAGTTGGACGAAAGCTTAAATTTTACTAAATTTCTTAGCTCTGATATTGATATTAACTTAGTTCAGTTGGCTCAGTTCTGAATGCGCTCAGATCTTCCCAGACAATACCCTTCTGCCTCGCTCTAAATATAAGAAATGCTTTGAGAGGTGAAGTCCCAGTGTTTTCTATTTTTATTCCTTCTGCAACCGGACTGAGATGTGATCCTTCTAGCCATGTAGTCGAATCGTTCGAACTTTCGAAGTTCAAAGCTGATGCAAAGGCTTTTGGTTGAGGAGACTGACCTGAGTCTTACTTCGTACTTCCTTGGCAATTGTTTTATATATATCATTTTGTTTCTTATTTGTTTGTAATTACTCTTAAATACTTATTATTTTCTTCTCAATTTCCTTCTCTACTCTGGGTTGCTTACTGCTTACCCTATTAAAGCAATTGGTATACATACATACATACATACATACATGTATATGTATATATATATATATATATATATATATATATATATATATATACATATATATACATATATATGTATATATATATATATATATATATATATATATATATATATATATATATATATATATATATATATATATATATATATATATATGTGTGTGTGTGTGTGTGTGTGTGTGTGTGTGTGTGTGTGTGTGTGTGTGTGTGTGTGTGTGTGTGTGTGTGTGTGTTTGTTTCTGTAAATTTGAGACTAGGTATGGATGAGAATAAGTGAAAACGTGGGAGATGAAGAAATAAAAGTCAGTACTGGTGGTGCAGGACTGTCAGCGATTGACCCGTATAGTTATTAGGGGGTAAATGTGACAGAATACGGGGGAATAAAAATGAAATAATTTACAGAATAGGTGAATGCAAAAGATCTATAAGAAAAGCATGGCAGGAATACTAAGAAAAATTTCATTTATGGAAATTAAGGATGGACTGTATACAAATGAAAATTGTTTTTGTAGTATATATGCAATAGGAAAGACTGACAGGCGACTTGTAAAACTAAGCGAAAAAAATATTTTCAAAGATGAAAATATGATATTTAGTGTTTTTAGATGGTTTGTGCTTGTAAAGAAAATGAGGGAGGAGAGGGTAATGTGAAATGTGTATAATCTCAAGGACCTACAGGAGGGAGAAGAAGGAAAGGTGGTGCCAAAGTGATGGAATGAGAGCTTGCAAACAAGAAAAGACAAATAATTTTGTGCGTCTGTGTAGGGTGGGGAAGGACCTTGACGCGCTGCTGATGAAACTTCTCTGAAAGCAGCTAATTATGAGGGAGTGTTCTACACTGGGTGTTCACCATCGATTCAAGAGTTAAAGCACGAATGCGACAGTGACCATTGCGGTTTCTCTGGAGCCACCCCATGGGGACATCTTGATGATATCCATACAGACATACATATTAGTATAGAATGTGGGGGCAAAACCTCAGTCCCTTGGTCATTTAAAGTTTAAATATATATATATATATATATATATATATATATATATATATATATATATATATATATATATATACATATATATATAAAAACTTATTGTCAACTAAAAAATTCCCCTTCGGGTAACATATATGAAAATATATTATTTCCGAGGTAGAGCGAATTGGATATTAAACGACGTTTGTAGCTTAATGTTTATATATATATATATATATATATATATATATATATATATATATATATATATATATATATATATATATATATATATATATATATATATATATATGTGTGTGTGTGTGTGTGTGTGTGTGTGTGTGTGTGTGTGTGTGTGTGTGTGTGTGTGTGTGTGTGTGTGCAAACGTGAAAATCTGACCTCAATAAATTTTTTCCCGGCAAGACTTAAAACGGTACACTAAAATTTTCCATAAATACAACCTAAGGATAAAAAAAAAAAAAAAAATGGATCTAATCGAAACATTTTATATCCGTTGGGTTCCATGATAGCTATAAGAAAATGGGAATGCAATTCTAAAAGACAAAGAAATGGATGGTAGATGGTATTCCTTTTGTAGTAGAGATACTTATTCGATATGGGGGGTGGGCTTCAAATCCTTTCATGGACGAGAAAATGAAAGCTGCGGTTAATGAGATTACCTGAAACACGAAAACTGAATAAAAAAACTCAGCTTTTGATGGACGAGGAAATGGCTGTCATGGTGGACGTGATTATGCAAGCTGGTTAAGGAAATTAACGTTATGTCAAATTAGCTAACATTCCACGCACGAGGAATCGGACTTCGTTTTACATAAAATTATCTTTGACGGACGAATAGATAACTGTCACAACAGAGAAAATTTCTGATAGCTCAGAAATGGCTGGCATGGTAGATCTGACTATTTTTGATGACCAATGAAATCATTATTTTTGAAGGACACGGAAATAAATGTATGGTTAGATGGTATTACCTTTTCTTTAGCCATTTTATTAAATTAGCAAATAACGAATAAACCTACTTTAGATGAAATCGATAATTGCACAAACGTATCCACCCAGTTACGAATTTCTTAGCCAAAGGCAGAGCAGGGAACATAAAGAAATACATGCAGATGACTTTAGAAAGTGACCATTTCACTAAGAACCACTCCTATCAACTTTCCTTTGTCTCGGAATAAATGGAACAAAATATATGATAATGATATTCACCAAGACCTTCAAAATTTCCAACCCACCGACTGAAGAAGGAAGAAGGCACGCTGGAGGAGGAGTAGAAGGTGGAGGAGGAGGAGGGGAAGGAGGAGGAGGAGCAGCAGCAGCAGCAGCAGTAGGGGAGGGGTAGGAGGAGGAATATTCAGGAGCTGTTGTGCATAATGAGGAGAACCAAGACATGAATAACGATGAGTGAACGAAGGGAAGAAAAAAAGCTCATGACATAATTCCAATATCTCTTTCCTCTAGAGCTTCGCTTATCTTTCCTCCAGATGCATTGTGACAGTCCCACTGATATTTCGTAAGACTTCGCGTTTCTTGGGTCTTCAGATAATGCATTATCCCTAATTAATGCAAGGAAGGAACGAAGGAAGGAAGGAAGGTGAGAGGGGACGGAATAGAAGCTAAAAAATCGCGAAAGAACGAGAGACCAGATGGGAAGAGAAAATACTCAGTAATGAAACTAGCGAAATGAAAGGGTCAAATAAAGGTGAAGAACCAAGAGAGAGAGAGAGAGAGAGAGAGAGAGAGAGAGAGAGAGAGAGAGAGAGAGAGAGAGAGAGAGAGATACGAATATCTGATTACTTTTCGGGAATACTCAATGACGAGCTAAGAAATATAATTCCGCAGTGAGAATCGTCTAAAAATTCTCGAATTATGGGTAAAGTTTCAAAGTTTCTGCCATCTGGACAATTCGGAGAGAAACACTAAAACTTAGGCAATAATGGCTTTCCATGAAAATTGCGGAGATATTATAGAACACAACTGAAACTACCTTATTGTTTATCGTATAAATTTTCGCCATTTAATACGAAATCGCGCATTAAGAAATATGGTGACCATAATCATTAAGTAATGTGGCATATTTCTATCTCTTTTACTTCCTGAGTCATTTTATCCTCCACCTAATTAAGAAAAGCAACATACTTGGCAGGTCTAAAAACACCAGTAAGTAAAGGCAAGTACACACAAATTGCGAGTAAAAAAGAGCAAGCAGAACTACAAATTGTGAATAAATAGAAGGAAGTAGATTTACAAATTATCAAAAACTATGTTTAAGCTGAGAAAAATGTTATGTTACTTTTATTTATATAGAAAAAATACTCAAGTCCTGATAAATACTTTCTTCTTGAGGGGTAGAGTTTTATTTCAACTGATTCACCCTTGGATAATAAACCAGTGCTTCATATATGGACAAAGGATTTAATAAACGTGGAAATTTCAGAATGTGAACAATCCTGAAAGTTTTCGAAAGTAAGCAGAGGTTATACGATGATAGGATAAAGTAGCTCAAATTACTTTGGCAAATTCTTTTGTTCCTTAAATAAAAATAAAAACTAACCAAACGAATAAATACAGTTTACAAAAAGCAAATAATGATCTCAGCGATGAGCTATAAAACTGCTTTGCAGTAAAGAATGCGCTTTCTGCACAAGGTAACCGAAACGTGTTATTCATCTTCAAAATGTCACAGGCCTTGCATAAAATACTTTTGGTTTTAAATATAAAGAGAAATAGTCATCTGAATTCGTGGTAGTATCAAATAACAGATAATCCTAAAGCCTTAAGGAAGATACTAGAATTTGGAAGGTATACAAGACAAACGTACGCGAGAGGAACCTCAAAAAAGCTACTTATTCCGAGGGAAAGCGCTCCATTCTTTCACTGAGGAGTGATTACATTACTTTACCACTACGTCTACCCACACCCACACCGTTCAAGTAATGGAAATATGATACAGGGTTACGGCCTAAGTCTCGACCCTTGGGATATTGTGCACCTTTCAAAAACTCATATCAAGGTACCTTCTTTCTCTATACTGTATATAGGAGCTAGCATTAAGAGGAGCTGGCAAGTGTATACTTGGAATTTATTGGTATATACAGATAAATTCCGAAAGACATAGCGTCGCACCCTCCCAAGTGGCTAAAATATTTTAAAATGTATGGTTCTGACCTCTGCTAAGGTGTCGCATTGTTCAATTCGCCATTAACAAAGGTCTTCTATTTATTTGGAAAACGGTCTTTTAATTCGTTGCACGATGCATGTTTGTAAGCGGCTGTCATTAGCTTTTCTGACTTTAAAGGGCGTTTACACGGTCAAACGGTTCGTCCAACCCGATTTGCCCAACACCTGCTTGAAGTGAAATTTGACCTTGTGAATGGGGTATTTGGCTGGCAAACGCCCTTGTCAAACGGTTTGAAGGAAGTCCAACTCGGCCTGACCTTTGTGGGTGGGGCTTAAGTTATTCACAAACACTTTGCTCGTGTGAACGATCGGGAAACCTCAAACCTCAGTAGCTATTCAGATTTTGACTTGGAGATACTACTGTAGTTATGTTTCCCGTTTCAAGTTTGAATATTAAGGAAAATAAAGTAAAGAGGGATGAGAGGGAAGTTTTATTAGAATTTATCCTCAAATAAAGAGAACACACAGTTTTATGGTAAGTTAAATCTAAAGAATATGTCAGTGAGATATCTAGAAACAACAGGGTTATTTGCTCTTTAGGAGATACTTAAACGAACTCGAACCTAGCAGCTGCTCAAGGGACGACGTTATGAAGAAAATGAACTGCCTCCGGGCTACTTTCAGGAAAGAATATACGAAGCATGAAAGTCTGGTATACTGATGAGGCTGTGGTTTTGGATCAAGACTTGCCATGAGAGAGCTCTCCCAATCTGGACAGTATAACTGTCGCTAAAAAAAAACGCAGTGGCACTCAACCATTTATGAGAAATGGCCTTTCTCATGCTTGTGTCCTTGTACTTAATAAGAGTAGTGACAAGCCTCAGCAGATCTAAATATGCTGCCTCGTCCATTCTCATATAATTACGCCCGTCCTTTGGCTCTAATCTCAAGTCAACAAGCAAGTTTGCAAGAGAAATTTGGTCTCGTTTTAACAACCAATCGCCCGTCCACTTGGATCTTTTTTCCTTTTTCCTTTGTGCCACCGTTAAACCAATAACGATAACAGTGTATTGATCCGGAGGCATCTTTGCTTCTCAACTGCACGACTCACGCTGAGGTTGGATGTAAATTTGGTTTGACCGTGAAACACCTCTTCAAATCTATTGACAAACAACTTGGGCAGTCAGGTTGGACAAACCGTTTTGACCGTGTAAATGCACCTTTATAGCTGCTTAAACAAAAATATATTAGTTTGTCACTTGATATGTAACTACTGACATTTATTTGTCAACAGAGCAAATATGACGGCTAAATTTACATAATTTTTCCATTCCTTCTTACTCATTTAGGTTCAAACGTTGTGATGACTAAAAGTGGAGTTCGTTGCCCATAGAATATTGTTATTTTTGAAAATTAGGCAGTTAAATAATATGGGGATAACCATTGCATTTTACATAGTAGCATTATCATCATTCATTTTTGTTTTATTTCACATACGGACATTCTGTTCTGATTGAATATTCGATCCATTTTAAAACTAATGTATTAGAATAACTATGCACTAAAAAATAAAGAAAAACATTTAAAAAACTAGAGTTCATGATAGAGGAACCCCTCAAATGTACCAGAAAAATTATAACCCTAATGGATACTAACGTAACGTAACCCTTCACCAAATAGTTGCATTATTAAATACAAATTCTCTCTCTCTCTCTCTCTCTCTCTCTCTCTCTCTCTCTCTCTCTCTCTCTCTCTCTCTCTCCCCTCGCAGAACTCTCATGAGTACGCGAGGTAATTAAGTTTTGTATATTTCCGTCTGGACCTTAGAGGCAACATTCAACTCGGATGCTGCCCTGTTGCATGATTACTTCTCTTTCAGAAGTCTCTTGCTGCAGTGATATTTGGGGTAGTGTTCTAATTTCGTAGATCCTTGCTAACCCGCTACTAGATTTTATTATATATAAATGTTTTAACTCCATTGACGGACTACTTGATAAACAGTTTTCACAAAAATTACCCAAATAATAAGCAATACTATCAACTTGCATTATTTTTCTCCCCCTATACCATAAGCAATAGGTTACAGAATAAACATGAGGCGCGCTGCTTTAATACTTAGGATTCTAAACTATAGTTAGTACTATTCATATTCTTGTTGTACAATAATATTCAACTGCCAAAGCCGGTATCAGGAAAATTCTAGGGAGAAATGAACTAAATCAAACAATGCTGTGTCAAAGCCCCGATTCTCTTGTAGAGGAACACCTACAAAAATTTTGATTACACAACGTGAGCAATTCCAGAATAATATTTGAATATTGTAAAAAAAATGAAAGAATGTCACTTAATATGTTAAGATGCAATAAATAATAAAAAAAAAAACACTACAGAGTAAGTGAACATAAATAATTGACATAAGAACTGAAATTTAAAAGAATCAATAATTTAATCTCCAGAAATATAGTCGAAGCAAAACTGAAACGTTACCATTGAGCGACGCCATTAGCGAAGAAATAGCTACTGCTGAAAGTCCAAACTAAGGTGGTCTGAATTACGAGCATTATTTTATGGACACGCCAAGTTAGTCTTTGATAAAAATATAATTCAACTTCCTTACATCTGAAAATTAGAGCCAAAATTTCGTGAACTAAACTAATATTTCATGGGGCCACCAAAATAAAACAAAAAATTTAATCTAAATAAACATCTGATATCAGTATCGAAATGTCTAACTCATATAAATATGTTCACATGTGTACTTAGGGATCAAGGGTATTGAAACTAATTTTAGACAAGTGTGATTCTGTTACATGGTATAGACGCTTTCAAGGGATTTATATATTACATAATAAACACAATAAATGTCATTATTTTACAAAATTCGAAAAGTTTCCAGAATATTAAATAATCTGAAATTAGTTAGGAATTGACGTAAGTATAATATAATTATCTATTTATATTGGTATTTATATTTTTCAAGTCCACGCCCTTTCTCCGGAATTAAAACCCCGCTAAAAAAAAGGCAAGAATAAAGTAAAACCAAGAAGTCATCTATCAATGATTTTTCTTCTTAATTACAAATATTACATAAAACCCACTATGCTATAACAATATCCCATTTTATATACCTTTTAACATTCATAAATGATCTTGGTCTCCTGTAGTACCAGGTTTTCACTTATTATCTTTCCAATCATCAGATTTTTTGTTCTGTCATTGATATCCACTACTTACAGGTGGCTTACACAGAAGGCCTCTTTGCCTCTTTGAGGTTTTCTAGTAATCTGAAGCTTCTGTAAATATTGGGCTGCATTTCCTAATTAATACCTCATCCGCTATTCACATTTATTCCTATCAATTGCAGCTAAAAATTTACGTCATTCCTTTAATCAATAGAAAAATTTTATTATATTTATTTTGTATTTCATTGTTTTACAATGAAGAATGCTACTCATTCAAAGTCACTCAGGGAGAAGTTAACATATTTATTTCGTTTTCGATTAAGGGCGTCTCCACTCAGATAGCAAGAGCTGACGCTCATTCGGCAAACCCGCATACGTTTTTGTACAAAACTCAACAAAAAGTCTTTTCAGCTGTTGCTAAGTACTACTGCCATTTTACAAATTAACTTATTTCCTGTGCAGGTTCATGTACAGATCGTTCAAAACAAATGTGCATGATGAATGAACGGGCATCACAAGAAGAATCAAAATGTTATTGAATACAACTGCTTTTTACTTTTTTCATTCTTTTACGCCATAATGTGTTGAAATAAAGGTGAAAGTGAAGAAAATAAAATAAAAAGATTTTTTCATTTCATCATCTTTTTTCCTTTTACAAGTTTCATTATATTTATCAGACTGATTATTACCGGCAATTTATTCATATTACATTGCTACCACTTGAAACCATCACAGAATTTGCTAATATCCAATCATTTAAGACTATATTACTAACTGACTATTGTTACACAATATGCATATATATAAGTATCATTTGGTTCTGTAACTTTTGGTTCGATCTTCTGTATCTTTATTTACGTATGTCAATAAGAAAACGCCAGTTTTCCAGGACAATTATTCACTTTTACACTTATTTTCATCTCTCTTCAGTTTAATTTTTTTTTTTTTACTGAGAACTGTCATTCAACCTTTACCATCTTTGCATTCTTATTGTAAATACATCCTGTTCAATGACAAAAATACCTTTGAAAAGTAATATTATTTTTTTTATTTGATTGTTCAAGTGACCTGATACCAAAAGAGAACGACGTACTTTCAAAGTGTTAAAGTCAAAATCCCGCTACCCTTTCATATCACTCGACACTAACTATACCTTTACACTTGGGTCAATTTCCTAGGTGCATTATGCTAGTCTATAGTTAATAACACTTGTAATCTTAGGTTTTTCTCTTTTCTATGACCTATATGGTGAAAATATTATCACTAACTTGTAAATTCGGTCTTATACAATGACCAGAGAAGTTTTACGTTCACTTCAGGAAAGTTGCCACTTCTTTAGTTATCACTGTTGGCAAAGCTTACTTAACAGGCTTAGGATTCATACATTTTGACAATATCATGGACTTTTTTTTTTTTACCAATACTTATATTTTTGTATGTGTTTGCTAATTGTATTCATATGAATAAAGTTTTGAATTTAAATTTGAATACAGTTTAATCTGTATATTCTGGCCTTCAATTATAAATGATGGAATCCTGTGACTTCATTTCTAAGAAAAGCACATATTATTATTATTATTATTATTATTATTATTATTATTATTATTATTATTATTATTATTGCTGTTGTTGTTGTTGTAATATGTGTTTAAGTTAAGACTAAACAGCAGAGCGACAAAAATTAAATAATATTCACAAACTGAAAATAGATTTATTTGAAGTGACTCAAACCTAGGGAAGCAGTTTTAATTAAGGTAGTTTGATGTAAATGTTTACTTTATGCAAAGTAATAGTTACAGAGTTCAAACGTATTACGATGAAAGCTGGGCAACCAGACATTGTTACAATGACCTGATTAATCCTTATCATTATTTGAAAAGAAAATTACCGATGAATGCTCTGAACAAGGGATACAAGCCAGAAAATACACAAATACTTCACAAAAGAATGATCGATAAATTGAAACTGGCCCATCATGACAGTCAGGTGACATTCCGTTACTAATATACAGTCAATTAGATCCTCTTCCTGAACTTAGCAAAAATTAGTTTTATATTAAACACGTTATAAGAGCCTCGATGGCTAGGTCGGTAGAGCAACAGCCTCGGACTTCATAGAGGTCTGTGGCGCGGGTTCAAATCCGCAGCCGGCCGGTCAGAGAGGCGGACACTTTACTATCCATGTAGACACCCCGGGATTATGTATGTAATCAACGGATAGGTTTGCTGAAACCAAATGGGTGTTACAGACTAATACACATACAAACAAAGCCACTCCAACATCTAAAAACATAACAGACACCTCACACGTCTCGAACTGTCGACCTAACCGCTCAACTCTCCTCGCTGCTGGGAGAAAGGGAGCTGGGGATTTGGTACGATACATGCACACTTGCGCTACCGGGGTCTAAGCAATGTCAGGCAGGGTAGCTGATCGAGGCTACGGTCTACCCCAACGCCACATCAAAGTCCTTCAAAAGAAGGCATCGTGCTTGTCCCATATAAAAAATGGGAAAAAGCACGTTAAACGAAGAAGAAGAATATTAAACACGTTATGGTTGTAATCATAATGTTGAAATCACGATTTTCTTACAAATAACAATTAAACGCCGACTTTCATCGTGAGTGCAGGGGTTCAAACCGAAGGCTAGATGTAGCAACAGGAAGCCTACAACACATGGTTTTTTCAGAAAATTTGAAAAACCTAATTTCCTTCGGGTCAGGGCTAGGAAAGGGCATTACGTCGCCTGTTCCAGAACTGTAGAGGGAAAAGTGTCAAAAAACAAAAAAAAAAAACGGAATCCTTTTAGATTTGCTGAAGGGTTAGTTTAGAATGAAGCCGCAATTGTAGACGATAAAAGATCTGTTGTGGACCTCTAGATTTATCTAACCTGATACATATGCATAATTTTTCCGTATTCCTTTTGTTTACATGCTGTGAACATCTGTATATAACAGAAATGAAAGACAACATTCGACGTATAAGTGCTATTTATCTTAGGAGTAGCGCCTCTAAGAAAGTTTTATCCTTGACACTGAGAACTGGACTACCATGAAAGCACTGGAATACTGTCTTATGACCTGCATATCAGTACGGATACGGAAGCCAAGCAATGTTCTGTTTCTGATATCAAGCCAATAAATTCACAGTATGTAAAACACATTGCTGAGGCTTTGTTACGACATTCTGAGAATCTTGGGATTATTATTATAGATAATCTTGGGACAAAACGCGAAGAAGATTAGTTTCCTATGAAGATGATGATTAGTTATGATTTATTAGTGTTTCTTTTCTGAATGAAAAAAGGTAAGAGTACAGAAATGTTCATATGTGTCTGGTACAAAAAGTTCAAAGTCTACAAGTTTAATAGAAGGGTCAAGGCATATGCATTAAGGAATCCCAAATCACAGATTTCCCCATAGACAAAGCTCCCACAGTCACACCATCTAACGAACATTGTATAACTATGGCCGGGGCCAACGGAGCGGAAGGTTTCATTGCCGTTGGCCAGGAACTTACCGTTTAAAATACGGGAGGACTATTGACGGGATACGATTATGATACTTTCAGGCTCTTTGGCCGCAGCTATTACTACATTGCAACCTAACAAAAGTAACGTAAAGGACCTGGAAACAGTACCTCATAAATAACATAAAATAGTTGCATGTAAAATAGGAAACCAGTACCTAGATGCTTATCAAAGCACAATGGCTTTATGTTCGTTCCAGCATCAAAAGTCTCTGAAACAGGAAACATGGCTCGTGTAACTAGGTGTTTTATAGTTCAGCTCAAACAATCCCCGAATTAAGACAAAACATTAAAAACAGCATAACTGAATACGTTATCACGTTAAGCCTACGAATAAGGATGCAGGGTTGAAAAATATTTACTTTTCATATTTCCCCAACCATGCAGTATTACCGGGGAAATACAAATAGCTGGGCACACAAAAATAAATATAAACCCACCATTCCGTTTTCACATAGGAACGAGCTTGTTGTGTGGGGTGAACCCGTGCATGAAAGGCCAGTAGAATGTGCCTGGTGTTATTAAACGCGCTCATGATAAGCGAGCACGAGGGATGGGAAGGGGGGTGGTGGCGCAGGAGACGACAAAATTCTCAATTAAGTCTGTAAAAGTAAGGGTTCCAACTTTTTCTCATCTTGGTTATCAGTTTCAGCAGGCCTTAAACAATTCAAAAGTCTACGGGCTACTCCAAGAGCATCAGCCAACTTAATCTAAAACACAACAACAATTTAACAATTTCATCACAGTCTTTATAATAACAAAGGAGGAATAACGCTCAACTAAATTATGCCTCTTAAATCAGTAATACTTGACTTTTATTATTTCATAAAGGTTGATGAAAATAATCTCAATAAATGTGAAATATAATTATTAAGTCACTGTAATGTAATCTATAGCGTATGCATGTCAACGAAATGCAATGTAAATAAAACAGAGTGATAAAACAGTAAAACATCTGCGGAATCTGAAGCAATCCTTAGTTCTGGAGAAGATACAGCAATAAATCTCTCTTTGTGTTGCAATGGTAAACAAATTGAAGTCTTTAAAAATAAGGGAAAGGTGACCATATAAATTTAACAGAGTGTTTTACATAAGATGTAATCTCTTAACGGACATAGTTAAAAACATTCCAGATTTCAGGCTTGAAGCTTCTTGTAACGCAAAAGTTGTCAGAAACAAATGCATTTGATGCATTGTACTTACCCTCGTTAATATGCAATGACTTAAAACTGTGAATAGGTTAAGGGTATAGCTGACAGTTTGCATAGAGGAGAGAGAGAGAGAGAGAGAGAGAGAGAGAGAGAATTTGGATCTATGCCCGAAAGCTGTATGGATGATGATCGGTTGGTCCGTAATTATTACTTTCATTTCTTTCTTTAAATCTTCAGCTGAAAACCCTTATGGACTAAGCCAAAGGACTATAAACCCAAAGTGGATCCAAGGGCAAATCAGCCTTCAAAGAGACAAGTTATAGGAAATGGCGATAAATAAATAAACATAGAGAGAATAGAAAAAAAAGATACACCCGAATTCTGGAGACGTAAGCAGAAAGCAGGAATGAATTTATTTCCTAGCTTAAACATTTTGAGACCGAAATACCGCACAACTTCACTAGGTAAACTATTCACATTTCAGTTGTAGCCGAAATAAAACTCCTTGCAAACTGAGTACTAATAAACCTGATACTTGGAATGACACTGTGCAGCAGCCTGCCCGGTGTTCGGAGCAAACACAGCCAGGTCAGGTAAAGATAGTGAAGGGGAGGTCTGTCGTTGTAGTATATTTTATACATAATGAAGCCACTTTATGTCTATTCCATAAGTCAACATTAAGAGCTGGCAAACTGAAATTGACTGGTGGTAACACTATCCTAGAGTTTGAGATGAGAATCAGCACCCGAAGACCACACTGAAGAACAGTAGGCTACTCTAAACAAGGAAGAAGAAAATAATTAAAACACTTGGATATAATAGATTTATCACTAATGCTGTTTATAAGAAGTGCATTTATATTTCTAAAAAAAAAAAAATTCATTAACTGATTTACCAATAGTCAGCAAAACGCTCCATATTGTTTGCATTTCTGAGATGATATCAAATAACATCCCAGTGTTTGAGATTCTGCGAGCGTTTCATACGGTTTAGGAAAACAGACGTAATTTTTGATAATTCAAAATTACTGGATATTAGTTCATACAGTAACCCAACAGTTAGCTTTTAAATTACTGAGACCTGGATGATTGTCGTCTATATTGTGCTATGAGTCAGAATAGAAAGGTGAATATCATGGGAAAAGGAATTATTCTTTAAGTTTGAGGAAACGTAGGGGGCTTTCCCGTAAACAAAAACGAAAAATATCAAAACTAGGACAGAATTAGTCACGTATTCAGTCATGACTTGACAGTCTTTTGATAAAGGGAAAAATCTCCACGTAAATGAGAGCAAACAAATAATATATATATACATACACACACACACACTATATATATATATATATATATATATATATACATATATATACACACATATATAACAACATATACACACATACATACAATCTTACACACACACACATACATACATACATACGTACATATATATATATATATATATATATATATGTATACACACACACACACACACACACACATATATATATATATATATATATGTATATATATATAACGTCAAAATCAAAGAAGGAAAGGGAACCAGTGGAGTACAGGAATTCTTGTCCATTACTTAGCAGACTGAAGAAATATAAAAATTGAACTGAAAGTTCAGTGATTGCCAGATTGAAAGATTTCTCTTCACGAAATCTTTTAGAGTCCACTATTATACAGCTAACTTCCAGCTGTAATTTTAACCTTAGCCCTGGCATGTATTATTTGGACCTCTGTATTAGTAAAATGTGCAGGAATGACTTAAGAGATAAAATCATTGACTTAGTTACAAACTAATTACCTTATATATGTTTTCTATGTATTCTTATGTTTAATATATTTGTTGTTATAAAATTTTCACCTTGCAAAAATTGTTATTGTTTACCAAAAACAGAATGAATGAGTTGTACTTTTACAAAATTTTTTGGTGTTCAATTACCATTCTTTTATAATCTTTTAATTGTCCTGTCCCTATTTCTGAGCATTTGAGCCTAATCCTTTGTAAAACCTCTTAAATATTTAACACTGTTTTGGTATGTCTACTAATTTTTCATTTGTGTTGGATTCCAGATATGTATGTTTTCCTTTGTAATCCCCATGTGTCAATGATACAAGCTTTCTTTGTAAACTTATTTTTATATTTCTCCAGTCTGCTAAGTAAAGGACAAGAAGTCGAATGGCCTTGCAGTACTTCATTGTTCCCTTTCCTTCACGGATTTTGTCTTTATTTATATTTTCATCACGTTCCATATTTTCGTGAATCATTTATGCACATACACACACAAATATATATATATATATATATATATATATACATAAACATATACTGTACAGTATATATACAATATATGTACACATACATATGTGTATATATATAAATATATATATATATATATATATATTTATATATATATATATATATATATACACACACACACATATATATATATATATATATATATACATAAACATATACTGTACAGTATATATAAAATATATGTACACACATATGTGCATATATATAAATAAATATATATATATATATATATATATATACAGTATATATATATATATATATATATATATGTATAATATATGTGTGTGTGTGTGTGTGTGCGTGTGTGTGTACACATATACATATGTGTATATATATATAAATATACATACATATATATTCATTTATATATATATATATATATATATATGGATTCAATAATGAAATAACTTTTTAATACAACACCTTTTTAGACAACTGTTAACCTTCCAGACTCTTTTATACATGTTTAAATAAACTTCTGAATAATAAATATGTACCCAAATTACGGATAAATTCAGTTCCTAAGATGACGTTTTTTGTCAGTCTCCTTATGATCCATGATAAGTCTTTTTACAGAACTTTGAATAACCTAATTCAGCAATATGCACCTGCCATTAACTATAAATTAATTCCAGTTAATCCTCTTACTACCAAATCCTTATTCCAAAAGAAAGAAAAAATTAGCCCTCTTTTGACTTCTAGCATCGTCTATTTATTTTCTTGCCCCCGATGTAGTCAGGGGAGATACTTGGGTGCCTCACACCGCCTGCTGAAAATTCGAATTGTTTGTCATAAGGGGGTCATTTATGGAACTGGACTCAGATTATCTAATCCGGAGTTCTCAAATATTCGAGAACACGCCAAAAGGTGTAACACTGAAATTGATTACAAAGATTTTAAAATACTTTCCAAAGTTCTCAGTTTTTCGCTTCCTATCTTTGAATTACTTTTTATTAAATAACTATTACCAAGACTGAATAACCAAACTACCACAATAACTCTTTACCTGACGTGAGTTTACCACAGCCTGGAATTCTTTGTTTACGTCACTCTGCTTTTACGCTTCGTCCAACTGGTAACGTTTTTCTACATCTTTTTCCTCATATAGTTTTGTTTTATATTTTGGTTGTAATTTTAAGTACGAGTCTGGTTTTTATCTTTATAATTATATTTTAACGAATTATTTCGACTTTGATAATGAGACAGATGTCTTGAAACGTCAGCAATAAAGAAATGCCGTTACTGTGGACGTCTTCCTCTGCCTTTGGCCCTGTTAACCTCGGTTGACAACAGCCGCCTACCCCTCAGCTCTCTCTCTCTCTCTCTCTCTCTCTATATATATATATATATATATATATACATATATATATATATATATATAATGTATATATTATACATACACATATATATATATATATATATATTTATATATATATATATATATATATATATATAGCGTTAGGCTAGTCTGTGCTTTTCGTTCCTCTCCTACTTTCTGGGGCCCCTTTTCAGTATAAATGTATTGCTTTCTCTCATTAATAGTATAAGTGTGTTTTCGTGTATTATATGTAAGGGTATTTGTGTTTTTGGATTCTTATGTATTAAGAAGTTCAGGTATTATTTCTGTCTGGTGTTTATGTATTAAATATTAAGTGGTTTTTCTCAGTGTTTGTTTGTTCCACTTGAATCAGTTTTCACACTCTGGTATTTGTATGCATGATTCCAACGACTGTGGACTTCGTTGCAGTTTAAGTGAACATTGCAATTGGAATTTCTGCTATATTAATTAGCGTAGTGGAGAGGTGTCTATTATATATATATATATATATATATATAAATATATATATATATATATATATATATATATATATATAAATTCTGTTTCGTTCCAGGTGTTGCCTTATACCATATTTCAAAATATAATTATTTTTTCATATCATTTGTGAAGCTATACGTAGTTCTAGCCTTGGAATTTAGTAATACTGATCTCGTACCTCCTTTCACATCAATACTCTCTCTCTCTCTCTCTCTCTCTCTCTCTCTCTTCATATACCCATCATCATCAAGGGCCACCTTAACCCTGCCAATAATTAAAAAGTTCAAAACTTCACTAATTTATGGAGTTAATGAACTAGCGTCTAACCTTATCGGGTTCTGAGAATGAAGAAAGGGCTTCATCAAAAGATGAAGTCGAAAAACGCTTTATGATACCGTTTAACATGAAATTTCCTTTTAAACATAAGGATTAACTGTCATAAGAAGGAAAATGAGAATAAATCAAAGCATATTTTTAAAGTATAGGGCTTGGTTCTAATACATTTGAATTGTCCGAATTTAAAGTTTTTGCTCGTATATATATATCTTAATTATCAGACCTTGAAGGTATGGTTATTAAATGTGTAAAGTAATATATTTTGAAGAGTTAGTGTGTAAAAGCAAACCGGAAAAGATTCATTTACCAGGTTATTTCGTCGTAGTATAAGATACAAGATACTATAGGGTTATTCGTAAAATTGAATGAGTAAAATATTAGAATTAGACTAGCTGGTTTGTAAATGTGTAAAACCTGTTTAAAGGTTTGGTTTGCAAATATGCAAAAATTAAGTTTCAATGGCTGGTTCGCAAATAGAGTTCGGCGGGATTATTTATTATATAAAATGGGAAAGTTTCATTTACTGGTTCAGAGATATGCAAAATATGGTAGTTTCATGGTAGCTACGTCCCGTTGCACAGAAAAAGACAGTTTCAGAGAAACAAAAGCTCCAGCACCAAATCTTGCTAATGAAGCTAATCTGACGCTATTTCTGAAGGATCCAGCGGACAAAAGTTAGCGGCGACCCTTTACCTTTTCCAATCAGCCAATCAGGTTTAGGAAGAATGCTGAGCTGCGACAGATCTCCATAATGCTGTTGCCAGAAAAAAAAAATAAATAAGAAAAGCAAAAGGAAGCAGCTAAATGTACTAAGTTTTTTTTATAAATATGGCACTATATCAATTTATTTTTTAATTATTCTCGACATTACCTTGGCAACTTAGTCTAATACTTCCAGAAAAATTATAATTATTTTGAACTGCTCAACACGGCTGTATAAAAGTACACTGCACAAAATCAAATTTCTAACTAAACAAGTCACAGACAATAGCCGTAGGAGCTCCGTTATATAAACATGGCTGTCATAACAGGCACTGGCACAGAGGCACTTTATGAAGCCAACGATCCATTCCTTTCGATCACACGAACGTCTTCTTAAGTTTGCCAGATAATTTTTCTTTTTTGCCTCGATCGAGCACATCCATTACAATTAAGAAAAAACAGTTGTTGCTGAAATAATACAAATTTGAGGAAATGGAAGCCACAGCGAGGAATAAGTCTACCAAACATTCAAATAACTTATTATGTCCACTAAATTTATTTCTTTGTAAGTGTTATGTGTAAAAGGGCACACCTGGTTTTGCGAAAGATTTACTGCGTTCAGTTGAGACGATACAGAAGTGTATTTGGCTTTAACGGTATTTCATTTTAGTATATACACGTAAGTCTCTATAATACCGTGATTTGTAAATATTCTTTAAGTAAAAATAATTTCTCTGGTTACTGCGAGATTTACTAAAATATGTAACCATCAATTATTAATTGTACCGCAAGGCTAATTGGCACAATCAAAAATAATTATAGCTACTTCTCCGGCTAACATCCCCATCATTCATAAAATTTAATGTGCTTATCTTAACATCCGGACTAGAGACTTGAGTAAAGCACACATTTGCAAAAAATCGACAAAGTAAAAATTTGTAAATATCGTATTGTAGTTCTCAATAGCAGCTGGTATTATCATGTCATGATTAAGCATTCTTCCATCAGAAATTCAAACCCAATGCATTTTGTTTATAAATTACAGCATCCCAAAATACACGTCACTGCATTAACATCGCTAAAGTTGGCTAACTGAATATCTACATAACTCAACCCCCTGGCACACATAATTAAGGGAGTGATTAAAACTGACTTAATGCGTTATATTAGATTAAAGTAAAAAGCTTCTGGGAATTAAGAATTGCAACCTGGAGGTTCAGATCTTCAATAGCTTTCTTAAGAGATATTAATATACCTTTCCAAGAATCCTGAGACTCGATTAATCTTTCAGTACATAATATGACTATTGTAAGGTTCTTCAATAATGCCGAGAGAAGAATAGCTTAATTCCGACGTTAAAACATCATTTGAGAGAGAGAGTAGTTCTTTGTTTTTAGTTCTGGTGAATGAAAGGATATGTCGAACACACCAGATACACAAACTGGCAGGAGGGAATAATGTTCTAGTTAAGACATGTCGGATACCAAAAGGTAGTTAACAGAATAAATAAAAAAAAATGCACACAAGTTTTCATCGTTTAACAAGAAAACAAAGTATTCAGTTGCTGGAGAATCTTTTTAGGTTAATTAATAATAAAACAATCTCTCTCTCCTCTCTTGTATTGCCAGCAAGCAAGCACAAACACGAATGTATGTTATCTTTCTATAGAAAATCATATAAATATTAAATATAAGAACATACGCAGAGGTATAATCTATATTTGATTTTAAAGTATATATATATATATATATATATATATATATATATATATATATATATATATATATATATATATATATATATATATATATATATATATATATGACTATTTATCACATCACCGTGATTCATATACAATCAGAAAGCTACAAACGTCCTTTAATATCCAATTCGCTCTACCTCGGAAATAATATATTTTCATATATGTTACCGAAGGGGAATTTTTTAGTTGATAATAAGTCCACCGTCCCGTGGGGTCGAACCAGCGACGGACGAGGACTCAGGACTACATATATATACACACATACATATATACACACATATATATATGGCTCAGTGGGTACACCATCTACTGGAGTCGTTGGAAGGTAACTGTGTCGAGGGATCGAGACCCAGCAGTACCGATCCATTTATCACTTACAAATTCCCCTTCGGAGATAATTCCCCATCGGGGATAGACTCGAAGTAGCGTGAACTGGACATTAAACGACATTTGTAGCTTCATGTTTATTTATATATATATATATATATATATATATATATAGATATATATATATATATATATATATATATAATATATATATATATATATATATATATATATATATATATATATATATATATATATATATATATATATATATATATATATATATATATATATATATATATACATATATATATATATATATATATATATATATATATATATATATATATATATATATATATATATATATATATATATATATATATATATATGTATATATATATATATATATATATATATATATATATATATATATATATATATATATATATATATATATATATATATATATATATATATATATATATATATATATATATATATATATGGCTCAGTGGGTAGACCGTCTACTGGAGTTGTTGGAAGGTAACTGTGTCGAGGGATCGAGACCTTGCAGTACCGATCCATTTATCACTTATAAATTACCCTTCGGTGATAATTCCCCATCGGGGACATTCTCGAAGTAGCATGAATTGGACACTAAACGACATTTGTAGCTTCATGTTTATATATATATATATATATATATATATATATATATATATATATATATATATATATATATATATATATATATAGACATATAGATATAGATATATATATATATATATATATATATATATATATATATATATATATATATATATATATATATATATATATATATATATATAGACATATAGATATATATATATATATATATATATATATATATATATATATATATATATATATATATATATATATATATATATATATATATATATATATATATATATATATATATATATATATATATATATATATGTGTGTGTGTGTGTGTGTGTGTGTGTGTGTGTGTGTGTGTGTGTGTGTGTTTGCGTGTATATATGTATATATATATATATATAATATATATATATATATATATATATATATATATATATATATATATATATATATATATATATATATATATATATATAGATATAAGAAAAAATCCTATAATTCTACCTGGTAAAACTAAAAAATATGAAAGTTTATCCTCTTGTACATCCGAAAATCTCATGTCTTTGGAAGCAAAATAAGAGATAAAATTTCAAACAATGAAGAGAAAAGTGTCAGTGAACATCATCATTGCCTCTTTCTGTTCGTGGCGTTTGAGAAAATGCCAGAGAACAACAGACCTCTATAACAATCCTATAAAAATATTGATATGACTGGAGTAAGAATCAACTTTCAACAGTAATAGAAGGTAGCAAGAGGTTGGTAAAATGACTCTTACTGAAGCACAGATGGATCTTTATTTACCATTGTTAAATGTAGGCATCTTGCATGGCTGTAAAGAGTTAAGCTTACTCTTTTACAATTAAAGTAACAGGAATTAATGGAAACTTGGAAGCAGTAATTGTGAGAAAGGATAACAGAAAATCACAGTATGTCCTGTCTACTAAGGGATCAGATTTTTGACTGCTTTCTGAACAGACATGCATTGCGTTTGCAGCCAGTGAAAGCAATCTCGCTGTGGAAATCATGGAACTACTCAGACACTTTTCCTAGCAAAACATACTGTGTATGTGTAAACGACACTTACACTTATTTGACAATGATGTCTTTCTACTTATACGCATACACTAAGATGGAACAGTAACGACACGAGAGAGAGAGAGAGCGAACATATGCGATTTATTTTAACGATGACCTGACCACTGTTCACAGCCTAAATTATAGTACTTTTCAACACCAACATTTCATGTTTGAATGCTGGTTTTGGTAAACTTTGTAAATAGACTTATCAAAACTACTGACTGGAGTCTATCTTTAGTTACCGGCTGAGGTCTAATGGGGTGATATGCTGTTAGCGTATCGGCATAACGTCCGTCAATTACATTTATCACTACTCAAGATTGTAGAATAAAGCCAATAGCAATTATGAATGATGCCTGGTGGAATCATCTCCACGGCTATCATCAGACACACAGTGGGTGAAATGAGAGTACTTCAGACAGACTTTAGGTACTCATTAAGAGCACACCATCTCGATCTAAAACCTGTCAATGAAATGAAAACTCGAAATCACTCCCAAGATAAGACTTAAAAGGTATTTTCACCACTTAACGGCAGGCTGACTTCAATAAACGTAAGAGAAGTTAACAATCCGAGGTAATCGACTAATATCAAGGCTGGAGTGTCCATGAAATGCAAATCATATGCTTTGGAAATGATTCAGAGGAAATTCAGCACTGATCAAGCGTTAACTACTGTATGTGGTTCTTTCCTCTCTGTAAACTAGAAGGCGCATGCCAAAACACACCATATAATATAAGACAGTATTACCCTCATGAAAACAATATTTTATTCTCTTGTTGGTTTAACAAGCCAATAAAAATTTGACTACTTACGCCAGAATCAAAATAAATTTGGAATTACCTTGAGAAATCAATAAAATGCTTCTGAGATGCTTGAAGAGTCCAATAGAAATTACTTCAGTTGCCTCAAGTGTTCAATCAGACGTTTTGAGATGCCTTAAAAATATATTTTTAGTTTCCATAAAAATTATATATTTTTACTTATGAACTAATAAAAAATATGTGAGGATATAAGCTTTTAGTCTCCATAAAAATGGAGTATTTTAATTCATGAACCAAATAAAAATGTTTGAGATACTATAATAATTATGTAAAGATTCTGAGTTACCTTCAAGATCTGAATCAGAATTTTTGAGTACCCTTAAAATCAAAACTAAAATATTGTGAGTTACCCTAAAACTCAGAAGATTATTTCGAGTTACCTTATGAAACCCATGAAACGTCTTCAATGACCATAATAATCGGTGAAAAGTTCTGGAATTTCTTTAGAACTCCATAATGCGAAAAGAAGTTTTAACCGTCTAAGTTCCACTCAAGGGTTCAACTAACGTTTTATTCTTTGGAATTTCCTTAATGGCCACTTGAAAAATTTTTATATTTCTCTTAGAATCGGATAAAATATGATTTTAATTATCTTGAAACCTTAAAATATCAGTTCTCGAGCAACACATAAAATCAGAGTTTGAATTACAGCTCCTTTGAAATACAGTTAAATTGTTTTTTAGTTCTTTCCAGAATACAACGAAAATCTCTTGAATTACTTTTAGAACAAAATAACTTTTCAGTGACTCAGACTTCCATGAAAATTTGTTGTTACTTGGCTGTTGATATATCAAAACACAAATCTGTTACACTAAACAGATTTGGAAATCATTAAAATCTAACTGAAAATTCCTTTAAAAAATCTATGTAACTCTAAATTAAACCAATGGTTATGCTGAAATGTTGGTTATAAAGAAAATGCATGCTTCTGCCTCAAAAACAATATTGGTGAATTATTTTTGGAGGTATTTTTTTTTTTTACTCGTGAGTTTTGGGAACCAATGATATTCTGGGTATGATTTAAATTACACAGTCATAAAGTTAACATAGAAAAGATTTTCTTCATAGCATTCGGCATCACCATCGTCTCTATCTGACTAACAAATAAACCAAGAGAAAACCAGTCTTCAAACTTTGCTCATACCACCAAGTTATGGAGTCTAATACACACGGGTTTCAAGCTTGAAGAACGAGTTTTATTGCCGTGGACGAAGTTACCTAATTTCTTGTGGAATTGAGAAGGACTGCATCAAATCCAGCACCAAGGTCGCAAGATGACTAAAGATGTCAGATGAAAAGGATATAACTGAAATAACCAAGAAATTATTTGGCAGATGAAAAGGATATATTTGAAATAACCGAGAGGTTATTCGGCAGATGAAAAGGATATATCTGAAATAACCAAGAGATTATTTGGCAGATGAAAATGTTATTATAACTGAAAAAAAACGAAATTATTTTTCACGCGAAAAAGGTTATAACTGAAAACACACGAAATTATTTGTCAGGTGAGAAAAATGTTACTGATATAACCAAGAAAATATCTGGCAGATGAAAAGGATATAACTGAAATAACCACGAAATTATCTGTAACTGAAATAATCAAGTAATTATTTGTTACATAGAAACGATGTAACTGAAATAACCAAGAAATTATTTGTCAGATGAAAAAGATATAACTGAAATAGCCAAGTAATTATTTGTCACATCAAAAGAATGAAACTAAAATAACCAAGAAATTATTTAAAATGTTATAGTGAAATAAAAATAGTCCAGGAGGTGAGTATTCGTAATAAGTGAGTATGCAGTAATTTGTAACTCCTAGGTACTCTGGGGCTGCTAGTAGAGAGAGAGAGAGAGAGAGAGAGAGAGAGAGAGAGAGAGAGAGAGAGAGAGAGAAGATTAAAACGAAAACCAAACAGTACACTGGGTATTGCACTGATTTAAAAACTGTAAACATGACGACCTTTACCAAATGAGTATAGAATATGTAACGGAACAGTATGCAGGGGTATTAGAAATTTCTGAATTTCTATAAAATGTTAAAATATCTTCTGTGTGTGTGTGTGTGTGTGTGTGTGTGTGTGTGTGTGTGTGTGTGTGTGTGTACTAAAAAAATAAAAAAAGGGGTTGAATATAGATACCCTCAGCGATCCCATATCACACAGAAAATATTTCTGAATATATTTTCCAAGAGGAGCAAATTTATGCATTGAATTCTGCGTTGGCAAAATTCACGAATGACACGATTGTAGGGAACACTGAATGTTAAACTGCGGTGTACGTAAGCCTTGTGTCGAACTATTCTCACCCCGAAGTTAGATGTCATAAAATGCTTCAACGTACTGATGTTGGGTACTTTTGGTCATCACGTACATGGCTTTCCTACTTTTCCTGTGAGGATTCAAAGCTTTGGAAGACACTTGCAGAGTCTACGTTTATTCATATTTTCTTATATTTTACCATTTGTAATGTTTAGTCATTCTTTTCTGTCACCCACCGCAATTTAGTTTAAAGTTTTGATTACTTTAAAAAATCCTATGCCAGAATATCATGAATGAATTTAGAAACAACAGGATACCGTCAGAAAATAAAATGATTAAACATAAGAGGTGAACATTTCGATTTATTAACGAAAAGCAAAGGAACACATGTAGTTAGCGTTTAGATTAAGCACAGATTTAACACTTTTGCCAAATCGCTTCACAATCATAAAGGAGATTGGAAATCACAAAGTTTTATTCGTCTGCAAAATTTTGCCCAGCCAATCAGGAAGGCAATGTTAGGTATACCTTAAGTGAAAGACGTGGAATCTAGGGCACGTTTGTAGGAAGGAACAGTGAAGAAAGTAAATTCAACACGAAAGTTGCATAGAGCACTTTTAGCAATATGTCCATACCAAGATTTGAGTAAAGACTTGGGTAAGTTCCAAGGGTGGAAAGGAAAACAACTGTGGGAAAAGAAAAGGATTAACTAACACCAAAAAACGGAGGAGCTCTGAATAAACTGTTGTTGTACGAACAAAGCTCTCCTGTATCTTTGTAATGCCCACAGAATCAAGTACCTAAGGACACTTCAGATCCAACAGTACAGCCTAAGAGTGAATAAGGATGAAAAGTTGACAGAAGGCGTAACCAAAATGAACCAAAATTGACTCCTCTTCCTATTGACATAACCCGCACCCCACCACCCGTCCTCTCCTCCACCACACTATATAATTATAACAACCTCCGTTTCTATAATATAGATTCGTTCTTCTCATTCCAACATCATTTCACCCATGAACCTAAGTTGCTTTTAACAATATGACCTCCGATAGCATCTCGGTCCACATTGTTCTCACTGCAACCCATTCTTATTATATTCACCCTGACAATGACTAATTGTTGCGCAGTGCAACACTCAGCTCAGAATAACAATTTGCTTCGCAGAGGTTGAACCCGGCTCCCCCGACATCACTCAGGCGAGGTCAGGCCTACCTTACTCACTCGACAAGCATTGTGGATTTTCTCATACAATTTAAGACTGCACCACGGAATCCAATTTCGTCTCTCTTTTTTCCTAATTTAAAGGTGGACCCTCAGTTGGAATGTGGAAGTCTATACATTTCGAAACATTTATAGCTTAGTTGGCAATATCCTAATTTCTCTCTCCTTCCCTTTTGCCAGTCTTTTGCTTGGCTGTTGGGTTACTCCAGTAGAAATAAATATGATGGCAAGTTTTCACAAAATTGCAGCATTGCAATCTTAAGCAATGTGAACTACCTTATTACGGAATTTAAGTGAGACAAACTGTCCTTTGTCTGTGTCTTTCTCTCTCAATAAACAAATGAATGATTCTTTATTCCGGATTTCAGACAATATTAGATTGGACTTACAAATACATAAATAACAGGCTTCATCGACATATATTAATATATCCAATTCCGCCTCGGATTACGTGCAGAGATTAATATTGCAATAATCATTTGAAATTTATGTATTTTTCGACATCGAAATAATTTGACCTTTAAAACTTTATGCAGTAAAAAAACTGTTATTACTATTTTAATGCTCAGCTTGCATAGAGTCAATACAGCTGAATAAACAGTACAGTGAATGACCTCCCAAAATATGTAAATGAAATCCGTTAATGGCATCAATTCGCTGATGAAGCTTACCGCTTTGATTCATATCTGCTGGAATAATGTTTACTGCGCCTTCACTTTTCGCTGGCATAACACTCTCCTTAACGAAAATTCAGTACATTTCCTTTATAAAAACACACGATATGAATTGAACATGGAACAAATACCTGTTAGTGACAGTGCACGTAAATCCTTAAACACTTTTTCATTTACACCTTGGAAAAGCAATTCCACTCGAGTTAGATACTTGCTGATACACGTATTTAACTGGAGGTTATCTCATTCTCTATCCCCAATTTTTCTCACCAACAGATAAACTATAGCTGACATTAACCTGTTATTTTTTCTACAAGGAACAGGAAGTTCTCCCAATAAAAAAAAAAAAAAATATTTACTTATTTCAGGACCGATGACGGAAGCATGGTTTCCTGGGGCACTAACTTATCAAGTTACATGTTCAGTTGCTATTTATGTTACATCTCTTTTATTTTTGCTAACATCAAAATCACACCAAAGATCTCTACAATGTCTCATAATGAAAATAAAATGATTGCTGCAAAATTCGAGTCAATCTCTTTGATTCATTAACTTCCGTTGGTATCATTTAACAAAAGATAAACAGGAAAACAAATGAGAAAAGATACCCGTTCATTACTCCTTTGATAAGAAATTCTTAGTGATCACAATATCCCTTTGACTTAAGACATGATTAATTGGGAAACGAATAATGACCCTCTTCAATTGCTCCCAGAGGGGAAAAAGTAATTGCGAACAATAAAACATCAATGAGCCCTTCCAATGTCATTAATCAATGAAAAGTTCCTCGCTAATTCATTAATCATCTTAATTGGATGGTGAACACCTTTTCTCACGTACTGCCTTCATCTCACTGCTTTTGCAAAACCGCTGACGTGTTCGAACTTCTTACCTGTTATTGGATAGGTATAAATGTGAAGACTCCTTTGGCTATTACCACAGAACAGCTTAATTGATAAGAGATGAATTATATGCTGCATTTTATTTGTGCTGACGCACAGAAGAAAAGGTTAAATTGTCGAGGCTGAGACGTAACATGCCTACTCCTGTAACATAAAAGAAAGGATGATGAACGGGAAGAACGTTGCTACTGTTGATATAAACTGAACAAAAGGGAGCAAAACGAACCTATTCTTCATAACCAGGGATTGTGGGAGGGAATGGGGAAAAATATTCTAATCCTTCAACGCTAGAAAAAGGCATTTAACTCATTAAAATCAGGAGACACATGAAAGAAAAATGAATCTAGGAGCACGTTAATGGAGAAATAAGGGAATCTGCTATTCAAAAGAGAGGGAAGGAAAGCCAGAGAAGAAACCCTCACAATGAGAGGAGGAGCTGCCTAGCTAAAAAAGAATTTCAAATCGTTCAAAATGTAGGAATCAAAAATTAATGAAGAAAACGTTTCTATTCATTCAGCAGGGTAGAGGGAATGAAGATTGGGCAAAACCCTCCCAATTCTAAATGGGGGGAAGGGCTGAACTGCCTTGCCAGTCGCGAACCTCTAATGAATGGAGAAAGTGGTCCTCGAAGTTCAACATTGGCAAGGTGATGGCGAATGGAAAAGACGTAAAACCTCATTTCAAAATGAGAAAACGGTTAAGAAAGGAGAAACTTCATCTCGATCTCCTTCAAGGGCAAAGGCCTGAGAAAAATATATGACTAAACAATTAAACATAAATAAAACTCCTTTGAAAATGAAGGAGGGGATAAAGAATGGAGAAAACGTTCGTTATTCTTCAACTTGAAATTAGGCCTAAAGAACTGATAAACATGTACGCACTCCTTTTTAAAAAAGTTGATAAGTGGGTTGACCAGAAAAGGTGTCCTAAATTTTCTATAATGAAAAGGAGAGACTGATGCGGACAAAATAATTTTCCTTCAAAGAAAAGGGAAAGGTTAAAAGAATGAATGGAAATTATAAAAACCATTCCGTTTGTTAGGTAAACTACTGACGAACGGAGAGAGGAAGAAAAATAAAAGAAAATGAGTGCCTGTGGACCACTATAAATGCGTTCATACTTCTAATGCGAGATGACAGTTGACAAAACGAAAGGGTCACGCATACTTCCCGGAAATAAGAATCCTAAAAAATGAACAAGATAAACTTAGAAATTCAATGAGGTCACACACGCACACACACACACACACACATAGAGAGAGAGAGAGAGAGAGAGAGAGAGAGAGAGAGAGAGAGAGAGAGAGAGAGAGCCTCCTTTGATTCACAAAGTGGCAAGTTCACTTTAGGTCATTGTGAATACGTTTGCATCAACTGACACCAACATCAAAGGAGAAGTTGAAAGGAGTTCATTTTCATCCCATTATAATATCGAATTCTGGTTATTATTGCCGCCGTATTTATCAGATCGTTAATGGGGTTCCATTAGTCGATGCTCTTACCTTCATGATGCCAAGAGCACTTTCGCTGCAAACGTTTCCATGCCACAGGTACAAACAGCAATATTGGCTCTTTAATGGACTGACGCTTTCGGTTGACGTTGTCACGTCATTTTTTATGTGGTTTATTTATAGATGCCTCACGCGAAAAAGCGACGAGAGGAATGCTTCTGTTCCGCTTACTAACCAGTTGCAGTTCACTATTTTTCCGTCATAGAATGTTCCAGTTTTACAGATCCGGTGAAAATTATCACAACCAAGGGGAATTTCTGATATTTTCCTATCACACAAACTCTGCGAATCTATAACAATTTCGAAGTATGTTCATCCATGAAAATGTAATTTTTCAAGAAAACCTCAGTGACAATGGACAATAAATTTCATGCAATTTTAACTTTAATTACATCTGTTTCTAAGAGCTGTACGTGAAATAGAAAATCCTACAGGCATGCACAAACTTTTACACACACACACACACGCATATATATATATATATATATATATATATATATATATATATATATATATATATATATATATATATATATATATATATATATATATATATATATATATACAGTATATGCAGTTCTTTTTGTTAAAATTTACGTGTACAACGTCGAAACGACTTTCATCAATCATCAAAAACCACGCATATACGTGAGGTATATTGATGATATTGTCATGACAATGAAAGATAAAAATGAAGCCACAAACTTAGCCAAAGAATTTAAGAAGAATTCCTCCGTAAATTTCACCGCAGAATTCAGCAAATTCATAACGCAAAAAGGGCAAAGTTTCGACACTGAAATGTACACGAAAGCAGCAAACGCGGGGCGGCGTCTTAACGCACGTTGGGAGTGCCCATCAGCTATAAGCGATCGGTGTGGATGAATACATTAGAAGAGTTATAACCCATAGCTAAACGTTACGCGAGACCTACCTTGAATCGAGAGAGTCAAACAGTTCTTCACGAACAATATATTTCAAGATAAACTGATTTAAGAAGTACCAAGAAGAATCGAACAGTTTTACACAAGAACAGATTTGAGGACGGAAAAAAAAGGCAAACCCAGTTTGATCGCTTCTCACATAATGAGAAACAATGCCAGTCCGAACCAGAACAAGGAAGACAGTACCAACGTCGTTTACCGCTTTACCTGCCCAGAAAGGATGTGCCAGTCGCCCGTAAAAAAACGTACGTTGGTCAAACTTCCACAACACTAAAAATACGGCTATAGAACCATCGAAATAATGGCTCCATTCACCAACACTACATAGACCACCACACCCGCAAACTCACGACGCAAGACCTAGTTGAGAATACAGATATCTATCCAGAACATAGTCGCCATAGATTAATTATAGCGGAGTCTGCTGGCATTTTATTGCACAAACCAACACTGAACAGGAAAATTGAAGCACAAATATCATTCCTCTCCTTCAGATGCCCTCCTGCATACAACGCTACACAAGAAATAACCGTAATAACAGTAACAACACCTTTTAAATTACGAACTTTCTTATCCCCCACCCCCTCTGCCTCACCACTCCTCGTATTCTCGTAATCTGTATTCCGCATTCCAATTTCTGTTTTGTTTGTTCCTATCACAACCAGAACACGTGGTTTATGTTTATATTATTTTTCACGACGAAAATTGTGTACTCATTATAAATTCTATTGCACTGTCAATTTTCATAACAGCATGCAATAAAAATTGTTTTATTGTACTTAATGTTATTGCAGTGTGATTTATTATATTATTATTGTTTTGGACTATACATATCCGTCCGCACACGGTAACAAAACAACTGGACTCAATGTCAAGATCTTACGGGCTGCTCTGTGAACAAGAGCTCGTGCTGGCATAACGCCAGCTCAGTCCAAAACAACAACACCACCAAGTCAAGGTAATACTCCCTGAAGAGACCACGACGAGTGACGGAACAGCTGTGACATTGTGTTCCCGGTAAACGGGGCAAAGAGATAATCTTCGTTTCTTTATCCATTAACTAAATTCAACGAAATCTGCGTACAAGAAGAACTTTGACCTAAAAGCTATCTATCTATCTATCTATATATATATATATATATATATATATATATATATATATATATATATATATATATATATATATATATATATATGAAGAATCTACTGGTCACTTTTACCAGATACATATGTAATTGTAATAGCCACAATGCCCTCTTAACTTCTCGAATTCATATTTTTTGGACAAGCTTGTCACTACAAAGCCTTAGATCTAAGAGCAAGAATATGAGGAAATTTGAAGTGACAAGAGTATCCAAAAAGCGTGAAGAATTCGAGAAGTTAAAAGGGCATTGTATCCGGTAAAAACTGACCAGGAGATGTTTTATATATATATATATATATATATATATATATATATATATATATATATATATATATATATATATATATATATATATATATATATACTTATATATATATTATATATATATATATATATATATATATATATATATATATATATATATATATATATATATATATATATATATATATATATGTATATATATATATATATATATATATATATATATATATATATATATATATATATATATATATATATATATATATATATAATGCAAATGGTATCAATTATTTATCTTTGTGGCTGTCTACAAGTCTGCGGGTAACAACATTGACGGAATCACTCCCCTCGTGAACAAGTAAAAGTAATGAAGGTGTCATTGTCCTAGCTTTGGGATAGTGCATTCATTCTAGTGGGCAAAACTTTCCGTCGTCCAGCCAAGGGCCAACATCTCTATCAGGCTTTATAAGAGTATTAGTACTCAAACGAACAATGCCGACAATTTCTTCTGTATTACTCTATCTAATGATTCAGCTTCTTAATATTACAAAGCTACAATGACTGGTATGTTTGCTATACTGCTGTAAAACCATCTTTCACACACTCAATTTATTAATATCAGAAAAAAAAATGGTATGTCAAAATCCGTCGTTTCCATTAATCTAACCTGCAAAACAGTTTCATCATTGTATCGTCGTCCATCAAACTCAGCATCCGGAGTTGTTTTGCATCTTCCAGTCCCTCATTTAAATCACCAGTACTGGATAAGACGATGGACAAGGGTAAAATTTGACGAAAACGTCTAGTTTTTATTCTAGCGGCCATATTTTCATACTATAATAGCACTAGTATATCCGTGCCGTCAAAAATGGCCTCAATATAAGAGAGGGTTGGTATGTCCTGGCCCGACTCTTGGTACATGACATACCGTTCCTCAGCTTGGGACCATGGCACCTTTACTTGCATGCTTAATATATGGAAGGAGCCTAATCCCTGACTGGACGACGACATGAGCAAACTTGAAAGTCTTGAACAATATGATATCGGTGTTATATAAAGAAAATAAATAAATGGATACAATGTAACTCAGTAGAGAGACGAACTTTTTTAAAAACATGCTGTTAATGTGAAACCCAACGTGTCTCAAGCAATGTGCCTCACTCATATTTCACTACAACAGTTTCTCTTCTTACCCACACACCTTCCTTCCTTCCAGTCTTCATTATGCTCATCACGAGCTTGTTCGTCTAAAGGAAATTTGCCAACCAGATCCTTTTTCGAGCGTAACACTTACTCGTGTCATCCTTTTCTTTCATGATGGGAGAGTAGACTACGCTCATTCCCCAAGTACACTCACTTTTTCTGATGATCAAAATAGGCTTCTTAAAATCACCACCCATCCCCAGTCCTCCCGTTAACCTCCTCAACAGAGAAACACTATGAATTATTCTCTTGAAATACTACACTTACAAGGAGGAGTCATTCATTAAGATCAAAATGTGTATATTCTTATGATGGTTCTCATTCATCACCCCCTGTTAACCATCATCTCAAACGCCAAAGTATACCTTAGTTTTACCAGACCACTGAGCTGATTAACAGCTCTCCTAGGGCTGGCCCGAAGGATTAGACTTATTTTACGTGGCTAAGAACCAATTGGTTACTTAGCAACGGGACCTACAACTTATTGTGGAATCCGAACCACAGTATAGCGAGAAATGAACTTCTATCACTAGAAATAAATTCCTCCAACTCTTCATCAGCCGGCAGCGGGAATTGAACTCCGGCCCATCGAGTGACAGTCTGAAGCTCAACCGACTCAGCCAAAAAAGGGCTTCAAACGCCAAAGAGCATTATATCATTACCTTCAGCTTATTACACATCCATTGCTCATTCGCTGCTTTTATCTTACTCCTCTGCCTTTCCTTCCCCTCCATCAGCCTACCTCTCTATCTCTTGCTGCTTCTTCCACCCAACCGCCAAACCCTCTCTCTCTCCCTCTGACAGTCTCTGTCTGTCTGTCTCTCTCTTTCTCTCTCTTAAACTTTTCTCAACCATTCCGCTTAGCGATACAATGTGGACGTGACTGGTTCTTTACGAGATCGTGTCTGTCATCCTTCCCTTATCATGAGATAAGGTGAGCAGCATCTTTACCAAAAACGAAAAAAAATCATGCTAATACTCGTATATATTTACAAAGTATGAGAAAGCCCAAACTGTTCGTGACAGCGACGGCCGAATATAAAAACGGCTATCTTATTTTCTACCTGAAAATCAAAACACGAAAGTGGTTTATATATGAATATATCGAAACATATATATACACGCACACACACATATATAAATGTATTTATGTTTGTCAGCTATAGAAATCCGAACCGCCTGACAGACCCAGACAAAATTTGGCACCCGGCCCCTGTGTGGCCCCAGGAACGTTATAACTCAAAATCAAAACCCTACCCCCGTGATAGACATCCAAAACAGACAAACTGAATGAAATTTTCGTTTTTACCAATTCCGTCAGGTTTTCCTTCAAGTGCTTTATGAATTAATCATCATTTTTCACCTGACTACTCCAGGCACTGTCAGACGTGTGATTAACCTGCAACAATAAATCCCCCATAACATCAATTTTTTTGTCAGAATTTAAGTGAATTTTAATCATGATTATGATAATTACTAATATAATTGTTAATTACCTCAATAAAATCTACAATGAAAACCTGTATCGAAATAATTCAGTAAGTAGAGATATGGTTTTGATAATTTCTATAAGTAGAACCAAGACTGAAGAAAAGCCTTCCCCATCTGCACATACGTAGTATCTACTGACTAAGCCCAACGTGAAAGGTGTATGGTATTTCCTATTTTTATTCGTTCAAATGCGATTTTCCTCATTAATTCGTCCTTTCCTTCTTTGTTTTTACCTTCTAAATTCGTTATAACGACTGCTTTGTGATATTACAGTGACGTATTTCGTTATAAAGACGGTTTAAATCAAGTTTGGAATTAATTATCGGCCAGTTTGACAACAACACTTCACTGCATGCTTGGTATTCATGATCGCCTTTTGTGGGGACAGGGTAGGTAGGGGATCGTGAGGGTAGGGAAGCCCTGTGTCATATGGATTTCCTTACATTGGATTTGAATAATAATAATAATAATAATAATAATAATAATAATAATAATAATAATAATAATTTTAACTCAATACAGCTATAAGAAAACTGTACAGTTATATGCTTGAAATGACCAATAATAATAATGTAATGTAATAATAGTGGTACATTTGTTTTTATAGTAAATCATAAAGTGAAGAACTGTAGAATTAATGATGGTAGTCCGTGAGAAGTTAAGTTACTGAAATTATTGATGATGTTAGTCCTTCAGTGTCTTCCCGGGCAGCGCCAGGTTCTGCAGCTAATATATATATATATATATATATATATATATATATATATATATATATATATATATATATATATATATATATATATGTGTGTGTGTGTGTGTGTGTGTGTGTGTGTGTGTGTGTGTAGACAATACGCGCACACAACAGAATAAAAAAAGGTGAAATAATACAATTGCAGGAAGTGAAGCCCAGCATGAAACTACTTCACATAAGGCATACGGTTAAGTGACGTCCTGCTCAAAGAGCAGAGCAGCCGTCGAAAAAGAGAACATCGTTGATCTATATTGCAAACGTTTGAGATCATAATTACAGGCCACCATGGGGGACAGAATCTACACTGTCATGCAACAATGAATAATCAAACAAATAAAAGGAAATCTTATATGCCGCATCAAAGAAGTCTTCTCAAGCTTTTTGAATACTTTACAATAATCGCATCCCATCAGGCTTAAGCTACTAGGTTTTGATAAGGAAAACATGGCTTATTCATACACTGAATAAGTAAAGAGAGAGAGAGAGAGAGAGAGAGAGAGAGAGAGAGAGAGAGAGAGAGAGAGAGAGAGAGAGAGAGAGAGAGAGAGAGAGAGAGAGAGCGATTGCTTTACTGCAATCCTCGACTTCACTTGTAAACGGAGGCTTAAACTTAGTACAAGAATTCATTCAAGATCAGAAAAGACCTGTACGACTGGAATTCCCAGATGTCCACCATAAGTTGTGGAAAACCATTCGTCCAAACGCAACAACTCCCAATTACATATAGCTTAGAGGAAATGTCTCAAAGCTTTTTGGTAAAATAAACTCCTGAATAACATTTTTTCCAAACAATGAAAATAACACACGCCCAAAGCTATAAGCTCCGTATACAGACGAACGTGCATTTCATTAAGATTTGCATGTAATTAAAAAAGCTTTCGGACGTGAACTAATCAGATTCTAATTAGATTCACTTGTGCTTCATCAATAATCGCTGCGAATGATGCTTTTCCAACACTGATTAAGTGCAGCGGAGAATAACGCGATGAGAGAGAGAGAGAGAGAGAGAGAGAGAGAGAGAGAGAGAGAGAGAGAGAGAGAGAGAGAGAGAGAGAGAGCATTTTTGCAGGCAATTCCATCACTCCGTAGTCAAGAGGTCCTCAACATCAAAAACATGCTTTCCTTTGTCCGTCCATGGCAGAACATCCGAATTCCAAAAGGATTGGAGGAAACGCTGTTTGAAAGGGAACAAACGTAATAAAACGTTAATGTATTCACAGAGCGGCTGGGCAAATTCTTGATCCATTTTACTGAACATTACTGATGATCCCAACCGAGCATTGTCAAACGTTACGAACAGCTTTTGGGTGGATTTTGCCCTGGCAGGATATTTTTTGATTACTGTTCTTTGTAAACTATGAGAACTTCGTTCAGGTGGAAAAAATTATTCTCCATACATCCTTTTCTGTCCACATACGCCTAACATCACTGATCATATCATATTCTAATATTAGAGGAGGAAAATTTGTCGCTTACTCGCGTGTTACCTTAGCTGTTTTTAACTCACCTTTCCTTTTCCATTTTTGTCTTAGGTCTGTACACAAAAGGGTCTTTGCATTAAAAATCTACTGAGTAGGTTTAAAAATTTGTAGAGTATCCAT
>JANJGK010000012.1:39872221-39897221 GCA_039081455.1 Macrobrachium rosenbergii | reverse complement strand
ACTGATTAAACTAAGATTTGAGAAGTATCACATTGTACCCCACATAAGGTATTAGTCATTACTAAGCCGTGAGCGTAGGCCAGTTATTTGGGGAAACTAATCCTTGATGTGGAATTCGAACCATTTCTCGCAAAGAAAAGTTATCCACTGTTTATTAATCTAAAACAAACACCACAAGAGTAGTGTATTGTAACAGACAACGTCTACTGACTCCTGGCCTCAAATGGCCCTCTAATTATCTTCATAACCTGCACATTATTCTTCAGCGCTTGATTAGGTCTAAGATAAATGTGTTAACTGGTGTTTCACTTTACGACTAAGATATTGTTCACATATTTATCAGAGTAGAGGAGACCTCTGCCTTATGTGTTGAAAGAAACTGGCGTTCCTTGTCGGCCACCCCTTCAAGTACTGACCAGTACAACGTTATTTGACGTCTTTGATCAGCTCAGCTTAAAACCGATATCTCGACTTGAAACCACAAACGTGTGTTTACTTTAAATAATCAGTATACGTTTGCGAGACCAGTATCATGTAAATAATAAACATGTTGCCAGAAGTAAACTGGAACTGAAATCTATTACCTATACAATTTTGTTTGCAATAACGATCGTAATAATGTTTATCTAGATATGGCTGAGTTAACTTGAAAGGCGGCTTTAATTATAGTTAGAATCTGATGGACAAATAAGATTCATTGCCTCAAAAGGGTTTACATACCCAAAAAAACAAAAAAAAAAAAAACAAAGGATGACACGTGGCTATAGATCTTTTGAAATGACTTAAAGTTCCATTTCTGAACGAGAAAGACGCATAAAAACGAAAGAAATAGGAAGAAAAATAGGAGATAAACAGGAGAGTACCAATGAGAAAGGAGGAGGTGGATGACAACTGGGAGACACTGAAAAAAGAAAAGAGAAAAAGAGTGAAGACGTTGTAATTACCACGATCCGGCCTTCGAAGGCGAAGGAAGGAACCCGTCCCAAAATAGCTGACAGACGCGAAGGGAAAATGGAAGCGTTGGCCAGTTCACACCTCAAGACATGGATGGACATAAGAGGGGAAGGAGAGAAAGTACAGTAGGTGGTTTTATATAAATCAACAGAGGTGATAATCAACTCTAGGTCGATCAATCAGGAATTAACTACTTTCCTGTTACAACAGAAATCCCATACTTATATGTAGATCATACAAACACAAACACACACACACACACACACACACACACACACACACACATATATATATATATATATATATATATATATATATATATATATATATATATATATATATATATATATATATATATATATATATATATATATATATATACAATGAAGGCAGGGAAGCACACCTACAGGTTAAGAAAGTCATATTTATTCAATTGCAACGTTTCGAAGCCAACCAGCAGGTATCATTTTCAGGCTAGAGAGTAATAATACCTAATTAGTACAATAAAATTAAGTAACAAATATTAAAATACACAACATAAGTTGCATTAAAACAAACACAGTTAAAAATATGAATAAGAACCAACCGTTGAGTGTGGAGGCAGAGGAAGGACAGACCAAAAACGTAAACAGTCCACTAGATATAAAGGGGTGTAGACGGGGCATGGGTGTTCAGTGAGGGGACCAGTTTTTTAGGATACAATGATTCATCAACTGTTAAAAGTTTATGATTAGAGGCTCTGCCCAAAACCTTGAAGTCTTTATACTGAATAGAATATTTCCATTTGTCGGCATGATCCCTTATGTTGGAAAATTCGGGATTTGAAAGTTTAGTGCCAGTTCTATAACTGACAGCACTATGACTGTCGATTCGGACTTTAAGTAACCTATGTGTCGATCCACAAACATACCGAATATCGGTAACCTTTTCAGCTTCAAAAACCGTTTGGATCCTTTAATGACTTCTTGTGTTAATTATAAGTTTACTTGTCCTCGATGTAATCGAGGAACCTATATTGGATCGACATATAGGTTACTTAAAGTCCAAATCAACAGTCATGGTGCTGTCAGTTATAGAACTGGCACTAAACTTTCAAATCCCCAATTTTCCAACATAAAGGATCATGCCAACAAATGCAAATATTCTATTCAGTACAAAGACTTTAAAGTTTTGGGCAGAGCCTCTAATCATAAACTTATAACAATTATTGAATCATTGTTTATTAAAAAACTGGTTCCCTCCCTGAACACCAATGCCACGTCTACATCTCTTTATGTCTAGTGGACTGTTTACGTTTTTGGTCAGTCCTTCTTCTGCCTCCACACTCAACAGTTGGTCGTTATTCATATTTTTTAACTGTGTTTGTTTTAATGTAACTTATATTGTGTATTTTAATATTTGTCACTTAATTTTATTGTACTATTTAGGTATTATTGCCTTGTAGCTTGAAAATGATGCCCGCAGGTTTGCTTCGAAAAGTTGACCTGTTGGCGTGCTTCCCTGCCTTCATTGTATTGCTGGGTTTCGAGAAACCTCCGCCTGTTGAATATATATATATATATATATATATATATATATATATATATATATATATATATATATATATATATATATATATATATATATATATATATATATATATATATATATATATATATATATATATATATATATATATATATATATATATAGTATATATATATATATATATATATATATATATATATATATATATATATATATATATATATATATATATATAAAGTCATTAAAATCTCTTTACAATTTAAAAAAAAGTATATTACAAAAGCCATTAATGAGATGTCTTAATCAGATTTGTTCTCTGTACTCAGGAGTTATCAAAGTTTTTAATCACATTGCATTCGTATATTTCAATTACCCTGTTGATGAACGAGGTACTTTTAAATGAACCCCTAAAAAATGGCTACTCCTCAAGAAAAGGCACAATGTGTGCCATGGTTTACTGAAACAAAATCGGTTATGCGAAACTACAGAACTAAATATGGAAGAGATCTACCATCTCGTCTGCCAATTCGTGCATGGCACAAGAAATTTATGGAGACAGGGACAGTGTTGGATAAAGGGAGGAGTGGACGACCAAGAACATCTGAGGAAAACATCAATCGTGTAAAACAAGTCTTTGATCATTCTACAAAGTCCATCCGTACTGCTGCCAGACACTTACAGCTATCATGTTCACCTTTCGATTGTACGCTCATAAAGCTCAACTCATACAGGCACTCGAGCCAAATGATAAACCAAATGGAAGGAGTTTGCAGTTAACATGCTGGAACGAATTTCTCAGGATGAAACGTTCCTCAACAGAGTTTGTTTTAGGGATGAGGCAACCTTTATGTTTCATAATATGAGAATCTGGGGATCAGAACATCTCCATGTGACTAAGGAACTTCACTGGGTGAATGTGAGGTGTGGGACCATGTGCAAACGAATCAGTGGTCCATTTTTCTTCAACGAGACATCAATGACCGAAGATGTTTACCTTGACTTTTTGACTGAATATGTGGCACCATAACTAGATGAACTTCACCCAACCATTATTTTCCGGCAAGATGGTGCACCACCACATTGGAGACTGCATGTTCATGGGTTCCTAAATCAAATATTTCCAGACCGGTGGATTGGAAGGGATGGCCCAATTCCCTGGCCACCTCGTTCACCAGATATCGCTTCCCTGGACTTCTTTCTATGAGGCTATGTTAAAGATATAGTGTGTTAAACAAAGATACGGGACATCACTGATCTCAAGCAAAAAATCACTGATGCCATTGCCACCACTGATGAGGCTATGCTACAGCGAAAATGGCAAGAAAACTTCAATATTTATGCTTCATTTGTCTGTTCTTTGCTTTTGTAACATATTTTTTAAATTGTAAAGAGACTTTATGGGAACCATGTATATATAATTTATATATATACATATATATATGCATATATATTTATATATAATTATATACACTTTATACATGTATATATACACACACACACACACACACACACACATATATATATATATATATATATATATATATATATATATATATATATATATATATATATATATGTATGTATGTATGTATGTATGTGTATATGTATATATATATATATATATATATATATATATATATATATATATATATATATATATATATATATATATATATGTATATATATATGCATATATATATTATATATTATATACATATATATATATATATATATATATATATATATATATATATATATATATATATATATATATATATATATATATATATATATATCTCTTTTGAAATTCATTTCTCGCTATAATGTGGTTCGGATTCCACAATAAGCTGTAGGTCCCGTTGCTAGGTAACCAATTGGTTCCTAGCCACGTGAAATAAATTTAATCCTTCGGGCCAGCCCTAGGAGAGCTGTTAATCAGCTCAGTGGTCTGGTTAAACTAAGATATATTTACCTTATCTTTCTTTCTTCTTCTTTCGACTTTATCAGTCCCACTGTATAGCACGGTCGGCTGCTCGAGTCAACTTTCTCCATCTATTTCTATTCCTGGCATCTTCTTCCCCAGTCCCACCTCACCCATATCCCTTGTAATAGCCACAATGCCCTCTTAACTTCTGGTAAAAGTGACCAGTAGATTCTACATATATATTTCAGCCTAAAAAGCAATAAAATCGATTGCCCACTTGGCTACGATGGTGAGGATGAGTCTATTCAAGCTCTAATAAATATATCTGAAAATGACAGGTATATGTATGTACGAGAGGTAATAGACTTTTATCATTCTCGTGGTCAGGTCGGCAACGTGACCTCCTTGTGATTATGGTGACACGGGTTCGTTTCCCGCGACCGGGCATCAGGGTCTCTTCAATTTCTTGCGCTTGGATCTTATGGCATCGTAGTGACAAGCATATCCAAAAAAGTGCGAAGAATTCGAGAAGTTAAGAGGGCATTGTGGCTATTACAAGTACATATGTATCTGGTAAAAGTGACCAGTAGATTCTACATATATATTTCAGCCTAAAAAGCAATAAAAAACGATTTCCCATTCGGCTACGATGGTGAGGATGGGTCTATTCCAGCTCTAATAAATGTATCTGAAAACGACAGGTATATGTATGTACGAGGGGTAATAGACTTTTATCCTTCTCGTGGTCAGGTCGGCAACGTGACCCCCTTGTGATTATGGTGACGCGGGTTCATTTCCCACGACTGAGCATCACGGTCTCTTCAGTTTCTTGTGCTTGGATCTTATGGCTTTGTAGTGAAAAGCATATCCAAAAAAGCACGAAGAATTCGAGGAGTTAAGAGGGCATTGTGGCTATTACAAGTACATATGTATCTGGTAAAAGTGACCAGTGGATTCTACATATATATTTCAGCCTAAAAAGCAGTAAAAACGATTGCCCACTTGGCTACAGTGGTGAGGATGGGTATATTCCAGCTCCAATAAATATATCTGAAAACGTCAGGTATATGTATGTATGAGAGATAACAGACTTTTATCCTTCTCGTGGTCAGGCCGGCAACGTGACCTCTTTGTGATTATGGTGACGCGGGTTCATTTCCCGCGACCGGGCATCGCGGTCTCTTCAGTTTCTTGTGCTTGGATCTTACGGCTTTGTAGTGACAAGCATATCCAAAGAAGTGAGAAGAATTCGAGAAGTTAAGAGGGCATTGTGGCTATTACAAGTACATATGTATTTGGTAAAAGTGACCAGTAGATTCTACATATATATTTCAGACTACAAAGCAATAAAAATGATTGCCCACTTGGCTACGAGGGTGAGGATGGGTCTATTCCAGCTGTAATGAATATATCTGAAAATGACTGGTATATGTATGTACGAGAGGTAATAGACTTTTATCCTTCTCGTGGTCAGGTCAGCAACGTGACCTCCTTGTGATTGTGGTGATGCGGGTTCGTTTCCCGCGACCGGGTATCAGGGTCTCTTCAATTTCTTGCGCGTGGATCTTACGGCTTTGTATTGACAAGCATATCCAAAAAAGCGCGAAGAATTCGAGAAGTTAAGAGGGCATTGTGGCTATGTCAAGTATATATATATATATATGTATATATATATATATATATATATATATATATATATATATATATATATATATATATATATATATATATATATATATATATATATATATATATGTGTGTGTGTGTGTGTGTGTGTGTGTGTGTGTGTGTGTGCGTGTGTGTGTGTGTGTCTGCGTAATGTAATCCAGGAAAGACGAAAGTGCCGAGGGATTTTGTGCTATTTAAACAAAATAAAAAAAAGCCTTAGCAGTATGTATTCCTTCATGCATGTTACATGCAATCAAGGAAGGTAATACCATCCGAATTTGACTTCATTGCTAAGCTTACACTTTAGTGGAAAGAAACAGAAATAGCCGACCAGATGAGTAAGGGTGGAGTTGGGGTTTGGGTGGGGGTGTGGGGAGGATTCTGCTTTTGTTGGCGTGTGAGGTAGGGAAGTAGGGAAGGAGACGAAGCTATGTACAACACATCCGATAAGAAAAAATTGAAGAAGAGGCCTGAAGCCTTTATTTTTGTCTGTTCATGAAATATATTCCTATTAAGTCTCACCACAAAAAAAAAGTATATATATATATATACATATATATATATATATATATATATATATATATATATATATATATATATATATATATATATATATATATATATATATATATATGTATGTATGTAAAGACAGTTGTCTTTATTTATATATTCATCACATTCCATATTTTCGTGATTCAGTTATACACGCATACACACACACACACATACATACATATATATATATATATATATATATATATATATATATATATATATATATATATATATATATATATATATATATATATATATATATATATATATATATTACTACAGGTGGAAAACAAGAGACGGGGTGTAGGTCATGACCGGTTTTGACTTTATTCCAAGCCACTGACGAAGGACTGATAAAGTATTAAAAGTCATAAATATATATACTACAGAGACAGTACTGACGAACAAACAACAGTTTGTGACTACAGACCCCCCACTGACAGGTGTAAAGGTAGGAGTGGCTTCAAAACTCATTTTGGGTTGAAATCACAATATACTCTCATGGGACAATACCGATAAACGTACAGACCGTAGGAGACTACACATCTGATAGGTGTCAGGGAGGTGGGAGTATTGTCCGCCTCCCCTACACGGTGTGGATATGTAGTCTCCTACGGTCTATACGTTTACCGGTATTGTCCCTTGAGAGTATATTGTAATTTCTACCCAAAATGAATTTTGAAGCCACTCCTACCATGACACCTGTCAGTGGGGGATCTGCAGTCACAAACGGTTGTGTTTGTTCTTCAGTGCTGTCTCTGTAGTATATATATTTATGACTTTTAATACTATGTATCAGTCCTTCGTCAATAGTTTGGAATAAAGTCAAATCCGGTCATGACCTACACCCTATCTCTTGTTTTTCGAAATTGAGATATGCCATCTATTGGGCTCGTGAAACACCAATACACAAGTTATCGCCGCAGTGTAAGAATGATTCTCCAATGCTTTCCACGAGTAGCTAGGGGGTCACATTTGCAGTATCTGCAAAATCAGTAGTAAGGCAAGGGAGTATCTGTCATTTTTCTCAGTTCTGTATTTTTGCAGATACTGCAGTCTTCCATTTTAGGGCAGATTTGTTTTCTGAGTTTCTATGGTTCCATACGGCAATGGTAGAGAGTCACTCACAACTCTTTTATTAATCTTTCACTTTCTTTTAAGAGCCTTTTCACTATACTATTGAAATTACTGTTGTCATTGTCTAAACTTTATTTATTAATTTCTTTGCATGTAGTTTCATACAATATATACATACATACATACATATATGTATATATATATATATATATATATATATATATATATATATATATATATATATATATATATACATATAATTTCATGATATTGCCTTGTAAAATGTATATCCTTCAATGATTTTTATATATTTACTATTGTAGTTGTCATGTGTTATGTGTAACAATAATAATAATTGTTGAAGTATTATATGTAGTGTAATGTCAGATCTCAAAAGAGTTAATGATTTAGATAACTTAACAGTGTAAATTAGAGTTAATAATACTTTTTTAATAGTAACATAGTATATCAGCAACATGTGTGTTTGGTAGCAAAGGCTTGTTTCACTTCAGTTGTCATCGCAAGAGATAAAGTGTTGACAGGTCGAGATAGCATTCGAGTCGTGTAAGATTTTGTCTCATTCTAGAAAGACTAATGATTTCGCAATGTTTCATGTACTGCTCTGAAAACCAATTTTGGTTCTTCGTCTCATTTTAAAAACATGCTATTTATGATCAGCCAGCTGCCGTCTGTTTTGATCGTGTTGAGATTTCGTCATAAGCTTTGTCCCATACGATTTTCTGGTAAAAACGTGTACCTTTTTTGAGAAGTGCGAACAAGTGTTGCACTGAAGCACATAGCAATTGCGTCATGTTTAAGACTGTATTGCTCTGATCATGTATTGTTCTAAAGCGTTAGTTTTGGCCCCAAAACGTTTTGCTTAGGAAGTGATGTCTTCTTCCTCTTCTAAAATTTTCCCTTGTATCTCGTTCCCAAAGTGCCTTAATAATGACGTCATCTGATCGTTTCATTTCTAACTGGAATACTAAAAATCTGTTCATTCTGATTTCAGAGACTGCTCATGTGGTTTCCCCCCCGCCCCCCCCCCTCTCTCTCTCTCTCTCTCTCTCTGTGGTCATTGATATTAAACTTAGCTTTTGGGATCTGAATGTAGGAAAAGTGTGTAACAGCGCCTAACAAAAAAGCGTGTTTTGTGTATCTCAAACAGCTGCATTTTGAGTAGATTTTGCGGAACTTTTTGCAAGCTTGTGTAAGGTAAAGTGAAATAAGTCATATTAGGAAATATTTCCTTTAGTGAATTATTGTTGGTAAATATTTAGGGTATTTTTGTGTTCTTGTGTTTAAAAATTCTTGACTTTTAACATTTTATAAAGTGGTGATTTAAAATTTTTAACTTAAAATTTTAAATATTTCTTGATAATTTAACATTGCATACTTGATTTAATTTCATTTACTAAGATTTTCTTTTCAGATCATGAATAATTCTTAATAGTTTAAATTTTGCATGATTAATTTAATTTCTTGATTTAGTTTTGTTTAATAATTTAACACAAGAATTAGTTAAATTTTGTGTTGTTTTTCAGTAATGGTAAAGTTTTTCAGATTGTGAATTCTAATTATAAATTTTTTATTTAAAAAAAAATTTTTGTATTGCAAATTTTTTTAAAAACAGCGCTTCATTTGTTGACCACCAGTGAATAGGATTAATTGTGTGCATAAGGCAAAGTGATAAGCATGTTTTGTTCCTTTAGTTTTGCTAAAGTGAATTAAGACCACGGAAACAGTTAAAGTTGTTTGATGGAGTAATGCCCTTTTGCACTAGTATATTCCTTGTTTAACTGTTGATACCTAACACTTGTTTTGATAAATTTAGTTTGATGATTCACGTGATTAAAAAGATTTTTAAGGGATCACTGTTAATTTTAGAGTACTTAGTCGTAATTTTTATTGTTATGAGGGTTCAGGTATATGGCTGAAGTCAGGTAAATTTTTGAATTCTGTGATTACTTGTGTAATAACCAGGTACTTGGAACATTCCGTGACATATATTATATATACATACATATATATAATATACATATTATATATATATATATATATATATATATATATATATATATATATATATATATATATATATATACATATATATATATATATATATATATATATATATATATATATATATATATATATATATATATATATATATATATATATATATATATATATATATATATATATATATATATATATATATATATATATATATATAAAGTTTGTTAGAGGTAAAACCAAAAGAATAACACCTATAAATTTTATCAGCCCATTGCACTCACATTTTTGATGACACTAAACCGAAATGTTTTGTCGCTTGAAGGACACTCATCGGATTTCGAAAGGTTGTTGAGGTCGTTTAGATTTTCCAATTCGGAAAATGCTGGAGTGACGGGGCCTCATTTTGAATGTCAAAATCTGATACTTCTGTAGGTTTCTACTCAACCGGGCGCTTTTACCCTCAGGAGAGAGGGAATGTTGATAATAGATAAGAGACAATCATTCACATAACAGCATCTTTAGGATTACAGTCAGAGTTCAGTAAATTACACACAGAGTATGCATCTGCGTTTTTATGGTAATTACTAGTGTAGCTATAAAACAGAAATGATTTTCCACACATTTTTATTGTTTGAACATGAATGATTATGGCATTAACTGCGCAATAAACATTAAGCCAAATACTGCTAAGCCTCGTGCTAATATTCTAGACAAGGTTCTCATCCAATGGCTCTTCATCAAATTTTTGAGGATTTTCAAGTACCATACCACTCATTTTCAAGTACCATACCACTCATATAAACATTGAGTAGTTTAAGGTTCCATGATCAAAGAAACTGTCAGGATCATATATCTCTTGACCAGAGGTGAGAACCTCGTAGTTGCTAAAATCTTCCATCAATGTTAATAACTGTAAAGGGTGAATTTGTTATGAGCATCAAATTACTCAACGGTTCTCACTGATTAACAGTACTGAATCTGAATGTCAGGAAATAGCATGCAATTCTATTTCTGTAAACCCGTGACAAGCCTCAGTAAATCTTATCGATTTATTAATTAACCCTTAATGGACGGGAATCCTCATATGAGTACATAGACCAGGTTTTGGGTGATGGGAGGGAATCCCCGTATGAGTATTAATATTACGCGCTATACTGTTTGAGTGAATTTAGCGGGAAAGAGGTTCATAGCACTGCAATGGTCCATAAATAACTTATTACCTGGCACAGGGGAGATATCATCAGTGTGCCTTGAGATTTCAAAGGAGGATATCCTGCCTCTTTGCAGCTCCAGGACATCTTTTTATTTATTTGCTCAATAAATATACCCAAGGATTTATGTTGGTTTTATTTTTTAACTTTTATGACATTATAACAGCTACAATTGTAAGTGTGCATAGAAATATTAGAAAAAAACATAATTATATACCTCACAAAAAGTTACTGCATCTTCCCATCTCAGTAAATCTCGTAAATACTTTACAACAAATTTACTCAGAATTTCTTACTGATTTTAGTTCTTATCTGTCATGATATTGTGTGAGATGTAATTATAAATTAACAAAATAAAATAACATAAATTTTTAGAAAAAACATGCATAACTTGGTAAAATTAACATATTCTTATGAATGTCTTGTAAAAGAGGTCCCACACACCGTTGTAAATAATCACTTTCAACTTCCCGTCGAAGATAGGGAAAAATATTTAGAATTTTTTTTTTATACTCCTCTTTCCATTGATGTGTTTTTTTTTTTCCTAAAATTGGCCAACCTTAGTGTTTGCCCGGTCTGGAGGTGTGCTTGATATATACAGTATTTAGCCCGTGCCTTTTAACTGATGTAAGAAACATGGTACAGAGATCAAATTATATAACTGTTGACAGTAAACCACTAGTCAAATTAAAATTCTTGAAATACAAACCCTCCATGTACTTTATCTGAAGAGACGCTTGACAGCAGGAAGAAGCATACATCTGCCGTAAACTTCAAATCATGGCTATCTCTTTCATTATTTTCCATGTTTATTTTCTCTCCTTTAATCATTTGTTGCTAGTTTATAGTATGGTGCGTTTACTGTTGCATTTAATACTGCAGTCTCTAACAACTGGTTAAGGCTCTGTATGAATGAAGTTGGAAACATATTTGCTAGCTCTTTTCCCGGCATCTTCTAGCTCTCTTCCGTTAAGTTACATACCAGGAAACTAAGGCACAATATCTGTGTTAAAAATGTAGCCGTACACTTTCTTTAATGTTGTATTGTCACATGCTCACGAAATCACGATTTAAGCAGATTTTAGAAATTCATTAGTTCGAAATCTGGCAGCAAAACGGCGAAAGAGGCCAGTGCAGAGATGCCTTTAGCTTGATGCCTAAGGAATTATGGCATACAAGATATTCTCCCCTGGATTTTGGTGGCATGGTGCAGAACAGCAGAGAGGCATTCTCCGTGTTCTTTTTTATTCTCAAGTGTCACTGTTGTAACGATTCGCGTTCAGAACGAAGGCTGTTCTGTATTGGCACTTTTGTTTCTTTACACATTAAAACAACATTCATTGACATTTACTCGGATTCCCTAATATGAAAGGGGAATGGCATAGGCAATGCAGCAAAACTAGTTTCATCAATAATTTTCATCCAAAAATATTAGCATGAATGAGAGCAAACGATAATTAGCATTCCAGCATTGTGGCTTATGGGTGATCATCAGTGACATCTGAACCACCAGCAATAATTCCTGTTGTATTTGTTCCATTTTCTGTAACGTCATAATGTGAAATAAACATCTTAATTCATGTACTGGATTTCATCAAGTTACCTGTTTAAGCTATTCACACATCCTTGTTTGTGGCTTCTGAGAGAATTACTGATCTCGAAAACATGGAATGCCGAATGATAGCCTCATTATTCACAGTGAAACGAAACGCTTAGCAGGTACAGGGCCCTTACCTTAATGAAAATAGAATTTCACCACATACTTATTTGAATTAAGACTAGAGAAACAGTAACGACAAACCAAATCATAATTCAAAACCCACTTTCAGTGGGATATCTCAATTATCTCTTTAAAGGAGGAGAAATTCCATTACGCTAAATGTAATAAAAAAAATATTTTTCTTTAATGAACATCAGATTTCAAAAAGTCGTATTTGCAACCAATGCCATATATGAAGTTTCAAAAATAAAAAAAGTTAAAATTCAAAAGTACTTGCTATGAAAATTGAATTAATATTCTAACAGCGCCAAAAAAAACAAAGATAATGCCTCACCTTTATTAGAGTATGTATAACTTATTCCAACTTATTCTGACAAAAATATCACATGCAATAGTTTTATTTTGAATCCAACTCTTTTCTATTGGATGCCTAGTTTGCAATTAATTCCATTAATACTACCCAAACTTCAAAAGCTCGCTGTATTGCAGCTACACCTTAATATGCAGTGTATTCAAAATTTATGGACCATATAAAAACTTTTTGAAAACATGCTAAAGATATTGGAATTTAATTTCTAATTATTCTTTTACAGAAACGATAAACCTGCATCACACGAAGATATAACAAACATGTTTCATTTACAGTCAGACTTAACTTAGGATCTGATGAGAAGAAAATTACCTCGCTTCTTTCTGTCGCTGAGTTATCAAAAGATGAGTAACAGTCATCAATGAGATTATTGTAAATGATTGATGGAAAAGCGCGAAAAGAAATATTGGAAAAGACAGGTCAAAAAGCTACCTTCTATACCATACATTCCAAACACCATACTCATTAGCTGTTTCTAGGCCCGATAGGGTCAAACATGTTGAGATACGAAGCAGTGAAAAGGGTGGTATTGGTGAAAGGAGCGCCCTGCGTATTTTTAGAGTCAAGGCTTCGTAAGGATATTAATTGCTAGGCCCATCGGCCTACGAGCGTCCAAAGCAAAGTTTTGACTTTTCAGTGTTTGGTTCTCTGACCTCTAAATGAATTTCACTAATCAGTTCTTCCCATCTCACTGTTATTTCCATCTTCTACAATTCAAATTCAATCTTTAACTTAATTCTCAGTTCGACTTCTCTTATATAAAAAGAAATCTGGCTGGGTGGGGGTGGGGTGGGGAGGAGTTGGAGCAGGAAAGACCTAAAGTCAGAATGATGCTTTTATACATACCACTTTCCTGATGACCCCATAATCTCTCAGATTGTTACATATTGTACAATACACATATAATCAAATAAAATAGAATTCTAGTGTCTTATGGTTCCTGTATGTATCCTCTTATGTTGCTACTGACTTGTCTCTTATGTCAAGAATAATATGAGCAAAGAAACAAAATCTGGTGAAATAAAGGCTTGTGAGAGGAACAAACCAGTTTTTTTCCCTCTCTTTTTTGATGGCGTCCCTCCGTGTGTCCTCAGCGCCTGCAACCTCATCATTTGTCTTAAGCTTTTTCGCTGCCACAGGCTTCTCAGCTCGTGGCCACGACACACTACCCTTCTCTTAAAGGGTCTTCCTTGGCTTCTCTTCTTATTTCCCTTCCTCCTACGAGCTTCCCCTCTACATAGCAGTAGGCTCTTTGTTATTATTCTGTTTCCCACATCTTGTATTTTTTCCTCTGTCGAATATATATATATATATATATATATATATATATATATATATATATATATATATATATATATATATATATATATATATATATACATACACACACACATATATATATATATATATATATATATATATATATATATATATATATATATAAACTTTTCTCGCAATTCTCCAATCGTGAACTTCAAGGAGAACGCATAAGACAATTAATTTCAATCAGTTATTACCGGAAAGGTGAATGTCACGAAAGAGAGAAGGAAAAGAGAAATAACTGGACGAAGATTCTGAAAGACATAATGATTTCTACATCCCTTTCATCATGTTCCCTGGCGACTTCAGTATCCTGAAAGTTATAAAAATCAACATTTACTCATCAGTCAGAAAATACATACTGAAGAAAGCTGACAAACTTGTTCCGGAATTCAGGATTTTAGCCACATTTGCTGGTTATTTATAATAATGAGCAAAAAATGCATGTAAAGCTATCACCTTTTTAGTAATTACAAGTAAATTCGGAAATACTAACCTTTTTTATAAAAGAAATGACGCGAAGCTACAAAACAACTAGAGATCCTTGCCAGAAATATCAACATAATGGTTATAATGCGCAAATTGCCCCTTTCGTTTGAGATATATATATATATATATATATATATATATATATATATATATATATATATATATATATATATATATATATATATATATATATATATATATATATATAGCACCATGTGGTAGGGGTGTAAAAATACTACCACCGTAGGTCCTGCGTGTCGTAAGAGGCGACTGAAAGGACAGCTGCTGCCTTGCAGTCTTACTTTTTAGTAAAAGGCGAGGCCCACAGCCAATAACTGTGTTTGATGACAGCAAGGGCATGCGGTCGTAAAAACCACTTTGCCAAACAATGAACCATTCCTAATGTTGTAAGAAATATGAATGCAGCTAGGGCGTCCCCTGTAAGCGACGCACGTCAGAATCCCCCTACTGGCTTGACAAATGGGCGAGGGGTACCGCAGGGCTCACGACTGCGGCCACGACGTTAGTGAAAGAGTGGAAGATTAGAGCAGGTACATGGAACGTTGGTACTCTAACAGGAAGACTGAGGGAGATAGTGGATGTGATGGAGAGAAGGAGGATAGATTTCTTGTGTGTGCAGGAGACTAGGTGGAAAGAGAGTGGAACTAGAGAGATAGGAAATGGGTATAAGCTTTATTACAGCGGGTCACGAGAGGGGAGAAATGGAGTTGGAATTATAGTAAGTAACAACTGGAAGGAAAAATTGGTAGTAGTCAAGAGAGTAAATGATATGCTTTTAAAGATTCCAGTAATAATAGGGGACAAAGTAGTAAATATAAAATCAGCATGCGCCCCTCAGATGGGGTGCCATGAGCAAGAGAAAGAATTATTTACACAAGAGTTTCAGTCTGTCATTAGAACAGTAAGGGAGGAGGAGAAACTAATAACAGGAGCTGATATGAATGGCAAGGCGGGAAAGAGAAGAGATGGATATGAGGAGGTGCACGGGGGCCATGGGTTTGAAATTAGAAATGAAGATGGGGATTATACTGTATATTGGAGATGGCTCAGAGTTTTGAATTGGTGTGCATGAACACATGCTTTCAGAAGTTGGATAAGTACTTGATAACGTATGAAAGTGGAGGAGTGCAAAGCCAAATAGATTACATCCTTGTTAGAGGAGCGACAAAAAGCAAAGTGATCTTGGGAGAAGCATGTGTTAAACAACATAGGTTAGTGGTGACGTATTTGAAAATGAGAGGGAGGAATCCCAAAAAGAGAAAGAAGAGATCTAGAATTAAGATTTGGGAACTTAAAGGATAAAAGGGGGAGCAATTTACGAGGACTGTGAGAGAGAGAGTGAGATGTCAGAGAAGGGGTAACATAGAAGTCAGACAGGGTAACAGAGCTGAAAATATGTTGGCAGACATGAGAGAAATATGTGGGGGTCGGGGGGAAGCAGAGGAACTGGTGGGAAGAGCCAATGATGGAGATACAGGACAGAGAAGTGAAGAGAGCATTAAGTAAAATGAAGAATGGTAAAGCACCAGGTCCATCAGAGTTCCAGACTGAAATGATCAAATTACTAGGTACAGAGGGGGGAAAAATGGATGCTGGATTTATTAAAAGCTGTATGGGAAGAGGAAGAAATGCCAAGGGACTGGGAGGAGAGTCTAATGATATATATATATATATATATATATATATATATATATATATATATATATATATATATATATATATATATATATATATATATATATATATATATATACAAGCAGAAGGGAGATGTCATGGATTGAAAGTTTTGGAGAGGACACTGGATGAGAGATTAAGAGAAATTGTAAAGATCGGGAAACAGCAGTATGGATTCATGAGAGGGAGAGGGACAGTGGATGTCATCTTCATAGTAAGACAGCAACAGGAAAGAGGCTAGAGGGAAACCTGGAGCTGAAGTGGACAGTAGGACGAAAGCGGCATGGGGGAAGTGGAGAGATGTAGCTGGAGTTGTAAGTGATAAGAAAATGCCAATCAAGCTAAAAGTCAAGATCTATAGCACAATGATAAGACCAGTGTAAATGTATGGATCATAAACAAGGGCTCTAAGAAGAAAAGAGGAAGTAAAGTTTGAGAGAATAGAGATGAGAGTGCTTAGGTGGATTATGGGGTTATCGCTGCTTGAGAGATTGGAAAATGATGAAATAAGAAGAAGAGCAGGCTTAGCAAAGATAACAGAGGTGATAAGAGAGTCACGACTGAGATGGTATGGGCATGTGTTAAGGATGGATGACAAGGAGGGAGTGAAGAGGGCTTGGGAAGGACCTGTTAGAGGAAGAAGATCGAGAGGGAGACAGAGAAATAGATGGCGAGATAAAGTGAAGGAAGATATGGAGAGAAGAGGCTTGATGGAGGATGATGCCTTTGATTGAATGAAGTGGAGAAGGCGCATCAAGCAACCGACCCCTTAACGTCGGGGTAAGTGGTGGGAAAGAAGAACATATACATATACATATACATATATGTATATGCGTGTGTATGTATGTATATATAATGCAACTATACATTACCGTCTGAAATTTTACAAAAATATATACCAAAATGTACCTGATTAAACTAACTCTAACTAAATAATAAAAATAATTGAAGAGCCAGGCATAAGCTAAGTGTACCCCGTTCATTATTCTAAAATGGTTTTTGATAATCAAATGTATTCTGCGATAATCTAACTATTGTGTTTTTGTTATGTTCAAAGGAAACGACAAAATACCACATTCTCAACGGAAGTAAAAAACTACTATTGTATATTGAAGTCGAAACCCTTCTGGAAAGGAAAGATACAAAAAATAAAACAAAATAAAAAATGCGATTTACGGGTTCATGTGGTGATAAGACTATTCTCCAGATAAATGGGATAGTGTCAAAAACATTATTTGGGAAAAGAGATGAACATAACACCACGTAGAAATGTCTCACATGTAAAAAATGAGGTCATGGCTCTCTGATTTAATAGCTGTAGCAGTGGAATGACCGGAAATGTCCACCCCACATACTCTCGAATAAGGGACAGATTAGGTTTTAATTTATCTCCAAGAGCTAAGATAGAAAAAAAAGTAAAAAATTCGCTGAAGTTTGCAGAACGATCGAATTTTCTGTACAACAAATAATGCTGTATTAGGAGCGGCCCATGAAACCCATGAAATTTTCAGCCACGGTCCGGTGGTGGTCTGTCCTATAGCGTTGTCAGACGCACGATCATGGTTAAGTTTAGCCTCAAATAAAATAAAAACTACTGATACTAAAGGGCTTCAATTTGATATGTTTAATGATTGGAGGGTAGATGATCAACATACCAATTTGCAGCCCTCTAGCCTCAGTAGTTTTTAAGATCTGGGAGCGGACACAAAAAGTGTGGACTGAGAGACAAATAGCCATGTCAACAGTTTTCTTTGACAGAAAATTAAAAGATGTGCATGATTTTCTTTAAACAGTCTTAGCAATTTACACTATGTATTTTGTATACAAGAAAGCTGAATTCATTTCAGTTAATAAGAGATGCTGTATTGCACAGGCATAATGATGAGTGATTGGTTAAGATTTCTTAGGCGTAACAGATATCATACATACGACCGATCTGAATACCTAGAAGTGAGAGAAGAAACAAGTGAATAACTGGTAACGAGAGTAAAGCTAAAGTAAGGAGTAATTGTCTGAAAGCTAATAAACCAACATCATCTGTTCAGATATTTTTTGACAGACAAAGAAAGGAGCAATCCGAGACTTGTTGCCAAGCTCAAAGAGAACAGCTACGAGAAGAAAGAGGAACTGCTTGTTGAATCACTGGTGAAAACACGGAAGATTATGTACTCATCGAGTGCGTAAAGTCGCCAGATAATAAGAATAAACGGGTGACTATGACATCTCAAACCAAGTAAGGTCTCAAGGTAACAGGGCGAAAATGGGTTGTATACTTTCAGGATATACTGGTTAGCGGCTAACAAGTGCAACGATCTACTCTCAGGTTGTATAAGATCACTAGATAAAAGGGTGAGAGGTGCAATGATCGAATAAGGTTACAGGATAGCAGATGTAAAATTGGTGGTAATAGGCGCTCATATTATATATGGTCACCGGATAACGGGAGTAATAGGGATGACAATCTACTCTTAGATGGCATAAGTCAATAAGTAACAAGATTAAAACAAAAGACAATTTACAAACAGATTGTATAAGTCACCGGATGACATGAGTAAAAAGGGCGACGATCTTACCTTCGATCTAAGTAAGTATATTTTAGTTTAACCAGACCACTGAGCTGATTAACAGCTCTCCTAGGGCTGGCCCGAAGGATTAGATTTATTTTTACGTGGCTAAGAACCAATTGGTTACCTAGCAACGGGACCTACAGCTTATTGTGGAATCCGAACCACATTATAGCGAGAAATGAATTTCTATCACCAGAAACAAATTCCTCTTGTTCTTCACTGGCCGGTCGGAGATTCGAACTCGCGACCAACAGATTGGTAGCTGAGAACGGAAACCGCTCACCCAGCGAGGAACCTTACCTTCGATCAAATACAGCAACTAGATAATCGAGAAAAAGGGGTGTACTCTACTACCACACAGTATAAGATCACTGAGTATCACTATTAGAAGGGAGCAAGGATTTATTCCCAGATCGTATGAAGTCTGTGGATAGCAGGAGTAGAAGGTGACACTCTATTGGATAAAGGGCTTATGCTCTAGATAATCGAGAAAAAGGGGTGTATTCTACTACCACACAGTATAAGGTCACTGAATATCACTATTTAAAGGAGGTAAGGATTTACTCTCAGATCGTGTGAAGTCTTTGGATAGCAGGAGTAGAAGGTGACACTCTACTACTGGATAAAGGGCTTATGCTCTAAACTCAGATGGTAACGGGAGTGACTACTTTCAGACTGTATAAGATGGCTGGATAACAGGCATAAAAGGTGTGACAAACTGTTCTAAGATCACGTAAGGTAATTGGATAATGGAGTAAGAGGGGTGAAGCTGTACCCTCAAAATGTGTAACAGACACAAAAGGGGTGATCGTATCCTCTGAGATTATATCAGGTCTTCAACAATCGAAGTAAAAGAGGCGACAATCCTCTTTAAAATCATATAAGGTTAATTGATAACTAAAGTAAAACAGGTGACGATGTCCTCTCGGAGTGTATAAAGTCATTCAACCGAATGAGCAAACTGGGTGTTGTTGTGCTCTCAGATGGTATAATGTCACTAAAAAAACAAGGGTAAAGGGTATGAAGATATACTCTCCGACTGCATCAATTTACATCACAACAGGTTTAAAAGGTGATGATCTATTCCCAGAGTACATAATGTTACAGGATAATAGTAATAAAATGGGTGACGATCTACACTCATATTATACATCATATGGTAACAGGGGTAAAAGTGGTGACAATCCACTTATAACAATGAGGTCTCTGTGACGAGTAAATGTCGTGATGATGTACTCTAATAACTTACGAGGTCATTTGATAATAGGAGTAACACGGATGATAATAATATACCCTCTGATTAAATAAAGTTACTGGATAGCAGACATAAAAGGGATGATGTAATTTCAGATTACTTCATTGCAGAAAAGGAGAAAATAAATGGGCCATGATGTACTTTCAGATCGTATGATATCACTGCGTAACAGGGGTAAAAGGAGTGATAATATACTCTCAAACCATATAAGCTCAGTGGATAACTGGAGTAAAAGGAGTGATGATTTACCCTAAGCTCAAAAAAGATTATTAGACAAGAGGATTAAAGATGTGACAATATACTCTGGGGTTGTATAAGGTCATTATTTAGGAAGATTAAAAAGAGTAATGAAGACCTTTCAGACAGCATAAGTTCACTATCAACAGGATTAAACAGGCTGATGGTGTACTTTCAGATTGGATTGAAACAGGTGACAATTTATTTCAGACCTTATTAGATCTCTGGATAATAGAATTGAAAGGGTTGAAATGTCTTTCAGATCATGTTAGGTTTCTGGATAACAGGATCAAAAGGGATAGCGATGAACTTTCAGGTCTTATATGGTCTCTGGATAACAAAATTGAAACGGATGACGATGTACTTTCTGATTACGTATGGTCTCAGGATAACCAAATTAAAAGGGTTGACGATGTACTTTCAGATCGCATATGGTCTCTGGATGAAAGGATTACAGCTGGGATGCAAGGTCAGACTCGGTCGCGAATGCCTTGAAGATAAAATTTGAGATGACTCCAGAGGTTGACAAGATAATGACCGAAACTCAGTTAGACATAGAACTGAGCTGAAATAAAGATTTTTGTCTGAAGCCATGCTTTTGTTTCGAAAAAAGATAATGAAAGAGTAGCTAGCATAAATAAACAAAACTGAGAATAAAAAGTTAGGGTGGTTACGAAGAAATCTTATCTGGGCATGATATAAAAGTAGATGAAAAGGACTCAAGCAACGGAAGTCGTGATATGGAGGCTCTAAACTTGAAAATATGAGAAATATAAAACAAACCGTTACAATAACCGCACGAAAGGTATGGACAAGAATAAAAAGACACACCAGGGCAAAATTGAAAATGTGATCATCGGCGCAGCTAACCGACACGGGGCTACTGAAGCAGCAGTGGCATGGATGGCAACAGCTGCAGGTTCTCTATCTTTCTCTGTCACTCTCTTTTCGCATGCAACAAAGATTTTGTTTCTTTTGAGCTTACCTTTAAATTCGTGGCCTTTATTCACAGCAGTCCTTGGGCAATATTACTCCTCCCGTCAGCTATAATTCAAAAGTGATATCGGAATCTTTTGTAGTATTACAGCGAAATGGAACGTAATTCAAACCATTTCTGGATAGACCATTCCATATTTTAGGCATCATTTTCCAATATATTTCTTGACGTTTTGAATATAAAAAAGAAATTTTCGAATCGACTTTTGGAATAAAGTTATCACAAAATTTGATGGCAAAATAAATTCTTTGGAAATATAACTAAAATTTTGTAAAATTCTTTACGTATATTTCATCAAACAAAAGCTGAAACGAACCCAAGTGCTATTCACATAAACCTATATTTAAAATCTGTACACACACGTATACACACGTACACGCGCGGACACGCAGACGTGTATACGTATATATATATATATATATATATATATATATATATATATATATATATATATATATATATATATATATATATATATATATATGTATATATATATGTATATATATATATATATATATATATATATATATGTATATATGTATATATACATATATATATATATATATATATATATATATATATATATATATATATATATATATATATATATATATATATATATATATATATATATATATATATATATATATATATATATATATATATATATATATATATATATATATATATATATATATATATATATATAATATATATATATATATATATATATATATATATATATATATATATATATATATATATATATATATATATATATATGTATGTATATATGTGTGTGTGTGTGTGTGTGTGTGTGTGTATGTATGTATTAGAAATAATCAACACACAATCTCATGTGGAACACAAATGCGTTTCTGAGTCACATCAGGATCGAATCCAGGTCTTTCAATTGAAAGACGAGACCACTGCCAGCCAAGCCACACGAGTCATAAAAGAAGTTGGAACCTCAGTGACACTGTACCTAAGGCTTTACCTGGGCAGGCTAACTACCTCGGATACCAGCGTGTTTTCCCCAACTTCCCGACTCAGCAGTGACCCAATTGACAGCATTTCATTCGAATTATCCTTTTTGGGTGAATATGATAGAAACAATGAACACACAATCATGCTAGCCGGCCCAGGTAAAGCCTTAGGTGCAATGGTACTTAGATTCTAACTACTTTTATGACTTGTGTGGCTTGGTTGGCAGCGGTCTTGCCTTTCAGTTGAATGGGTTCCATCCTAATGTAAGTCAGAAATCTATGTAAATATATATATATATATATATATATATATATATATATATATATATATATATATATATATTATATATATATCTCTCTCTCTCTCTCTCTCTCTCTCTCTCTCTCTCTCTCTCTCTCTCTCTCTCTCTCTCTCTCTCTCTCTCTCTCTCTATATATATATATATATATATATATATATATATATATATATAAATAAAAGGAGGACGCAAAGGAGTTGATGCATGCTTCAAGTTTATTTTCAGCCTACATTCCGAAGCAAGGCTTCATCATCAGCACTAAAATGCAAAAGTTAAAGCAATCAAAATTAAGAGAGATAACTCAGAAAAAAAGCATTAATGTAAACATATTATCCTGACAACAGGAACATACAGTTAGAGCCAACCTAACAACTCAAAATATGGAAAAAGAGTGACCATGAAAGGCACTCAGTTGCTTGTTGGTTAAAGACTCGAGGATATTGAAAGAGGTTTCATCAGCAGCTTGCCTGACGAATTAAAAAACAGTTGTAGGAAATTAAAGATTTATACTGTTTAGTATATCCTTATGTTGGAAAACTTTTTCCTACTCAACTATAGCCTGTTCTACGACTGACACCACGATGAGAGTCGATTCGCACTTTTATTATTCTTTTGGTGGAACCAGTGTAAGTCTCGAGATTGCATCCCGGGCAAGTAATCTCATAAACCACCTTAAAACGCATACGGTCGGGCACAGTGATCCAATTATTCTTGGACTCTTTAGATTTAGGATGAAGACAATAAAAGTATATACTTCTTTAAAATCTGTGTTAACGCAGTTAAAAAACTTATTATTCGTATGTGCACGCGCACAGGCTCGCGCCCGCGCGCACAAGTGTGTGCATATATTTGTCTGCTACGGGATGTGTACGAAATCATTTCCAACCCCGGCTCTACAGCCATCTTCTATAGGTATACTGTATATTAGGCATGTTTAAAAAAAAAAGTTAGAAATAATTTCACTTTTGTAAGCAAACTAAAACTTTTAGTTCCCCTCTACATAGTGTTTGGCCATCACACACACGTCTTTTGGGTTACTCATCTTTTACCTTGTACCAGAATTCCCCCAACCTCCCCTCTGGGCCTTATTCCCCTCACCTCCCTTTCACGAGGACGTTAAGACCGGAGTAGCAACTCCTGTAAGCGACGGGGAGTCACAGCCAGGAGCTTCCAGATGGGAATGGTTGCTACGCCGCTGCTACATAACGGAGCACTCTGGGAATGAAAAAGATGAAACTGCACGCAGACTTTTGCTGTATAAATTCTTATTAAACTTTTTTATTTTTTCAAATACGGCTTGGATGAGCTTTTAGGCCAAACGTGTTAATGAACTTCTCATCTTGAATGATAACAGTTAACCCTTAATTGACGAAGGATCAGGGTAAATGATTCAGCAATCACAATTCTTAATGATTCTTCATCACGTCAAGTTCAGTACCTCTCCTACCGTTTTAACAATAAGGAATGTCAAAGAAAAAATGCAATTTTTACTTTTGTTGATTTCGTTCGGTCTGTGAGTTGGTAAGACCTTACCATGTAGGCTTATTCATTCAACCTGGATTAGAATGATTTGGAATTATACATTTTTATTACACTAAATAGTCAATTTACTCTAGTATGAAATATAAAACGACCATTTAATGGACATGGCGATTTACGAAAAGCCGATATTGCCATGCAGCTCCATGGTCAATCTAGAAATAAAATTCAAATGTGGGATATTACATACTCAGTTCCTCTTACCTGGCATGAAAATCCAATTACTGAATTCTTGATTAACCTCAACAACCTCACATACCAGTTTCCATACAAACCTCCTGATGTCTATGACCCTTGACTATTCAGCTGTGTGCGGCAACATAACTGATTTGTAGAAGTGTTAGCTGTTGCTCATGAAATGTACAAACGTTGCAGAGAACATGATATGTGGGAAAGTTTTGCCTGCAAATAGTAAAGAATTTTTCCTAGGAGGAAAAACAGAATTCATATGAGATAAACTAATAATCAGTGCAAGGCGGATGTGTCAAGCAAAAAAAAAAAAAAAAAAAAAAAATCCTTCAAGATCAATATCTGACAGACTGATGCTGACGGCCCTGATAGTTACTCCACAAAGCGCTACAATAAAAACAT
>JANJGK010000012.1:39857221-39864721 GCA_039081455.1 Macrobrachium rosenbergii | reverse complement strand
CTTCCTACCATAGCCTTCATTTTCATAGAAATGCTACAGCAGCCTTATATTTACTCATCACAGTAATATAATTTGTTATCCATTTAGCAAATATATTTTCAATACAGTTCATTGAGAGCAGTTTGATGGTTGTGTGCAAGGCTGAGACAGTCCTATGATTGGTCTGTCTGTGCCATCGGCTACGTGCCCACAAGTTTTACTTTTATTCTCTGTGGTGTAAGTGGCGTTACAATTACTATGGCCATTCACGCACGTATGTGTACGTGCACTTCATTATACGTGTACATTCCAATTTATGCATATACATCATATATCGTGGAGTTGAAACTACTATATTAATTAAAAGCTACTCTATTTCCAACAGATACGGGTAGAAAACTATTTGCGACAAGAAATTGACGTGTAGGCCCATGCCCTGTCGTTGTCTCAGAATATAAGAATTTGATGTGTAGACCTATGCCCTGTCATCGCCTTAGAATATAAGAATTTGATGTGCAGGCCCATGCCCTGTCATTGCCTCAGAATATAAGAATTTGATGTGCAGGCCCATGCCCTGTCATTGCCTCAGAATATAAGAAATTGACGTGTATGCCTAACCTCTCAGTGATATTAACATTTGACAAGGCTTCATAAGTCTATGCTTCATTTCAATTAATGTGGTTTATGCGGGATTGCTTATTTAAGCCAACACCAATTTAAAAGAAAGAAAAGCAAGATACTTGTGTATTTAGGCTGAGCACGATAAAAAACAAAGATGCACAGACAGAATGATCCAAGATCTTCATAATGATATATAACTTAATATATCTTTTATCAGAGATATCAATTTGCATACTTCACAACTCCGAGAACTCAAATCTGTGGTGTCATGGTTCATGCACGTAAGTCAACATGACCGAAAGAAGTCTAACCCTTACTAGTAATCATTCGGACTGTTAACTATTATGACGTCATTCCACCTTCGAGAGCCTGCCAGTCACTGGTGTGCAGTGGGCGGGGCTTAGCTGCAAAGCTAGGATGACTCTGCTATAGTGTCCAATCCATAGTTTTTGAGGTCGCTGAGATGAATAGTGACACTCCTGATGTCCTTCAAGTTCAAGTTCAGCTCTGATAGGAAGGAGGGGGTGAGAAAGGGTTGGTAAGGGGGTGATATGTAAAAATAACCGAAAATGACAGATATTAGTCTAATGCATAGTTTTTAAGGATGATGAGATGAATAGTGTCATTCTCAGTGCCCTTTAAGTCCAAGTTCATCCCTGATAGGAAGGAGGCATGAGAAGGGGCGGGAATGGGATGACATGTAAAAATAACTGAAAATAACAGATATTTGAGTCTAATCCATTGTTTTTGAGGTCACTAAGATGAACAGTGATACTCCCAATGCCCTTAAAATCCAAGTTCAACCCCAATAGAAAGGGGGGAGGGGTGAGAATGGGTGGAAAGGGGTGACATATAGAAATAACTGAAAACGACAGATGTTAAGGTCTAATCCATAGTTTTCAAGGTCACTGAGATGAACAGTGACACTCTCGATGCTCTTGAAGTCCAAGTTCAGCCCCAATAGGAAGGGGGCTGGGTGGGGGCAGTGAGACGGGGTGAAAAATAAAATGTCAAATCTACAGATATTAGCGTCTAATTCATGGTTTTCGAGGTTGCTGAGATGAATATTGATGCTCCTGATGCTCTTTTCCAAGCTCAGCCCCAATAGGAATAGGGTGTTGAGAAGGGGTGAAATATAAAATGTTAAAAATGCTGGACAATGTAACAGAAGTAACTATCTTAACAGGAAAGGGAGAGAGAGAGAGTATGTGAGGGAGAGGAAATGAGAGAGAGAGTAGAGGGGGTGTTGAGATGAGAGAGAGAGAGAGTAATAATAATAATAATAATACTTTATTTCCAATATTTACATTGGGTATTCATAAAATATAAAATCACAATTAGTAAAATCATCTTACAATTACTCAAAATATATGTTACCTATACATAGGAAAATTTGTTAAGAATCAACAAATCGACTAAAACTTCAGTAATTAAAATTCATTAATAATAAAAGAATATCATAAAATTAGAAAGTATTTACGTAAAATGTAGTGAGTAAAAATTATTCATCTTGACTATTAAAATACATTATCATAAACCACATAAGCTGTGTTTAAAAGAATTCATGTACAAATAGTATCAAAATAACACAGTAAAACAAAAAGCATACCTGATTATAAAGGACTAAGGATGTCCTAACTTGTAAATAAAAGCACACTTATCCATAAGTATTATCTAAAACTAAGTGCAATATCTATAAAAGTACAGTAGTGCCTTCAAGCACTTTTAATATGACCATTAAGCATAACGCTCAGAAAACTCACACTAATCGGAACCATTTAGAATTATTTTCTTCAAGTGTTCATTAAAAGCAGTGAGAGAGAGAGAGAGAGAGAGAGAGTGAGAGAGAGAGAGAGAGAGAGAGTTTATCAGTTGTCATTCAGAGTATTCCTGGGCAGCACTGCGCTGGGTTGGTCAGCTTATATATATAATATATATATATATATATATATATATATATATATATATATATATATATATATATATATATATATATATATATATATATGACTTTTTATCACAGCACCGTGATTCATATACAATCAGTAAGCTACAAACGTCCTTTAATATCCAATTCGCTCTACCTCGGAAATAATATATTTTCATATATGTTACCGAAGGGGAATTTTTTAGCTGATAATAAGTTCGTCGTCCCGTGGGCTCGAACCAGCGAAGGACAAGAACTCAGGACTACAGTGGACGCATTAACCCATCCGGCCAGCAAGTTAGGTATAAGTGGATATCGGCTCCCATATACAAATCCCCAGTCGAACTCAGGTGATTGTATATGAATCATGGTGATGTGATCTCTGTGTATCTCTGGATGAGTGAGAGAGAGGTCGTAATGGCCGCTCAGGGTTCACCTCGTGTTTAACTTCCCCCTCAAACACATTATAAATTCATATGCATGCATTTCTGTACCATTACCTGCATGTATGAAAAAAGTAACACGTTTAACAGGAAAATGGTTGATAACATTAAAATCCACAAATAAAAAAGGGGCATACACTTGAGAGTATTTCCCAATGTGCTCTGAGATAACATTTTTGTACCTGCAAAAATATTCACTAACATGTACGAAAAAGATAGCACTAAGTATAATGAATTAATTGATAAATTTCAAAAACGACGAATAAAAAACCAAACACACTGATAGTTATTTCCATATGTGCCTTGAAGAAACATTAGTGCACCCGTTAACATATTTGCATTGTACGAAAAAAAAAGTAGCAAGAATTATAATGACTTGGCTGACAAACTTTAATAGCTACGAGTCGCAAAAAAGCTCTTACACGCTAATACATATTTCGCTACATACCATGGGAACAAAATCGGAAAGCTGTATTTGTTACTTAATGAATTCCCCCAAAATCCAAGACCAACACCATTCAAAACTTCAATAAATAATGTGAAGGGAATGCACGTCGTCCCTGGAAGTGTCTCCGCAATCTCTCCGGCCTTGACAGCACGCGAAATCGTTCATTAGGTCACCGAAACATTCAAATGTCAAGATTAACGAGCGGGCCAAAGGAGCATTTCAACTACTTCAAGGCCCAATTAGACAAGTAATTATACCAAATGTTACAGCTTGGTACCGGGCCACGTGCTGCCTTTAAACCTCAAAATCATTAAGTCACAAATTGAATCACTAAATGTAGAAAACAGCAGAAATTGTCTCTCCTTTTCGCCCTTTCTTTTTTCTTCCCTTCTTTCTTAACTTTCCTACTTTCCATGCAAAGCAGCATCCAACGTGACTCGGGGGAAGTTCGCGTCTTATGATCGCCTCATGATTTACCCATAATGGAGTTAAGAGAAACTGTTAAGTTCCCAAATTTACAAAAAAATGCCTAATAACGTCGTCAACAACAGATAAGAAAGGCTTATGTAAGCTACCTCTCGCAGACTCCGAAAAATTAAGGAATTTCTCACTGAAATGAAGTCATCAACAGGTAAAAAAACAGATAAAAAACCTGTTTTAAAACAATCGTGTGGCATGCTTTATTATGAATCCGTTGAAAAATACCCACTCTTTGTTAGCATTTCAAAGCACATACGCATTATAAAGTCAAAGATATCGTGAGAATAACTACAAGGACATGGATATCTCAGGAGGCACTGGAAAATTTAAAAGCAAGACAATATCTAGAAAATGGTTGCGGATTCGTCAGTAAAATATATATATATATATATATATATATATATATATATATATATATATAAATATATATATATATATATATATATATATATATATTGGAAAGTTTTTTCTTATATGCCAAAGGCAATCGCTTTCCTTTTGATGAAAGATTACAAATATGAGTATGCCCATTTTCCTCTCCTTTTTCGTTGCCTGGTGTGAGAGTTATCACAAGGTTGAAGAAGCTTTCTTGGGTGAATACAGCTTTCATACATTGTATTCCAGAAGTAAAGACTCTCGGAGGACATTATTTATCTTATACACATGTACACGCCGCTCACGCAGAAGCACGCACACACACATGTATATATACATTCATATATAAATACATACATACATATATATATATATATATATATATATATATATATATATATATATATATATATATATATATATATATATATATATATATATATATATATATATATATATATATATACATACACACACACACACACACACATATATATATATATATATATATATATATATATATATATATATATATATATATATATATATATATATATATATATATATATATTGTCACGAAGTGATCAAGTACTTGGTTATTACACAATTAATAAGACCAAAAAGTTACCTCACTTCAACCAGACACTTGAAACCTCATAACAAAAATATTAAGACTGAATACTCTAAAGGTACAGTGATCCCTTAAAACTTGCTTATCACTTGAAAAAATCAATCTATCTTTATCAAGTTATGGGTGAGGTAACAAATAATAAGCTATAAACAGATTAGTGGAAAATGGGCATCACTTCATCAAACACTATAACGGTTTCCCTGGTTATATTTCACTTTGATAAAGGAGAACTAGACAGATATATCGTTTACCTTGTACACATTCATCAATTTCTCTAATCACTGGTGGTCAAAATGAAACACTGTACTCTTAAAACTTTAAACAAACAAATCTATTTCTAAGTTCAAAAGTTATAGCAGAGTTCACAATCTCAAAAAGATTTATTATTACTTGACTACAGTGTAAGGTTTAAGTATTTCTCAATGAAGATTAATTCACAAAACTTTAATTTATCAAGAAAGCAATTTGGTTAAGTAAAATTAAAATCATTAACTCTCACTCAAGTTTTAAATATAAGTCTGAACATCTGCAATTAGCCCAAGTGTTCACTAAAACATTAATAAAAATGGGAGTCAATACAGGTATTCACTGAAATCTCAATAATAAGTATGCACTAACAAAATGCTAAGTAATCACTAACACAAACTTTGGAAAACACTGTGTAATTATGAAATTGGAGCAATATGATAACACAGACATATAAGAATGAAATATGCAAAAATGGAAATATACCAATGGCAATTTCACTAAGACAAAAATATGTTTAAAGATTATATCAGTCTTTCAAAAGATTATCTTCACTTTTAAAAAAAGGCTAAACTTGTGTCTTTCTAAAACTTCCTCAAAGACAACACTACCAAGTCACAATTACTTGCACTTAGTAAAATATAGTTAACAGCAAGATACATTGGAACTCACTATAAGAGATATTATCCACCTCTTATCAAAATAATAATTCTCCATCACAATAACAGTACAAAACTTATCAAGTAAGAATCTTACCCTCTTCAACAGAAAATAGTAAAACACATTTTCACAATGCTCGCACAATATAAACACCTTAGATCATTCTCACAAAATTTATACACTTCATGGGTGAATTTGACAAAACTTATGCTTTTGTGGAAGGAGGATAACCAACTTTATATATACACCCTTTAGACACAATACTGTACCAGAGAGAGAGAGAGAGAGAGAGAGAGAGAGAGAGAGAGAGAGAGAGAGAGAGAGAGACAACTGCTATCTTTGAATTCCCCAAGGCAACTTCTAACTCTCTCAGATTTCCCTTGTATATATATAGTGAGTCCTAAAGGGTTACTAACTAGTCCCTTCAGTCTTTGAATAACAGATTTCTCCTTCCACCTCTCAGTATACATGATACATAAAGTATACATACATATACATTCAGGTATACATGTACGGTATACATACAGGACTGGAGCTTCAAGCTCCTTATCTCAAAATTGACATTTCCTGTCCTGGGTAAAGCAACTGGGTAAATAGAAAAAGTATTTTGCGACCAAATCTTGGGTCGGCTGTCAACGTGTCAACTTCTTCTCTCTCACTTCCTCATTCTTTCTACTCAGATTAAGAAAACAGAATAAGGCATAGGCACACAGAACAAATGTGTAACAAGCATTTGGCCGATAACTGTCATCTCATCAAGATAGGCAAAGTGGCCCTCCTAACACGACTTCACCAAACACTTGTGTCAATACAGGATGTGGCGATCTGATAATGGTTCAAAATATCTCTCTCTCTCTCTACAGCACTTAAACTTTAACTTCCACGAACTCAGTGTGTTATAAGCATGAATGATTATACGTTACAAAGTCACCTCAAAACACACGAAATAGCTGAAAATTATATCATATTTCACAACCAATGACAAATCTGTAAGCAAAACATCAAAAATTTCACAGAGACACATATCATATTCGTAGAATGGTTATATATATTACAACACATTATAATATATATATATATATATATATATATATATATATATATATATATATATATATATATATATATATATATATATATATATATATATATATATATATATATATATATATATATATATATATATATATATATATATATGATGTCACAACTCACTCTTATATTACTGTTAATTTGACGGCATGGGTACACTAACATAAAGTGTACTGAGAAAATGTTTTTGGAAAGTGGCCTGATTGTTGGAAATACATGGTTCTTGAAAACGTACACACAAATAAAGTGTACGTGAAGAGAAAAAATGGTATTACTAAAAGTGTATTAGCTCATTCACCGGTTCAGAGTAGATGGGATACCAAGTTCACGGATGTAATAGTGAGTAGAGGATAACTAGAAGTGTACCTGGTCATTATTCAAAAAGACGATAGGGTTAAGGACACAGAAGCTAAAGGAGAATATGCAGTTTTGCAATATTCCAAGATGCGGTTATGGAGTCAACAGGAAAATTTTATGCCTTCAAGAAGGTGGGATGGGAGAATAATAACAGTGAGTAGTAGGATAAGAGAATGAAAAGTTTTGAGAAGGAAAAAAGATTTGGATGCAATTGCAAGACGTAAGGGACGAATGAACTCTT
>JANJGK010000012.1:39844721-39849721 GCA_039081455.1 Macrobrachium rosenbergii | reverse complement strand
CCATGAGATATCATAATGGTCAATATCCAAACATGAATAATTCAAAATCAGAGAATTATGCAGCTCAAGGAGCTAGACCAAAAATAACATATGAAAACTGCGTGTATACAAATCATTCCACTAATGAATGCAGATGGCCTAAAATCTGTGCAGTTTGCAAAAAGATCGGGCATTTAACTAAGTACTGTTGGTTCAATAATAAGGAAGCCAGTAAAGAGACTGTAGAGATAAATAACAGTCGCCCGTAAAATAAATAAATCAGCTAACCAGTGACAATTAACCCCTCTACAGAGAAAAGAAAGTGAATCACTTCAGGGAGATGAAAGAGAAAAAGAAGAAATAGTTACAATGGAAAATGAAGGTTCATCCGCATATTCCCATGTACCTAGCAAAGAAGTAATATTTTCCATGAAAGAGGAAAGAATAAATAGAAAGGAACTGCCTGTAGTAAAAATGGAAAGATCTGTACAGTACGCATTGATTCAGGTAGTACTGTAAATATAATTGATAAAATAACTATAACCAGATATTTAGGCATTACAGAAGCTCAGATTCAGTGTCAAAGTAGAGTACTAGAAGGAGTATCAGGGAAACAGATTAAAAGTCTAGAGAATGTGAACTTGGAAATAGAGATTCTGTCACATAAATTTATTGAAAGTTTTCTAGTTTTAGAAGACAATTTTTTTTCCAGCACAAGTATTGTTATCATTTAAGTTAATGAGGGGATGTGGAATGATATTAGATTGTAGTGAAGGAAAGATTAGCTGAAACAGGATAATCGGAAGAGCGTATGTTTTACGCTTGACGAAGAAAAGTTTCACCCAAGTCTGATCAGTTTGTCTGAGACAGTTTCGACAAGCGAGACGAGCATGCAGGAAAGACAGATAAGTAACCAGAACAAGCAAGATAAAATGAAAACAGATAAAAAAAGAAATTCCCAGAATACAGAATTGTTGAGAAGTGCACATCTCAACAATACACATATAGATGATATATACTCCAATATTAATAATTACTCAGATATGAATAATGGTGATCACTAAAACACTGAATCTAACGAAAATCAATGCGCCTATATTTATGATTGCAGTAATGTATTAATAAGTTGTGAAAGTGAAGGGAAAATATTAAATGAAGTATTGCTCTTAGATATAATAGATAAATCAGATATACAGTATATAGTATAATAGAAGTAACAGAAGAAACCACTGGAGATGCTGAACTTTGTTATTTTTCAGACACAAAAGAAGAAGAAATATGTTGTGTTAGCACAGCTGATGATAATAAAGTACAATTTGTGCTCAACAGAGCAGTAACTTTGTATCCAAAATGTTCAACAAAGATATATTTGAGATCAAAAGAGGGTGTAAAGGATAAGGATTTTCTGTTATTGAATTAAGAATTGCCAGATTTTGTCAGAATGGATAATTCACTAGCCCACATGAACAATGATAACTACGAGGTTTATGTCCAAAATTATTCAGACAACAGACTAACACGATACGCAGGCATTGTCTTTTGCATAGGAATCCCTTTTAACAATCCTTTACTAACAATAGAAGAAAAAGCATTTTTCTCTACAACTGGCCAAAACTCTCAAATAAATTCAGAAGTAAACAAAACAGATTTTACAGAAAATAGACACAAGTTAATTCAGGCGTTAGAGAATTACAGAAATGTAATAGCTATAGAAGGAGATAAATTAGGAAGAACAAATGTTCTACAACATAGAATTTTGTTAGATGATGGAGCCAAGCCAATTTAATTCCTAATTACAGATTACCAATAAGCCAGAGACCCACAGTTGACAAGCTGATAGAGGAAATGAAAGAAGATGGAGTAGTAATTCCTTCTAAATCTCCATATAATTCCCCATTATTACTTGTTCCAAAGAAAGATGGTAGTTGGAGACTTGTAAAAGATTACAGGAAGTTAAATTCCAACACAGTTCCAGATAGAATGCCGATGCCAGTAATCCAGGACATGTTAGCTCAATTAGGAGGGGCCAAAATATTTTCATCCTTAGATATTTGCTTAGTGGATATTAGCGAGTACCTCTAGATGAAGAATCGAAACCATTCACAGCCTTCAGCAGACATAAAGAACATTTACAGTTTGAAGTAATGCCATTTGGACTATTGTCAGCCCCATTAACATTTGTCAGATTAATGCTACAGATCCTAGGGGACATAGAAAATGCTGCAGTATACTTGGACGCTGTAATCATTTTTAGCAAAGACTTAGAAAGTCACCTCAGGACATTAGAAATGGTTCTAGAGAGTTTAAGAATTGCAGGGCTAAAAATAAAATTAAAGAAATGTAAATTTCTGATGAAATCCTTAGAATACTTGGGTCATGAAATTATTGAAGATGGACTGCGCATGCAGGCAGGTAAAATGAAGGCAATAGTTGATTACCCAGCTCCCACTAATTTGAAAGCATTAAGAAGGTTCCTAGGTATGGTAGGTTATTATAGACCTTTTATAAAGGGTTTTGCTACTATAGCCAAACCTTTGACAGAATTAACCAAAAAGGATAGAAATTATGAATGGAAGGATGAACAAGAAACAGCCTTTCAAACACTAAAGAGCAAAATGACCAGGAACCCTGTTTGAGTCTACCCAGATTTTTCCAAAGATTTTTATTTAGCTTGTGATGCCTCAATTACAGGAATGCGAGCTGTATTGTTGCAAAAGGCAAAAACTAGAACGAGGGCAGTAAATTATGCTAGTAGAGTTTTAAATCTAGCAGAAAGAAGCTACAGTATCACAGAAAGTGTTTAGCTTTATACTGGGGTTTAAAAAAATTTAGACACATACTTTAGGTCATAAAGTTAATGTACTTACTGATCACAAACCCATTTGTGACTTATTCAAAAAGACAGCCTTTACAAATAACATGAAGTTCAATAGATGGTTCATTAGTGTGTTAAAATTTGCTCCAGAATTCAGATATATTCCGGGGAAATTTAATACCCTGGCAGATGCATTATCCAGATCTCAGAAAGACACAGAAAAATGCATTACCACTGATACCTTAATTTTTAGTTGTCAAGTAGTAGATTTAGATCTAGAACGAGTGAAAATACAACAAGAAAATTATGCAGAAATCAGACAAATAGTAAGGCATTTAATACAAGATGAATCCTTAAAACCTGATTTTCAGGTAATAAATGGATTGTTGTACAAAAGGCCAACAGAGAAGAATGGGTGTTCTCGACTATACATCCCAAAAACACTAATCAGAGAAATTTTAGAACTAACACACTCATATAAGTTAGCAGGACATCCAGGAATCAAAAAGACAAGCAGAATCATAAAGAGGAATTATTTTTGGCCACATTGTAGTGATGATGCCAAAAACTTTGTACAAAACCCTATAGTTTGTAATCAACATAAAGGTAACGTAAATCTTAAAGCTCCACTTGAAAAATATCCATCGGAATTAAATCCATTTCAAGTAGTAACTATGGACTTTGTGGGTCCATTTCCAACCACTATTAGAGGAAATAGACAAACATTAGTCTTCTTACACTATTTAACTAGATATGTAGAAACTACCAATAAGAAACAGAGATGCAGCTACAGTAGCAGAAGCTCTTAAATCTAGAATTGTCACAAGACATGCATTTCCACAAGCTCTTTTTTCGGACAATGCTGCTGAGTTTACTAGTGATCTTTAAAGAAAATATGTGAATTTTATGAAATAAATAAGTGTCAAATAACAGCTTATAAGCCAAGTTCTAATGGAGCAGTAGAACGAACTAATCGTAAAACAAAGGATATCCTGAAAACTTTAGTGAGCCCACGGGCAGAAGATTGGGACTTAGCATTAGAAGACGTACAATTCACATTGAATAACACTGTAAATGAGGCAACAGGAGAATCTCCACATTATTTGCTATATGGTTATCAGAAAAGAATGCCTAACACATTATTAGACTATGCAACACCACCCAGACATACTTATAACTATGATGACTATGTTGCATGGGACCAGACGTACTTACGAGACAATCATGAAAACAAGGGAAAAATTAAAAGAGGTCCATAACACTAATGCCAAATATTATAATAAAAGCACCATTAAACCAGACATTAAAGCAGGTACTCAAATTTATGTACAAAATCATGTTCTAGAAGGACCAAATGTAAAGGTATCTCCCAAGTTCACTGGGCCATACAGAGTTGTAGAAGTGTTAAAATTAAACAAATATAGAGTAATCAGTGAAAGTGATCTAAGGAAAAGTTAGTTCACTGGAATAATATAAAAACAGTAAAAACAGATCCATGGTCCTCTGAAATTGTAGATAACCTAAGACATGAAGATAGTGTAGATGATGTTGTAAACAAAATATATAATATGCAAAACAGACAGAGTTAAATACATATATAAATGTATATAATGTATATGGTAAAATGATCATAAATGTAATGTATGTAGATAAACCTATATATAGATATATATATAAAGAAAATCTGATAAAAGTCTATTCTTACATATGCAAAAGTGCAGCTCATCATTGTAATAGTCTTGTTTGGACTTATTTCGTCAGAAGTGGAAATAAGAAAGGGATCATTGTCGAAGAGACATGTGAATGTCAAGATGATTAAAGACTTAGGCATAATAAAAATTGACATATCATCAGTGTTAAGCAATGAGAAAAAGTTAAAAGACATTCAAAAGAATATTGGGACAATTCTGCAAAAGGGGAATAACAACAGTGTTACTTCCTTATTAGAAAACCTAAATGCAGAAGTAGAAGTGACGTACAAACCCGATCAAAGAGATCCCTCCTACCCTTTATTGGAACTGCTTTGAACACATTATTTGGAGTTGCCACTGAATCAATTGTACAACACGAAAAAGAAAGAATAGACCGGTTAGAAAAGTGGGCCGCAACAAGAGGAACAGTGATAAATAAAGTAATAAGTTCACAGAACCAAAATACAGAGCAAATAGAAAAACTAAAATGTTTCATAAACAAGGTAAATGAAAAT
>JANJGK010000012.1:39836030-39837121 GCA_039081455.1 Macrobrachium rosenbergii | reverse complement strand
TTACAACTGTTTTATTGTAATTAACAATAAAAAAACTCAACACTGACAGTATATGTACGATAGCTTTGTTAGCGAAAACCGCTGATCCTCGTCATTAACCGTTGACATGCATTGTGAACGCCACTGGAAGGGCCTATGAAATCTGATAACTTCAACGTCAGTTAACAGTTTGCTTGTCTGCCTGTATTTTGTTTGTTTGAATTGCAGAACTGTGGACGTCAAAGGTTTAAGCATAGCCTACTTAAAGAAATCATTAACTGATTATTCAAGAATTAATGATTTGAAAATTCGCTGAAATTGTCTGATCCTTTTCTAAATCGTAATAACCACATCATACTAAATACTAGGTTGAAACCTATTTACTGCCTGTTCACTTATGTTTGAAAAACCTTTACTACAAAACAAGGACTAAAGTCTTAATCATTCATTCAAAAGTAAACGTCAAAGGGTAGCAACGGTGAACTGAAAAACTGATAAAAATAATGGGTAAATTTGCTATGGTCTCGACGATATAATAATTTATCTTCGTGGATTTTTATAGCTCCTGAAGCGTTTGCTTGGGTTCGTTGTAAATTCATCAGGGTATAGCTTCAGTAAAACTGAAATGTCTTCATGGATAACTTTCAGCAGAGCAACATTGCGAAAGTAACAGAGAGTGCTGTAGAGACATAAGAGAAATTGCAATATCATAAAAACATAAGTGAAAGGGCTAATCTGTCTTCTTGTCCGCTATATTGTATAATGCATTGCAATGCTAAATCTACTCCTAGTCTCTTTGGATATAAATTCTATCACTACTCGGTAATTAGATAAGTTTCATTCATTATTAAGAGAACTAATTATGACTACTTACTGAATATCGTTAGATAACTAAAGCACTGGGAAAAGAGACTATAATGATTTGTTCATCCGAGGTGAGTAGATATGATTTCAATAAACAGTAGTAAAGAGCAAACATGCATTTCTCATTATATGTTTACACTCAATTTGCATTTATAAGTAACGCACACTTAATTTGCTTACTAAAGGAAGTTGTGAACTGACAGCAAAAGAGAGAGAAAGAAGGGGGGGGGGGGAATTTCGACGCCTTT
>JANJGK010000012.1:39816030-39823530 GCA_039081455.1 Macrobrachium rosenbergii | reverse complement strand
GGAGTAAATATAGCTGCTGGTAAGATGAGAGAAGTGTTGAGTCCCAGAGCAGATAAAGCGCATGATTTTTACAGCTACCTAGAAGTAAATATAGCTACGGGTGAGATAAGAGGTATGTTGATCATCAGAACGGATAAAGCAACTAATTTGTATGGGCTACCTGGGAGTAAATGTAGCTGCAGGTAAGATGAGAGAAGTACTGAATCCCAGAAAAGATGAAGCACCTGCTTCTAAAGCTACCTAGTTATAAATGTCGCTGCTGGTAAGATAGGAGATGTCTTGAGCTACCTGGGAGTAAATATAGCTGCTGGTAAGATGAGAGGATTGTTAAGTCCCAGAGCAGATAAAGCGCATGATTTTTACAGCTACCTAGAAGTAAATATAGCTATGGAGTGAAATAAGAGATATGTTGAGCCCAAGAACAAATAAAGCAACTAATTTGTGTAGCTACCCGGGAGTAAATGTAGCTGCAGGTAAGATAAGAGAAGTACTGAATCCCAGAAAAGATGAAGCACCTGCTTCTAAAGCTACCTAGTTATAAATGTCGCTGCTGGTAAGATAGGAGATGTCTTGAGCTACCTGGGAATAAATATAGCTGGTGGTAAGATGAGAGAAGTGTTGAGTCCCAGAGCAGATAAAGCGCATGATTTTTACAGCTACCTAGAAGTAAATATAGCTACGGAGTGAGATAAGAGATATGTTGAGCCCAAGAACGGATAAAGCAACTAATTTGTATAGCTACCCGGGAGTAAATGTAGCTGCAGGTAAGATGAGAGAAGTACTGAATCCCCGAAAAGATAAAGCACCTGCTTCTAAAGCTACCTAGTTATAAATGTCGCTGCTGGTAAGATAGGAGATGTCTTGAGCTACCTGGGAGTAAATATAGCTGCTGGTAAGATGAAAGAAGTGTTGATTCCCAGAAAAGATATAGCAACTGATTTGCATAGCTACCTAGGAGTAAATGTAGCTGCCGAGAAGATGCTGGATATGTTGAGTCACAGAAAAGATAAAGCAACTGCTTTGTATAGCTAACTTGGAATATGCCTAGCTGTGGGGAAGATAAGAGATGTGTTAAGTCACAGAAAAGATAAGGCAACTGATTTGTATGGCTACCAAGGAGTAAATGCAGCGGCTGGTAAGATGACAAAAGAAGTGTGAGTTCCAGAAAAGATAACGCATCTGAGGCAGCAGAAACTCGGCAAAAGGTTGGAAGACAAAATGTCTGTCAAGGGAAACAAACGTTTGGGATTAAGCCAATTCTCCTTTAAGCAATTGCAGAGTAAATGTTGAATGCGAATGGAAGAAAAACCGTAGCAGCTGTTAAGACTTAACTGAGTGCTTAGCCTTCGGAGCGTAGAAATCTGAACGTGAGAGAAATGTTACGATCTAAAATGATGCAGTAATAAGGTTGTAAAAAGGTGGAAAGTGTTTTAGGGTAGTTGGTCATGATGAATAATACGGAGGAAAATAGGTTGTTGTAAAGTGCAGGCACTGAAAAGGTTTAGAACGAAGGAGGAGAGTGAAAATGTTGGCGAGTCAGAATCAATGCAGTGTTGGGGGTGAAGAGCTTAGAGTACTTAGGAATCTTGGGAAGGAGAGAAAGAGAAAGGATGGCGTTGTGTGTAACAGATAGGGTCGAAACGCTGCGATGAGGCTCCGGCATAAAACTGCTGAGGCTGTGAACACTTTCTGCTTAGAACGTTTACCTTGATTCTGCAGAACAAATCCTTTCCATTTCATTCAAAGAGCAACCTCTGTTGCTATCGTGCTATCTTGGGAGATTTGAAACCCTTGACAAGAGGTGAAAAGCCTCTCTCTAAAAAACACCGCCACCCCCTTCTCTCTCTCTCTCTCTCTCTCTCTCTCTCCTCTCGTCTCTCTCTCATCTCTCTCTCTCTCTCTCTCTCTCTCTCTCATGGGGGGCTTGATAACAAAATTCTAGTTCAACACTAAAACTCGCCGCGGCGAATATGAAATTTTGCAATATATTATATCTGCCGCACACTTTATATACGAAGGGGGGTGTTTAATATTCATTTGCAAACACCAGCGAGAAGTAGTTAGTAGGCACTTATTAAAGTACGACAGTAAAAACAAAAAAAAGTCAAGAACTTGCGAAAATGTGTTCACTTCACCGTACTTTCATTTGTAAAATATAATGAGGAAGTGCTGTAATTTCCACAAATTTCTGGAGATATTCGATAAAAGGTATATCAGTGAACAGATGTGTAAAAGTAGCCAAACACCATATAATTTATTCTCTATCATCAAAATGTTTCTCATACATTGAATAAAAATTTACTGAATTTGGTGATTACAATGATTATTTTGTTATAATGCCTCAAAAAGAGAGAAAATTTAATATAAAAATGAGACCTATGCACCTATGTATGTACCCCTAGATATCTGTATACTTTATAGGACATTCAAGCTCAAGCAATGAGAAGCAATGCTTAAGTTATTTCTATAATGATAGAGGAAAACGTAGGGATATCAACCATAAGGGAACAAACAATACACCGATATCCTGGAACGAACAAGAGCGGTAAATCAAAGAGTTTGATTTTAGACATCAAATTTTAACAGCATAACCGATTATAGTCCATTTCGGATTTTTTGCTTAGGGTCTTGCCTTAATCAAATATTTCTATATATATAGTATATATATATTGATATATATATATATAATATAATATATTATATATATATATATATATATATATTTATATATATATATATATATATATATATATATATTATATATATATAGTTTATATATATATTATATATAATATATATAGTTTATGATGCATACCAAGTACCTGGTTACTACACATCTAATCGACGAAATTCAAAAATTTATCTCACTTTGGCCAGATACCTGAACTCTCATAACAATAAGAATTACGACTGATTACTCTAAAAGATGACAGTGATCTCTTAAAAAGTTCATTAATAACTTGAAAAATCAAACTAAGTTAAATAAAGACTAGTGTGAGGTATCGACAATTAAACAAGAAATATACTAGAGTAAAAGGCATCACCCCACCAAACAACTTCAGTTATTTCCCTGGTCTTAATTCACTTTAGCAAAACTAAAGGAACAAAACATGTTTATCACTTTGCCTTATGCACACATAATTAATCCTATTCATTGGTGGTCAATAAGTGAAACTGTTTTAAACATTTTGAATAATAAAATGTATAATTGGAATTCACAGTCTAAAAAAAACAAAGTTTAATTAATTCTTAAATTAAAATATTAAACAAAACTAAATCACAAAAGCTTTAAAGTATCAAGAAATTAAATTAATCAAGCAAAATTTAAACTATCAAGAATTACTCAAGATTTGAAAAGAAAATCTTAATAAATGAAAAATTAAATCAAGTATGCAATGTTAAATTTTATCAAGAAATATTTACGAAAGCTAAGTAAATAAATACTAAATTACCAGAAATATAAAATATGAAAAAAAAATCAAGAGATTGCAAACACAAAAACACACACAAAATACACAAAAGGATAGATCAATAATAATTTCACTAGGGCAAATTTCCTTATTATACCCATATTATACCATGGTAATAATAAGTAAAACTCACTTTACCTTACACAAGCTTATGAAAACCTTTGTAAAATCACTTGCATCTGCTTTAGATTCATAAAACACACTTTTTATTTGGGGCGCCATTACTATTAAAACAATTTTACTAAATTCAGATCTTAAAAGTTAAGACTAAATACCAGTGATCACAATAACACTGTATGTTAATAATTACTCTATTTTGAAGAGAGAGAGAGAGAGAGAGAGAGAGGAGAGAGAGAGAGAGAGAGAGAGAGAGAGAGAGCGAGAGAGAACCAATATGAACAGTCTCCGAAATCAGAATGAATATATCTTTTGGGATTCCAGCAGCACATGAAACACTGAAGTAACATTATTAAGGCATTTTGGAATGAGATACAACAGAAGGTTCTAGAAGAAGGAAGGTGACATCACTTCCAGCAAAGCGTTTTGAATACAATCGGGACAATATGCGATCAGAGCAATGCAATCTTAAACATTATGCAATTGCCATGTGCTCTTACTCTCAAAAGGGCATATGTGATCAGAGCCATGTTACGTAACATTTCGAAATTATTCGTCTTCTTCTCTTATGAGATGAAAGCTTTTACAGAAATCTTTACATGATCAAAACAGGACTGCAACTGGTAACTATGACTGGCATGTTTTAAAAACAAAACGAAAAAACCCGAGTTGGTTTCCAGAACGGATCAGCAATTGTTGTTCCGACCTGTCATCGTGTAACCCAAAACCAAGCTCCCTCTTACCTGAACTGATGACAAATGGCACATCTGGTCTAAAGCTCGAATCTCTCTCTCCCACTACTCCCACTACTATGCTATTATCAAGAAAGATATCAATTCTAAGTTACGCTGTTAGGTTATTTAAATCACTTACTCTTTTGAGATCTTCCACTACACTACATACATTTCAACAACCATTATCATTACACATAATACACGACAAACAGAAGAATTAAATATATCAAAACTATGGTAGGATATACATATTACAAGGCAACATCATATATATGTATATATATATATATATATATATATATATATATATATATATATATATATATATATACTGATACAACACTTGATTGGGATCAATTCTTTTTTATCAGTGCCCCTTTCTGGTATTATTTACCTAAAGCGATCGGGCAAAAATCTGCTTAACTCTTACCATAACACAAGAAACAAACTGAATTACGAGGTATTTCGGATATGGATTGAGGCAAAAAATACATGTTACCTGAACATTTTCAGCACTACCAAACTATATGACAAACTTGAAAACAAAAATATTAAAATGAAACGATATTCATGAATAAAAGTAAGAAAACACGGCAACTGCTATTTTAGTAACCTAAGTAAATAACAGGAAGTTCATGATAAACCATTTTAAGGAACTGAGAGACAGTACACATCGCTCTTTCGACTCCTCTTCCGATCCCATCCTTTGAACTGGCTCCCCAATACTCCAAGCCTTGAATCAATCAGCGAGCTCTGACAAAGAGGTGTCAGAGATGCAGAATCAATCAATACATCAACCTCCTTGAGAGAGGCGACATTGACAGCGTTATGGCCCTGGGAAGGGGAGACCTGCATCCAGCGCAACAGCTTCGACAGGTAGTTGAATAAATAGCCGAAATGGCTGTGTAAATAGTCGGCCAATGACCAAACACAGTCGATCCAAGCCTAGCCGTGCGTGTTGACTCGACCTACTGTACACCCTCAATTAACTTGACATAATAAATGGTTAACCTATTTAAACAGTGACCAAGATCTGTTGATGTCCTTGATGTACAGTGGAATATTAAACAAGATTAACAGTCAACGACATATCACACTTCATACGAAAGCAGTTGACATTAAAAGCGGGAAACCTAATGATTATTCAGAAACTGGGCAAAAGATTACGACGAAGTAACCACGAAATTACTACGAAAATTCTGGCTTCGTTGAATGCTCATAAAATCTTTGAAAAATTTTTGCGGCTTCAACCGGTGTACATGACAAGGTGGTTAAAAATTATAATTTTATTTGAGAACAAAAGTATTTTTAACAATCTGATTATAATATTTCTGCTCTACCATTACGAGAAAAAAAGTTGGTTTCTAATAAACGGAAAAAAATTCTATGGAAAAAAACTGTATGTCAGTTACTGGAAATAATTTATAGAAAGTTACAAATTGCTGAATTCGTGGATAGAGAAACAGAATACGATGCACACACCATTTAGAAATTGTTTACTTGTTGGCTGATGGTTGGACAGGACATACAGATAGATAAATGTTGTGACTACAGAAAGACGAAGAGAAGGGAGGCGGGGGGAGGAGAGAATCCGCAAAACGTGGAAACTCACATGAATTAATAATCTATGTAATGACATGACCTACGTTTCGTCATACATTAAGAAACTTTCAAACAAAATACCTGACACAAGTCAGGTGCGTAACGGTCTAAACAATTATGGCGCTTAATAAACTCATAAACAAAACCAGAAAGTACACGTTAATTAATCATCCTTCTAACGCAAGTATAATGCAAGACTTATCTTAAGAGAATCAAGCATAATATCAGCTCTTTACAGTAATTTCTCAATCATGGTATTCCATATCCCAAAACAAAACCATTGCTGCTTCGTCACGAAAAGATTTCATGTCTGGTTGTTTGCCCACATTTTCGAACAAGGGAGTAGTGTAAGAAGGCTGGGGAGGGGTAGGGGCAGGTGGCCAGTGTCAAGAGTAGACGGCCCCGTCTAGACGGTTGTCAGTTGTCGTAAAAGGAGACTTGGCGTTGTTTATAGTGTTACTTTTACCGGGGCCCCGACACCAGAGGTTCGTTAAAGCTTTTAGGGAGAACTCATAAACGTTCCGCTGAGCGACTAACCTGCCGGTGCACAAAAGCCTTGAGCTTGAATATAAAACACTGGAATTATTAAAAAAGAAAGAAAAAAAGAAATATGAAGCTCTTCCTGTCTAATAAAAAAAAATCACGTTCGCCTTTACAAGAAGAGCTTTGTGCTTTGCTAAAATTATGAAGCTCTTCCTATCTAATAAAAAAATCACGTTCTCCTTTACAAGAAGAGCTTTGTGCTTAGCTAAAATTGTTCCCAGACAGTGAGTTACGTTACCGAACGTTTATTAACTGATATCTCAACTGTATGTAATTGATTACTACTTAATCACATCCGAAATATTTTCTGATAAAATTTGTATTATCCTTCAGTAGGATTGCTTGACGTACATAATCTTCTTAAGAGGAGAGGCATAACATTAAGTTACCATGTCTACTTATTACCTTAAACATATTCAATATTGACTAAATTAAGACTGGTTACCTTTGGAAAAGCCCCAGTTATAAGTGCTTCAGCCTTCCTTAAAGAACAATGTTTACAGTTTGGGAAAATCTTACACTTCAAGACACAGATCCTGAAGACTGGAAGCATAAGTTAAGTTAAGTATACCTTAGTTTAACCAGACCACTGAGCTGATTAACAGCTCCCCTAGGGCTGGCCAGAAGAACCAATTGGTTACCTAGCAACGGGACCTACAGCTTATTGTGGAATCCGAACCACATTATACCAAGAAATGAATTTCCATCACCAGAAATAAATTCCTCCAATTCTTCATTGGCCGGCCGGAGAATCGAACGCGGGCCCAGCACAGTGTTGGCCGAGTACGATATCGACCCATCCAATGAGGAACTATGAATGGAAGCATAAAACACTGGGATTATCACCTTGTCCGTTGAGGTTAGAACCTTATTATTGGAAATTCTAAAAAAAAAAAGAACAAAAAGCAAGTGAATTTAACAATAAATGAAACAGCACGGAAAGTTATGAGGATTACGCGATCAGTAGATCATATTGGAAACAAGAAGGAGAAGGAGTGCTTTGAGGCGGTTTAGTCACGCGATAAGAATGGAAA
>JANJGK010000012.1:39803530-39806030 GCA_039081455.1 Macrobrachium rosenbergii | reverse complement strand
GCAGATGTAGGGGTTATGGTCGTCCTTGGCTGTCTTGCCCATCTCGGAGACAGTATAATGATAGACCTGCATTTCAGAATTTTGGTAGCTCAGATGCGAGAGTTCCTCACGCGAATTTTTCGAGGGGATCTTGTGATCGGCAGATATTGTCTAAAGACCGATCAGTTGTAAAGGAAAACTGGATGGGTGTTTCTTGGGATATAGGACTTCTGGGAGAACCCTCAGGGTCGAAGCCTGTTGTAATTAGGTCTGTACATGGTATAAATGTAAGGGTCTTTATAGATACAGGCACCTCCATTAATTTGATAAATTATGATTTATTCAGAATGATGTTTCCCGATCACTCTTCGAGACCTGCGAAGGAAGTTGTATGTGATGTCCAAGCAAATGGGTTACAGATTTTGGGATATGTAGATGTAGATTTATCTCTCGGGGTTAGATCTTTGACAGAACCATTTCTAGTTATACGGGGGAGTGCTTTGGGGAATATGTTATTACTGGGTCATCCTGCATGTCGGAGACGAAAGATCTCGGTTCATACGGGGTCTGCGGTATAACTGTGGGAGTGCCTGGGGTGTTTGTGCTGTATGAGGGAATGGATATGAGTGTAGTGGATGACGATGGATCGGGTATACATGAGGATCTAGGGGTGAATGCTGAACATGTGCCGGGGGATGAGAAGTGCTATAGGGGGGTTTTGACGGATGATGTGGTGCTTGGTCCGGGAATGGTTGCTATGGTGAAAGTTTGAGTGAAAGGAGTGCATAAATCCAGACAGATGTGTGTGGATGAAAGTAGCGAGAAGCTGAAGGGGGTTTTGTGTACAGGTTCTATAAATAGTGTATCAGGTTCAGGAGACACTTGGGTGGAATTGCTAAACTGCAATGATTCAGTTCGCAATTATCAGAAGGGTACTTATGCAATCGACTTTGTTGACTGGGTCGATGAAGATAATTCAGTGAATGTTGTCGGGGATTATTGTTCTTTCTTTCTGTAGAGGAATTACAGGCCAGAGGGCAAGTTTTTAGGGATCAGTTAGCTAATGCTGATTATAAAGAATATGTTGGGGGTGTAGAAGATGTTCTGGCTGAGTTGCGGACATAGTTGCGCTCAAAGGGGATAAGTTAGGATTAACAAATGTGTTAGAACACAAGGTTCACTTGGAAGAAAACACCAAGCCTATTTTTGTTCCTTCATATAGGTTTCCTTTTAAGATTAGGGAACAGGTAGAGCCAGAGGTTAATAAGTAGGAAGAAAAAGGCATTGTCAGGCCCAGTTCATCACCCTTTAATTTCCTATTGCTAGCAGTGCCTCAGAGGGATGGTTCAGTCTGTGTATGTGTAGACTTTCGAAAGCTGAATGAGGAAACCATTCCTGATTGCTACCCTGTGGCGTGTTTGCCAGATTTATTTGCAGAGATAGGAGGGAGACGCTTCTACTCCTCAACTGATCTAATGCAAGGGTATTTGCAGGTACCGCTTAGCAAGGAGAGTTGAGAGTACACAGCCTTCTCTTTGCCAGAGGGGCATTATGAGTTCACATGAATGCAGTCCTATGACATTTACTAAGCTAATGAATACAGTTTTGCATGGTTTGTTAAGGAAAAATATCATCCTTTACGTGGACGATATCCTAGTTGCCACTGATTCAGTAGAAGAGCATTTAGAAGTTCTTAGGGAAGCTTTTAGAAGACTGAGATTAGCGGGTTTGAAGATAATGTTAGCTAAGTGTAATTTTCTCAAGAGGCAGATAGTATATTTAGGTCATGTCATTTCTAAAGAGGGTGTTAGAGTGAAATGATAAGGTTAGGGCACTGTAGGTTTTGCCACTCCCAAGACTAAGAAGCAGATTCGGTCTTTTTTAGGGATGGCCAGATTTTCCTGTAGATTTGCGAAGGGTTTTTCTGTGCTGGTGTCTCCTTTGACAGATGTTCTGAGGGATGATGTGCAGTTTGTATAGGGAGATGGACAACAAGTAGCTTTTCAAAAAATTAAGGATGCCCTAGTAAATCCCCCAGTGTTGAGGTTTCCTGATTTGGAACGTCCTTTCACATTGGTAACAGATGCTAGTTATGATGGTATAGGGGCATGCCTTATGCAGAAATTCGATGGAAGACTCCATCCGATTGCATTTTACAGTAGGAGGTTTAAGACACGAGGTAGTAATGAATGGTTATGATCGGTAGTAGACAAAGAGACCTTTGCCGTGGTCTCGTCTCTCATTCATTTTAAAATGATATTGTTGGGCAAATCAAGTAGAGGTTCTGATGGATCATAAACCTTTGTTGGATCTTTTTAATAGGCCGGATCTTTCTCCAAAAAGAACCCGGTGGTATTTGACAGTCAGATATTTTGATGCTAAGCTGAAGTATATAGAGAGTAGATAGAATGTCGTACCAGACGCCCTTAGTAGAAGTTTTTCTGATGGGGAAGGTGCTCAAGTATGTTACGTATCGGGAGATAGCATAGATTGGGATATTAGTTTAGTAGAAGCAAAGCAA
>JANJGK010000012.1:39778592-39796092 GCA_039081455.1 Macrobrachium rosenbergii | reverse complement strand
CCAAAAAATAAATAAACACGAGAAAGCAGCCAGGGAGAACTTTGGCATGAAGAGAAATTTCACAAGTTACCTCATTTTTAAAATTTTCTAAAAATACGTAAATTGTGATATCTAATATTTCTTTGCACACAGAAATTACAATATTTTTTCCAATTATATATAATTAATTACTATGGGTGTTAAGTATGACAGTCCCCATCCTCCCAAAATTAAAATAAACTTATCCGTTTGAGCAGCCAGGGAGAACTTGTGCGTATTGTAAAACGTCACAAAGTTATGTTCATTTAAAAATTAGCAAAAAAAAAAAAAAAATGCTTATAATTGGTAATATTTTTGAAAATGCAAATGCATAATAAATTGCGTCCACAATCATAAAACATTTTCTCAAAGAAAAACACATTACGCATAAAAGCACAAGAAAATAGTGAAAACATATATAAATCTCACAAAAATGCCCTAAAATAAGGCACCGTGCGAAAAAAAATGTATAAAAATAAATATGCATAGGCTATATGAAATGTACTCCGGTGTACTCACCAACAATCCTGGCTTCATATCTTGGTAATGCCTCCTCCTCTAATTCGAAGACCTTGCAGTTCACGTCGTATGACAGAGGAGGAGTAGGGGGGGGGGGGGGGGGAGGGGGAGGAGGAGGACGAGGAAGAGGCATTCCTGATGCTCCTACTGCTGCTTCCCCCCGGACCTCGGGGAGTTGGTGGGGCGGTTGCGGTGGTGGTGAACGAGTGCCAGTAAGTAGCTTCGCTCCGTATGGCAATCACGGAGGCATTGGATTTTTATGCAGAGGCATATAATCTGCACAAAGCGCAACATCAAGCATTGTCCTTTTGAATGCCCTTCATAGAGCAAACACGGCACCCCTTCCTTCCTCTCCTTCTAGAGGCAGTGGCTCTAGCACGTGCACAACGCCAGGAGAAAGACGAGATATAGGGTCAACGATCCTAGTGGCAGGAGAGGCATCGGTTGATGTACTAGGGGTGGACATTGCAGCAAAAGCAGGAGCAGGGGAAGGAGGACCATCCGGAGCAGTTGCAACAGAATACCCATTAGTGGAAATGGAAAGATCACCAGCAGGAGGCCACTCATTCATCTGGATTGAATTCCATCACACGAGTATATGCTAGTTCATGGAACTGTAAGAGGTACAGTTTAATTTGATCTGTGGTCAACTTGTGATACAAAATGTTTGCATTTTGCAATGCAATTTGCAGCAAGTACATCAGCATTTTCTTTGACCATTTCATTGTCTTCCATATGAAGCTGCAGTATTTGATAATTTGGTCAACTCCCCTCATATACTGTGCGTATTCCCCAATGGTAATAGGTCGTTGTGCTGCCATAGTTACCACTTGAGTCACTCCTCCGCCCTTCTTCACCTTCTTTTCTGAACATACTCCTCCTTCTCCCTGTCCGTGCCTTGCAAGTTGGTTTTTACAGTAACCAACCTTGTGTCCATCCAGCACAAGATAAAAGCATTGCCTTTTCTTAGGATTCTGCCTCACACAGAATCTAAATTTTGATTCCATATTTCACTTGCTTCTCAGGGTTATACACTTTGAAAGATAATCTCTCTTTCCACGAAAGCAGACCTTCACCCAAAGACAGTTTTTTCTTGGCACATAAAGGTGACACAAGTTTTGGATAAATTCAAGAACTGGTCGCACAAGAATAAGCCTATCGGTATTATCTGGCGGTATTGCTTCCTGTTTCACTGCACGAAAATAGCGTGATATTTTCACGAACTTTGTGTGACATCACTAGTTGCCACGCTCCTTAATAGTACTTATTATGTTTCGACCAATACATCCGTTCTTGCGGCAACTTTAGCACCCCTACAAAAAGTGCTCAGCCCGAAATAATGCGCATCACCGGTAATATTGCAACACTGCCACTTCAGTGCGCTTTTTGCTTGAGTACAACCCTGCAATATAAATGGCATAATGATTGGTTTCAGCCTTCCATCAAATTACAGAAGTCTGGAGTGAAAAATAGCTGGAGGAAACTTAAGGCACTCGTTGGCACTGGCATTTTTAGCCTTGAAACATCTGTAAATTCATGCAATAAGTGGGGGCGACCAGGCTCTGTAGACCATCCTTCATCTTCATTATTAGCAACAGAAGGAGAATAGTGATGGAGCTCACAGAGATTTGTGGTCATTCTTAAGTTATGCCGTTGGTGCGTTGAGTAGGGGGCACTGCTTGAACTGCCCTGCAAAACAGGTTTTAATTACATTTTGGAGTGCATCAATCAAACCTGTGATAAAAGTTTCGTTTCGGCACTGTGATTACAGATGTGCCATTCTTAAATGGCGCAATTGGTGCAAAATGCATTTAAGAAGGGCCCATATGGAGCGCCACTGTCTTATTTAAATCACAATTTGAGTACATCCATGAAACTTTGAAATACACCTTAGAGCTTCCTGATGAAGGGTCAGTAATTCTTAAGTGTTAAATTTGGTGCAAAACCCATTTAAGAACGACCTAAAGAGGGCGCTATTTTTTGCACATTTAAAACACGTCTTACGTACATTAAGGAAACTTTGTAGAAATATCCTTTAGACTTTCCTGATAAAGGATCAGAATTCTTAAGTGTCGCAATTGGTGCAAAACCTATTTAAGAATAGACTAAAGAGGGTGTTATTATTAGCACACTGAAAAGGCCTATATTCACTTTCTTTGGGCCTATATATTCACTCATATCATCTCCTCCACATGTACCACACCATTCTATTGTGACCTCTTCTGTTTATCTTATCACTACTGTTGTTTCACTGAATATATAAGCGATACAGTTTTAGAATGACAGTGCTAATTGTGCCTTTTCTTTTCAGGTGCTCGTATTTATGAAAATTAGAGTTACATAATACCAGTATAGTGGCATCTTTGCTTTTGTATGGTAGTTAGCCAGTTAAGAAGGGTCTAAACTGATAATCTTATATTATTGCCTTGGGCAGAGTAATAGAACACAAATTTGGTAATATTTTGTAATTAAGTTTAAATTTTGATAACCTACTATTATATTGAGATCTTTTGTGAATTTATGGGGCTATTTCAAAACTTAAGGGTTTGAGATCTTTTTTCGAGTGTCTCCAAATTGAGAGCAGAGTGTGTTCTACACATTGCTGGGTTATTATGTGAAATGAAATTAAAATGTCTTTCTTCAGCTGTTTATTTTCACATAAAAATTAGTTATTGATGTAGCTACATAGAACGTGTTCTAGCTTAGAAGAAAGTCCTTTTTATTTCAGATATTATGGAGTCATCTGATTCTGCCAACAGCGCTGTTCCTGGCTCCAGGAGTGACAGGCGTTGTATTCTCCATGCTGGGAAGCCCTCGGAGAAGAAACAACGTTGTGATGTTTTACCCTTCCATGAGAAGAACTGGAGTACTGCGCAAGCCACAGCTAAGAAGAGGCGTGCAAAACCTCAGTTCCAGAAATCGGTTTATTATGACTTGGTTGTCAGCTTGTCCAAGAGCCCAGATGAGAATGATGGTTATCATGTATCCTGCTACCAGAAATTCATAGCCGTTACGTCCACAACATCAGCTCCTAGAGATAGACTATCTAACAATAGTGACAGGAATTTGGTGCATTTACGTTCAAATGCAAGGGTAGATGACGATGCTGAACCCTCATCATCTGGAATTCTTCCTGTAACTTGTCTTTTCTGTAATCAAAAGAAGAAGAAAAAAGGTAGGGCTATTGAACTTTTAGGATCGTGTGAAACATTAGAAGCCGGACAGAGGATTCAAGAGGCTGCTGAACTACTTCAGGATACAGCTGTCCTTTCGAAAGTCGTTGGTGTAGACCTGGTGGCAAAAGAAGCTAAGTATCATCACTCATGCAAGAGAGCATTCTTGCTTGCAGCCAACAGAACTTCTAGTACTGAACATAAAAAGATGAAATTCCACAGAAAAAGACAATAATTGCTTTGGAAATATCCATGAATATGTCGAGAAGTTTGTAATTGCTGACAAACATGCAGAACTGTTGACATCTGTGTATGATCGTTATTTGGACTTTTGTTCATCTGCTTATGAGTCTCGTATGCATAGACACAGTTTGTTGCAAAACCTAACAAATAAGTTTGGGTCCAAAATCAAGGTCCAGAGTCTGGTAGATAAGAAATTAGGTAGTATTCTTTACAATGCTGTAATTACTGATGATTCCATATGTGTGGCTTATGACTACACAGAGTTCGAGGAACAACGCCTCAACCAAGCAGCTGTAATATTGCAAAAGCAGCTGTTATGTTAAATGCTACAAAAAAAAAAAAGATGTACCAGATAATCCAACACTGAATGTTATCAGAGATGGGGACACAATTGTACCCCAGCCAATGATGAACTTCTTCAAAGTTCTGTACACAGGCAACATATCTGACCAATGTGGAAAACAAATTAAATGCTGTATTGATTCCATAAGTCAGCATACATTGTTTGTTGTCCAAAGAGGCTGCACAAAACCAGCAAAACGTGTAACTCTAGGTATGGCTATAAAATCTATCACAGGTAGCAAGAAGCTTGTTGAAGTTCTGAATAGGTTTGGGCATTGTCTCAACTATTCATGCTTGGAGGAACTTGAAACATCAACTGCTGAAGCCATCCAAGAGAGGAAAGAAGCTTGCCCTGAGGACACTTTGGCAGGAGCTCCAATGGGACTCTCATTTGACAACTTCCATGAGATGACATAGACGTTGTCTGGGAGCGATACACTGCATGATACAATGGGAATTCTGTATCAAAATTTGCCAGGAGATTGTACCAACAGTCAACAGAGTAATGAAACACTAGTTAGAAAGGAAGCACCAAGAGCAAAGAAAGCTGTCAAGAAGAGGTCTCTCACTGTTGCAGATACATCTCTTGCCCCCTATTTTGGTGTCCCCAAAATAGCGACCTTTACCTATAAGAACACATCCATTTTTACACTACCTGATGTTCCAATCACTGCAAGACATCTGGACCTCGTGTGGATGATGAGCCAAGCATTTAAGACTGATGTTCTTCCCATGTGGGCTGGCTTCTATGCCATCTTCAACAAGGATCAGCTACCAGAACAGGAAGCGAGATACATACCAAACCTTAAAGAGCCCATAACCAGCTTTTCGGTAGTGCGACAAACCCTTCGAGCAACCCAGAAGTGTGCTGAAGAGTGCAACGAGGAGTATGGACTGGTTACATATGACCTTGCAACAGTAAGACCAGCCATGCAAATCCATGCTACAGAATCTCCAACATTTGACAATGATTTCATCATGACGGGTGCTTTCCATATAGAGATGGCATTTTTCAAGGCCCTTGGAAAACTCATAGCAGAATCAAGAGGACCAGACATGCTTATAGAGACTGGTGTCCTTGAGCCAGGTTCTTTAATTGGGTTCCTCACAGGAAAACACTTCAACCGATGCCTTCGAAAGCCTGCATTTCAAGGCCTTTCTAGAGACGTGATCACAGAGAAGAGCTTCATACCCTGATATCTACTGTGAAAGCAAATACCAATACAGGAGAACATGGGCTTGAACTGGTGATCAGTACAGATCTTTTTGAGAAGTGTTCGAAAGATTATTCTGAATTCACCAAGGCAACCATATCAGGATCTCATGGATACACTGCAAAGTTCTGGATGATGTATGTGGAGTACATTAACATATTTCACCAACTTGAAAGAGCTATTAGGACAAATAACATCGAGCTCTTTGTCTTCACACTGACACCAATCATTGATCTGTTCTTTGCCACAGGCCACATCAGCTATTCCTGCTGGTTTACAAAATATTGATTGGACTTATTGAATATTAATAAGACTCACCCCAGCCTTAGAGAGATACTTAATCAGGGTGTATTCACAGTGCAAAGGACAGAACACGATTTCAGCAGGATTCCTGTGGATTTGACACGGGAACAAACTATCAATGCCGACACTGCATCTCAACTGACAGGAATCACCTCTTTCACTATGACCACTCCAATCGCCTCAGATGGATGGTAACAAAGGCTACCTGAGCACCGTTCATTAGTCAACTGCAAGGACTGATTAGCAAAGATGATGTCACTACAGAACTTAGCCCAGAAAGAATTCAATGTGACAATGAGGATCTTCAGAAAATCATCAAGCAAATCTTAGATATGAACATTCCATTTGAAACCCAGGAAGCTTCAGAGGTACTGCATAATATTTGCACCAAAAAAAAAGGAGGTACTAAAGATGAAATCCATGAAAGCCTCCTCAATGTGCCAACCAAAGGAAAAGTCAGACACAAGGAATTCATCCAGGCTTGCATGAGTGATCCAAACAAGTTTGAAAGCCCAATAAAGAAGGAAAAGATGAAAACCTTTGTAGATGGTTATGCAAGCAATCATCAGACAAAGAACACGAAAGTTGCAGCCCTTAAAGGATCACGTGATCTGATGGGACGTCTCCTTGTGCTGTCCACCAAGAAGAGACTTGACATGCAGCATATTCTCCAGTACCCACTGATCTCAGTACCTCTCCTTGGCCAACCCTGAAGAAATAATGGCAAAGGCCGATAAGAGTGCACTCTTTAATATTTTGGAGAGCAAAGTGAAAGGTCTCGAAGAGCAGCCAAAGGAAGACAGTGCTTACATCATAGATGGACAGTTCCTTTTACATACCTTGCCACCAAATTTGCCCCCCCCCCCCCCCCCCGCCAACATATGAAGGGTTAGCCAGAAGTATTCTTATCCAGAGTTTAACAACGCCAGCCAAATGCATACACATAGCCTTGATGACTATCCACAGCCTTCAATAAGGGACACTGAAAGAAACAGGTGGGGATCTGATGACAGAACCTTCAAAATCACATGGTCAGAGCAGAGACGAGTGTTAAGAAATCTAAACGATGCCCTAAAGTCCAAGTCCTTCAAGAAGCAGCTACCTCAGTTTCTTGCCAATGAATGGCAAGACAATTTGCAAGCTAACATTTTTGGGGACCATGAAGTCTTCCTAGATGTCCAAGGGGAATGTTATAAGTTCCAAGTGACAGAGAGTATGATACGGCGAAACACAGTGGATCGATTAAAAAAACAACCATGAAGAGGCAGACACGAAGATTTGTCTGAATTCCTTATCAGCTGATAGTGAGAATGAACACATAATGGTCTAGGCATCCGACACAGACATTGCAGTGATATTATTATACCACTGCAATAGATTTCAGTCAACATTGTGGATGGATATTGGAACAGTTTCAAAGAACAATTGTCGTTATGTCAGCCTCACTGCAATATGGAAGGAAAGCATTGCCAGCTTTCCATGCCTTCAAGGATATCAGACTATACATCTGTGTTTGTCAGAAAAGGGAAGGCCAGGCCTCTCCAAACTTTAGAAAAGCAACCTGACTACCAGAAGACTCAGAGTAACGGCAATGAGCTCTACAGTTTCTAACACGACGAAAGAAGCTCTTCAGAGGTTCATAGCCACAATGTATGGAGCTGAGGATAGAGCAAACACTAGGCTGAATGAATGGAGGTATGAGAAGTTCATGAAGACATATGGACCAAGGGGAAATGGAAAACACCTACTAGCCAATTTGAAGGGCATAGATGCAAGTGGGCTACCACCTTCCAAAGATGAGCTCAATCCTCACAGTAAGCGTGCCTCCTTTGTTGCTAACATGTGGACAAGAGCAGATCAAACTCATATAGAGCAGTATCCCTCTGAAGAAAATGGCTGGCAGGTGGTTGATGGCCATTACAAACCGGTTTGGTTCGAAGGGGAGCAACTCCCTGAATTCCTTATCCCAGAGACAGAGAACTTGTAAGCATTGGATAATGATGAGGAGGACGACATGGACATTGCATCTTCAGATGATGATGGGTGTTGTGATGAGGATGACTAGAATCTTGCTACGGATAGGCATGCTTAGATTATTATTAGCTATACCAGTAAATACTGGTTGAACTCATGATTATATGCATATTCACATGTCTTTTTCCTAACAGAGAGAGAGAGAGAGAGAGAGAGAGAGAGAGAGAGAGAGAGAGAGAGAGAGAGAGAGAGAGAGAGACGTATGTGTGTGTGATTCATCAGCAGTTTTGATGTTTCGATGTTTCATCTTATAAACTTTAGCAATAGATTTATAGCAAATGTGGTACATGTATGTGTATACTAATTAATATGAGTATGTACCTCAAAAGACAGTTTTGGTTTCAAAGAGCATAATCACTTGCAAATAGACATGTTAGTGCCCGGTCATCCCCTGTAGCAGTGTATTATTAGATAGCGATGTTTTACCACGATCTATACTACTACTACTACTACTACTACTACTACTACTACTACTACTACTACTACTACCCTGCAAAAGGTGTGAAACATTAGATTTAAAAAAAACTAATAATTCATGAGTTAGATACGTTAAATATTATGTTATAATATCCGGGTAAATACCATAAATGAATATCGAATTGTAATCAGTATTAGCACGTATTATAATTCACTCCTCACCAATGCACCTTTTCTTGTATGAATAAATACTTAAATATATAGATTTGTAGTTCCTTTGTTCTTCTATATCAGATAAAAAAAATATTCCCACGAAGTTTTATTCATGGTGTATAAAGAGGTCATGGAGCTAGAAAACATATTTTAACCCGCCATTTGCTAATATAGCACTCTCTTGAGGCTTTTCTTAAATGGGGTTTGCACCAAATTCGACACTTAAGTACTGCTGATCCTTTATCAGGAAGGTCTAAAGGATATTTCTACAAAGTCTTATTAACGCGCGTAAGACGTGTTTTAAATATGCTTAAAAAATAGCGCCTTCTTTAGGTTGTTCTTAAATGGGTTTTGCACCAGATTTGACACTTAAGAATTACTGACCCTTCATCAGGAAGCTCTAAGGTATATTTCCACAAAGTTTCATTGATGTACTCAAATTGTGATTTAAATAAGACAGTAGCGCCCCATATGGGCCCTTCTTAAATGCATTTTGCACCAATTGCGCCATTTAAGAATGGCACATCTGTAATCACAGTGCCGAAACGAAACTTTTATTACAGGTTCGATTGATGCACTCCAAAATGAAATTAAAACCAACGGCATAACTTAAGAATGACCATTCAGAGGTCCTCATCACACCAGCTGATGACTTTAGCTATCAAACCTTTTGTGCTCGAGATGTAATACAAATCTTTGTGAGCTCCCGGACTAGAGAGGGAGTTGGTGCGAGGGACCGAGCTAAGCAGAGTGGGAGACCGGCTTACCACTCCCTCTCCCTACCCCTCACCTTCTAGCCTTGCTTTTACGCTTCACCTGTGAAAAATAAAAGGGATCTCTCTCTCGCTGCAATCAACACTTTCAATTTCGGCCATAAAATCGACACTGTCATTATCACAATCTGTGTCACCTCCATCCTCCACCTGACTATTTTACTAGGCATTAAATTTTGTTTATGAAAGTCAGTAAGGTCCGATAAACAGAACTCGTTAGGAGGGATGAAGCCCTCACATGATGGTTTCTTCAACTGCTCACTCTTTTTTGCAGGGTCCTTACCCTTATAAAACAGCACTCTAACACACTTTGGCTTTTCTAAACACTCTGTAACACCTTTTCAACAAAACCTAAAAGAATCCGCAAAATTGAGTCCGAAATGACGGCGTTATAAACGTTTAAACAGGCAGCATTGATCAGCAATCCTGAAAATTTTTTATTTTTGATGAATAAAAAATAATACATCTTTTTCTGACGCGGATGCGTATTCACCATGCACATCATGCACCGGTATGCATGGTTCGAGCACAAAAGGGTTAATATGAATATCATTGTTCCTATAGTCATTCCATTCAACGACTTTCTATTCTTAAGTCCTATAACTTCCTCCTTGAGTGATTTGAGAATATGAACACATAGTGGGAGTTCGATTTGCCCCACACTTTAACCATCATAGGAATAACGAATGAAAAATATTCAAAGCTTTGTGTAATACCGTACTACGTGTTGCTCAGTTGCTGCAGGTGTTTTTCAGCTTAACTGTGGGCAAATATTATATTCTAGGAATTACTATTTACAAGACAGTTCTGTCCCATGATAAAGGTGAATTAAACTCCATTCATCTATCTTCATATTTGTTCTTGAAATATGTCCTACATTCGCCCGAAGCCTACTGCGAAGTTTGTATACTTTTCTTCGAAAAGAAAATTAAATTAATTTCAGCTAAGAAATAGAAGTCTCGGCGATGCTAATGTCTTGAATCTCCACTCTACCTGTTTGAATGATAGTAACAATCGTCTTTAGTCTTCTGATTTTTGCATAGCTCGAATTATGTTCCTTGTCACCAGAAGGAACTCACACTATAAGGTCTTCCACCTGACGTGCAGAGAGACAAAATTGTTAGTCTAGTTACAACAAAATAACAAAGACCTCAAATAGCGAAACACAAGAAAAAAAAGAAAAAGAAAATAACGGCCGACAATCATTCAAAATCAATGAAGTTGTAATGTCTTGAGATGCACTCCACTACCAGAGGTGGCATCATAAGTCCTGTCACTGTTGACACGGTCGTTTAAAGGAACGTTGCCGATATTCTTCTTGCATATTTTGGCGCTCCGCGATGCGTGCACAAAGGCAAGCAAAATAAACTTCTCGTCCAAAAATAACATGGAAGGGCCGTCCTCCCTTCCCGGATGGCTCTAAAACCTTCATTCACGATGCTTCTAAACGCTTCTATTTAGATTTCCGCATGAACGAACACAACAGGGAGAGAACCGCCCAAATTTACGAAAAGTTTCGCTCGCCTTCTTCTTTCTAATGGAGCGGCATCCAGACAAACTTCAAAGAGAATAAATAAATAAACTCTCATTAGGGAAAGCCACTGGCGGTTTCTTAATCAATATTTCACCAGGCTCACAATCTCTTTTCGAAGATTCGTAACGTTAATTATCTGTAACATCAATTCAAACACGTGCCTAATATTACATATATATATATATATATATATATATATATATATATATATATATATATATATATATATATATATATATATATATATATATATAGGTACATCAGGACAGGGTGATATATACTATGGCCTACTTGTGCCAGCATTTCCTGTCTTATATATATATATATATATATATATATATATATATATATATATATATATATATATATATATATATATATATATATATATATATATATATATATATACTATATACTATATACTATATATATATATATATATATATATATATATATATATATATATATATATATATATATATATATATATATATATATATATATATATATATATATATATATATATATATATATATATATATATATATATATATATATATAAGACAGAAAATGCTGGCACAAGTAGGCCATAGTATATATCACCCTGTCCTGATGTACCTATATATATATATATATATATATATATATATATATATATATATATATATATATATATATATATATATATATATATATATATATTCATAAATACATATTGTCAGGAATTTATATTCTTCCCTCCTAGTGAATGCCGTGTATGTGATTTTTAATAAAATCCAGGATATCAGTTGACTAAGAATCAAACCAATATGGCTGACAAAGAGGGTTTCCTACTCATTTTTTAACCCAGGATGCATTCATTCTTCTGGCCAGAAATTCCTGGGCCTACTACACAATAGTTCCCCCACCTTCAACCCCCCCTACCACAAGAACACACCTAGATTTCCCCCCTTCTGTGGGGTAGTGCTTGCTAGTTCAGATCAGAGAGGTTATAGGTATAATAGGATGCAAGCCACGCAAAGGGGAGCTCGGATCTTAAGCTTTAACCACCTAATCTATAAGACCAATTTTCCCTTGACTTCTTGACTAGCACCAGACTATTATCTCAGGCATACCTGGACGTGAGAAAACATGCCAAACCCGTGTCAATTTTGAAAACTAAGATGAGAGACCTTCCAGACGTGTTCTGAGGCAGACGTCTGTCCCCTGTTCTCTGGGTGCTACACAACGACAACTTGAATGGCCACTGACGCTATATTCAGAGCTCAAGTATACTTCTAAGGTAAAGTGTGAGAGTTAGTCTGTTCCAGTAACCACTGTCCCCTTTTTCAATCAGTTTAATCCTTTCTTAGTGCATCTCCATGACTTTCACATTTTCATTTCTACTCAGGCGATCCTTTTGTGTAAGCCGCACCATCCCCATTCATCCTTTAAAGCGCATTTGTTCATTATTCTCATAACCTGAAATTAAGTCCTCCCTTTAAAGTGTTAAACTGGGTTAACTAAGATTTAGAAGGTAAGATTATTCACTGTGCTTTGTTTAGTAACAAGGGAGGTTTCATTTGCCCCCGCGTGTTTGTACTAACTCCTGAATTCTCTTCCAGGAGGAGACATAGCCTGCCCAGTTCGCAAATCTATGCCAAGATACCCTTTACTGACTGCCATCCAAATTTCACAACCATTCCTGGTTGCAGCCTGATTGCAAGAATCCGTTGCCCACACAGAAATCATCTTGATTAACTGATGTCCATTATCCTGGAATTTACCCCTTTCAGAGCATTGTTGCCTGTGAATTGATGCATTTTGGTCATATCAGAGTGAAGTGTTTTAATGGGAATTGTTGCATCTGTGGCCCATCATATGTGCATTACATGTCTTTAAATTACTGCATTTATGACCTATCATATGTGATTTATGTGTCAGTAAATTGTTAAATTTTTGGTCTCACATACTTACCCCATTTTCTGTAAATAAACCCCTTTTAAATGTAAAAGAATTCTAACTCCAAATTGGCGACCTTCATTATTTATGTAAATCAAGGAAAATTCTAAGGCAAGTTCCAGTAGTATTCCTTTTGTTCATAATTGGTGACCCCCCTTGGCACCGAAGGCAGTCTATAATAATAAATTGTCCAAAAGTCCATCCCCCCAAGGACCCCATTTATAACAATATATATATATATATATATATATATATATATATATATATATATATATATATATATATATATATATATATATATATATATATATATATATATATATATATATATATATATATATATCACACATTACCACAGGTGAAAAATAAGAAACGGGGTGTAGGTCCTGACTGGTTTCGACTTTATTTCCAAGCCATTGACGAAGGACTGATACAGAGTGTGAGAAGTCACAAATATATATACTTGTAGTATATATATTTGTGACATCTCACACTCTGTATCAGTCCTTCGTCAATGGCTTGGAAATAAAGCCGAAACCGGTCAGGACCTACACCCCGTTTCTTATTTTCCACCTGTGGTAATGTGTGATAAATGAATCACGTACAAAAGTGATAATAATCATATATATATATATATATATATATATATATATATATATATATATATATATATATATATATATATATATAAATTAAAATTTACATTCTTTTACACATAATCTAATCAGTACAATTAGAGTTTTCTTAGAAAATAGGATATGCAGCTGTGTGTTCTCTAATAATTCTGATAAATATCTCCAGCAGGATGTCAACTGGCACCTTTGTGAACAGTGATGCTCCATCTAGTGGAGTGGCTTAGTGTGATTTTTGGCCAGAACCATTCATTTTATGATACAAGTATGAAATTTGGTATGAATATACTCTACGTCATTTTTTGAGAAAAAAGTGCTTGTCATCAAAAATTCCAATGTGGCCGCCAGCACACCAAAAACAGTCATAAACCATAAAAATGCTGATCTCTGTCCATTTATTTCCAACTTTTGCTACTAAAAAGGGCTACTAATGAAGGGAAGGTAAAGAGGATAAGCTCTTTCTGTCTACATAATGTCCCAAAGGGTTGCAGACTACAGAGCTGATCTTGCAGTCAGGTCAACACTACTGTTCCTGAGGCAGGGGGGATTATGCAGACAGCAGTTGGGCAAACGGAAAGTTTTAGCACCAAAAAACCAGTTGCTTTGGGCAGATGAAGCTCAATGTCAGAGTAAGTTAAGTATACCTTAGTTTAACCAGGCCACTGAGCTGATTAACAGCTCTCCTAGGGCTGACTCGAAGGATTAGATTTATTCTAAGTGGCTACGAACCAATTGCTTACCTAGCAATGGGACCTACAGCTTACTGTGGAATCCGAACCACATTATACCGAGAAATGAATTTCTATCACCAGAAATAAATTCCGCTAATTCTTCATTGTCTGGCCGGAGACGCAAAGTCGGGTCTAGCAGAGTGCTAACCGACAACTCTACCGACTCGCCCAACGAGGGACTCAATGTCAGAGTAAAGAGTATTCATATATGAGAAGGAAAACTCTAAAATTAAACTATGGAGGTAGAGCCAAGAAAGTGTCTGTTGCTCACTACCAGAGCATACTGGTGATGGACACTGCTGTGAAACTCAGCATGGGGTTCAATATCAACTAAACTGCAAGTTTAGTACCTCAAGTGCTATCTAATCAGCCCCAAAGAAATTAAGATAGTTGTTCCTGAACTGACAGGATATGCCAAGGATGACGGGCTTTGACGTTATCCGGATGGTGTACAGATTGCGCAGGATTTAAATGATATTGGATGAACGATCGGGTTAGGTGTAGGGCAACAGCCCGAACCTAGCTGTATCCCATACATGAAAGTGAGCAAAGGTGGTAAAAGGATAAATCCTCGGCCAGCTCTACTTAACCAAAAATGCAAACTGACTGGAGTAAATGTTGTCTTTGTCAAGAGGACAAAAGTGATGAAACAATAATTTCACCTCTTAGCTTATTTCAGAGGAAATAGGACTCTGATGGATATGTTAATCTTGCCAAAAAATTACCATTGTTTTATGCTGTTATTGCCATGCCAATATCATTTGATACATCACGGTTAGATGATGGAGAACGCATAGAAACTACATTGATATAAAATAGAGCAAAATATCATAACAGCTGCAGACTTTGTTTAATGATACCAAATTGAAAAGAGCACAGAAGAGAACAGTGACTCCCAGTATACATCAGGCACAGAAGAAAACTGTGGAAAGAGATCAAGAACCTCAGACCCTCCAAAGCCACGTTTTTTGTGTGAAGAAGGCGGTGAAATATCAAATTTAAGACAAGCAATGACAACACAGCTGAATGAAAGGCTCAGTCATTGTGCCAAGACCCTAAACCATGGAAAGCTCCTTACAAAGCTAAGTGCTGGTGATGTTGTTGCTCAAGAACTGAAGTATCACCCACAATGCTTGGCAGACTTATACAACTCGGAGAGAGCATATCTTAATGTAATAAAGCGAGAAGAGAATCGCCATGATCAGTGGACAGAGTTATATCCTCTGGCATTTTCTGAACTTGTTAACTACATCATTCATAGCAAGGTTAACACAGAAACATTACCTGTAATATTCAGACTTGCTGATCTAGCTTCCCTATACAAGCACCGGCTACAACAACTAGGTGTAGGCTCCCAAGACATCAATATCACCAGGTTAAAAGAGCAGTTACTTTGTAGGATCCCTGAGCTTGAGGCCCATAGGAAAGGGCGAGATGTTCTCCTAACATTCAGAAAAGACACTGGCACAATTCTGTCTGATGCTAGCAAGTACAGTGAAGCTATTCATCTGGCTAAAGCTGCAGATATTATTTGAAGAGAAATGGTTGCTCATAAGACAAAATTCAGTCAAGATTTACAAGAAGGACTTGGAAAGGAAGCTGTTCCACACACACTTCTACAGTTTGTTTACAGCATTGAGCATGGTGTCATCAGGTCCAATCTAGGCCATGGTGTTGTACTATGAGATGTTGTCATTGCACAACTTTCATAATACAACTGCTACTCTGAGTGTAATGAAGGATAAAAAACCCACAGGCATGCAAGACATCATGAAACACCATCTCCCATATATGTCAGGATAAAAGTGTTTGCCAAAACAAGAAAACGAAAAATAATTGTTAAGCTTCATGAGAATGGAATTAGTATATCATATAACAGAGTGTTGGAAATACCAGGACAGTTAGGTGAGAGTGTAGTAAAGCAATATGTGGAAGATGATGTTGTGTGTCCACCCACTTTGAGAGAGGGAATTTTCACAACTTATGCTTTAGACAACATAGACCACAATCCAACAGCCGCAGCAGCCAGTACATCATTCCATGGTACAAGTATTTCAGTGTTCCAGCATCCAAGTCCAGAAAAAGAAGGGGAAGGACGCACATCGCCCAATGTTATAGGCAGTTGCTGATGATTGATGCAAATGACAGACATTGTGGTAATTGCCATATCTCTGATGCCTTCTCTCACCGCAATGGGACTCGAGAAAATATGGGTCTGATTTGGAAAAGGAGAGTTCACTAGGTGGATTCCTATACATGATCTTGTGACTACTCTTGGACCAGAGAAGTCCAAAGGGATGTTGTTTTTCCATGCTTCCACTGGGTGCAATGTTGTTTCAGGTTTCAATGGAAAAGGAAAAAAGACAGCTTGGCAGACATGGAATGTCTTTAATGAAGTTTTCCGTATGACAGGTCTACTAAGAGCTCATTACTAGACGAGGCAAGACTTGACCTCTTTGCCTGGAAGCAGAGGTCATGTGACTTAATCCCACCAACTAAAAATACACTAAGAGAAAATGCAAAAAGAGCAGCTTATCAGGCAGGTCATATTTGGGGAAAATGTACTCCAGAACTTCAATGTCCTCCTAGGTGGGGATGGACGAAAGAGGATGACAATTGGAGAATTGTGTGGACCACACTTGAACCGATTTCTAAATGCTGCCGGGAATTGACTAAATGTGGATGCAAGAAGGACTGTGGTGGAAGGTGCACATGTAATAAGACAGGATTAGACTGTACTGCACTCTGTAGCTGCCCTTCTCATGCATCTTCAGGAGTCTAAAACACTGATGTTCAACAATGGCAAGGACTGTTCTCCCAAGTAAAGTCCGCAATTTTATGACAAAGAACCCCCTAATTTATCCCAATAATGATTGAACTTTGTCTATTTATACAAAAATATACTGGCATTTTTTCATGATAATCGTCATCTGGCGGTCATCTTGGAAAATGGCCGCCTAAGGAAATTTCAGGTGGCTAGCACTTTTTTTCTTAAAGTCTACCCCTAATGAGTATTTCTTCCAAATTTCATGCTTGTATTATCAAATGAACGATTGTTTTGCTTATCTGCTCAGCTAACCATAACTCAAAAGCCTGGATTCAATATTAATCTGTATATTATTTAGTTTAATTATCAGGTCCACATTATTTTTAATCTTGGCATCACAGATGGTACCAAGCAATGGATTAAGAATATCCACTAGGTACTTCGCTAAGTTGTAAGATGCGGAACCAACTGAGCTAATAATTGTCCTGGCAGGAAAGTCTGTTTTGTGAGTTTTTATTTTACCTTACATATAGGGTAGCGACGGAGTGTCACGCACGACTTTTTCATAAGGTTTTCGTTTGACTTTCCTATTAAAATCACTATTCGCATTGACTAACGGCTTTTTATTTAGTCCTTTGCATGTGTT
>JANJGK010000012.1:39775295-39778492 GCA_039081455.1 Macrobrachium rosenbergii | reverse complement strand
GTATATTTTTTTCTTTGTTTCGGCTCATTGATGGCAACCATAAATCTTTTGGAGACATTTGTGGTGCCTGACTTTTTCATATTTCCGTTCACTTCTTTGCTAGTAAGATCACTATATTTTTCTAGATTGCACAGTCCTTTGGCAATTTCTTCACTGTTCATACCGCCAGTTCAGGAGGCTAAATTTAATCCGTAGCGAAAGACAGTGATCGCATTTCTATCCAGGTGTTTGTTTGATAAATTGATGACACGTTCATGATTGGCGTTTAATTTTATTGTCGTGTTTACGATTAAGATCCCGATACACCTTCTCATTTTCACTTAACAATATTCACGTAGGAAATCTTTCCACTCAGGTCGTACTGAGGCTTCAAAATATCTTCTTTTTTCTAAAGATATCTTCAAAATTCTTTCCAGTTTCCAATATCTTAATGATGTTATGTTTTTCCAATATAGCATGTTAGATTTCACCAGACGGTTGATCTTCTAATTTTAACAAGGAATTAGTTATCACTGATCTTGGTATCACTTGTTCACCCCAACAACCAAAGGACTGTGCATTTGGAAAATATACTGAACTTACCAGCGAAGAAGCGAACATAGTTAAGGGAGTGATCTATGGAAATATAAATAAATCAGACACCACAAATGTCCCCAAAAGATTTAAGGTTGCCATTAATGAACTGAACAAAGACAAAAATATACACATGACGAAAGCAAACAGATCAGGTGCTCTTGTAATTTTATATAGAAATGAGTGTACAGAAAAAATGGATAGTCTTTTGGGTGTTGATAACACATACAAAGAACTAAATAAAGAACCGTTAGTCAGTGCAAGTAGTGATTTTAATAAGAAAGTTAAACGAAAAACCTTATTAAAAAAAAGTCGTGTGTGACACTCCATCGCGATCCTATACGTAAAGTAAAATAAAAACTCACAAAACAGACTTTCCTGCCAGGACAATAATTATCAGCTCAGTTGGTTCCGCATCTTACAACCTAGCGAAGTACCTAGTGGATATTCTTAATCCATTGCTTGGCACCATCTGTGATGCCAAGATCCAGAATAATGTGGACCTGATAGCTAAACTAAATAATGTACAGATTATTGGTGAATCCAGGTTTGTGAGCTCTGATGTGGTATCACTATTCACAAAGGTTCGAATTGACGATCTGCTGGAGTTGTTTTATCAGAATCATTAGATAGCACACAGCTGCATATCCCACTTTCTAATAACACTGTAATTGAAATTATTAAATTAGGTGTAAAAGAATGTAAATTTGAATTCAACAATGAGAAATTTTACGTACAAAATTTTGGTATGGTGATGTCCCCAGTGTTAAGTAATTTATATAAGGAATAAAAAAAAAAAGTTCTTCGCAATGTAGTATGGTTCAGGTATGTAGACATAATTAGTGTACGGCCAGGGAACGAAAATATAAATAACTTTTTTGCCAAGTTAAATCAATTAGTATCATGAATTACATCCACTATAGAAATGAAAAACTGATGGGCACCTACCCTTTTTGGAATTCGGCACGATTCTGCATGAACTTGCCTAAATATCATAACATTAAAATAAAACGGTAGGAACGTCGATTTCAATTGGATCGTTCTTTAGATTTTGGCTGGATCGCTCTTTAGCATGCAGTTTACGCGTGTTCTCACCAACAAATGGCTTTTATGGCACACTAATAAATGCCTTTTTAAAGGCTGAAAGACCAGCCTTTAGACGGACTCAGCCTCCCCCAACCACCCAAAATAAAACAACGATCACATACGTGCACACACACATACACATCCTCTGAACACTTGCCTCAAGACCGTAATTTTAATGCAATACTTTGAAATAAATACAAACTTTAATGTGTTCATTGCATAATTTGATGATGTCATATAAGAGCACAAATTTAACGTAAGCCAGTTAAATGTTAATACAAATGAAGAAGGTGGCTAACTTGACATTAAATGCATGACATTTTGAATTGACTTTAGAAATTCCAGACTAAATGACTATGTTGGAATATATGATTTCGTTTAATATATAGAGATTTTTATTTTCACTAGATATCAAACGTGGCTATTATGCTAATTATATCATGGCTAACAGTCAATCTGTTTAAAGACTGAATATACGTGCCACATTCCAATAAAGAATAAGTATGAAATGAACTGGAAAAGTTTCATGCATATACTGCCTTAGAAAAATCGTTATAAATCCAAGAGAAAATATATTAAGGACAAAAGAAACAATGCTATGGCACAGCCTTTTGTTTTCAGGAGATGCAGACTATCCCTTGGCACAAAATACTTTTGATCTCTCTCTCTCTCTCTCTCTCTCTCTCTCTCTCTCTCTCTCTCTCTCTCTCTCTCTCTCTCTCTCTCTCACCGGCCTCTACTCCTTCCGCTTCTTGTGACAAAACTCCTCGCGGCTATTCCTGCCAGATAATAATGAGGATGACTCGAGCACCAGGGTCACGAGGACATCCTCATGAGATTACAGAGCAGCCGACCTTAATGATAATGGTTTCGTGGCCAAGGCGGTTACATATTCATTAACACAGCTGTCTGTTTATCAGCTTTAAATACCGACAAAGTTATAAATTATGCTGACGAATTCATTAACACAGCAATTTGTGTACTCATATATTCACATACAGCTATCTACATTAATACCTAATGATAAAGTCTCACATAGCAACATTTCATCAGCGAAGGCATCCTTATCCTAACATTCATTAGGATAATGATACTAATGTATTCATCAATACTCCTGTCTATATACTACACATTCAGTAATATTGCTTTTACATACTAACAGCATCTAATTTATACTAACATGTTCGTTAAGACGGCTATCATAACATTTTGAAATTAACACGGCTGTCCAAAATCAAACATATTCGTTATCATAGCTTCCCACATACTAACATTCAACAACACAGCTGTCGATATACTACGTTATTCATTAGACAGACATCCTTTAACTTTTATACGCAGTGGTGTTTCCAAGTCTTCACCAATATTTGATCGCTCAAAGATTTCATACCCATTTCGTTTTCCTAAAAATTATAACCAGCTATTTCTGTCTGAGTGATGAGAGAAATCATTCTAACTTATAAGGGTCACAATGCGGGCCAAAACAACCCATGTGTCACTAGAAAACATCAATGCGATGGAAACATCACACGGTTCTC
>JANJGK010000012.1:39755295-39767795 GCA_039081455.1 Macrobrachium rosenbergii | reverse complement strand
AGGAGATGAGGCTTCGTTGGCTTTAGATTAAGCTGGCTCATGCCAGCAAGAACCCATATATTGTGAGGCGTTAAAACGGATCGAGAGGTCTGCTGCTGACCTTTGGATTCGGGTCACCAGCAAGACCGGAGAGATTATGGAATTATAAATAAGACAGCTTACAGTTATTGAAAAGGCATTAAAAATCACATACAGTGCTCCTGAGATCTCAGTAACTGGACAAGATTTGTTCTTCGGCTAGCACAATATTATGACAGCCTAATTGAAGAGAAGAGCATTTAATTTTTTTATAAATACAAGAAACATTTCACCGATTATGGTGATATTTCCATCAATAGTGTGCTTTCCACATCAACTGAACAGTGAGTTAATTAGCTACTATTTAATGTAATCTCTCATATACTGTACCTGTTACATTGCCAGTTAATCATTATGTACTGCGATACCAGAAAACGAACAATGACACCTAAGGGTATATCCATACGACAGCAAAACACACGTCTACAACTTCTCGCATTTATATCACAAACAGAGGGAAAACAAGTTTCCAACGTGTGTTCAGGTCATGTTCCACTGTAGTGTGGACGCACCCTTGCACCTGTGTCCGTTAATCCACTGATCATGTTTCCTTGATCACTAACTCAGGACCGCGACGATATTTCCAATACTTTGACAGCAAGGGACAATTATTGTTTTAGTTTCATAGCTACAAAATCTCATTGTATCTATAGTGATGCTTTAACTACTAAGGTAGTATTCCAAGTGCTAAAATGACGAACGATCTAAGTTAAGACAACTATGTAAGTAGGGTGTACGCAATATCCAGTAAAAAAAAAAATCAGTATTCCTTTGTTGACTTAGGCAGTGAATTGGGTACCAGGTAGTTATCCGACTATGGTGAGCAGCAGCTAAGGTGAATATGGGCTCGGGGCTAGCAACCGGGAATAACTGGTGAGAAACTAAAGGTCAGCACATTCTGGGACCACCCAGAGCACACGCACACACGCACACACACACACACACACACACACACACACACACACACACACACACATATATATATATATATATATATATATATATATATATATATATATGTATGTATGTATGTATGTATGTATGTGTATATATATATATATATATATATATATATATATATATATATATATATATACATATAAAATCACAGTAGATGCACGTGACTTCAGTATATAAGCGAATGCCACAGGAAAATGCCAGGCAGAAGTTCAGCACCAATAGCTTTCAAGTGTTTATTCACGCATTTTCGGGGCACATATGAGACACATTTGAAAAGAAGGTTACAAGGTAAACAAAAAGAACATGAATATCAGATGGTCAATTGTCCAAAGGTAATAAACAAAGAGATCATCCAGGATATTCAGCTATATATATATATATATATATATATATATATATATATATATATATATATATATATATATATATATATATATATATATATATATATATGGTGAATATTAATTTTAGATCTCTAAATTACTATTTTGCACTCAGCCGAAATTATTCAAACTAAACTCAAGCAGCTGAAGACAACCAGCTCACGAATTTATGTATGAACTTGTCATAAACTGTGATGTAATTCGTAAAATCAAGCGCCAACTAACTCTTCCACTTGAGAACTAGAAATCAGAAGAAACCTTTTCTCAGGAGACACATGGAAACCCTCGATTGGAATGGCACAATCAAGCCAAGCGAGAGCTGCCTTGAGGGTGGAGGCGAGTCGACAGATTTTCAATACTGAGACAATTGTCGCCTGGGGGAGAACCATTCAAATACGAGGGGAATCATTAGCGCGTATTTCTTCCCTTGATTTTCTTGAATCGCGTTTGACCGTTTTCGAGGACCGAGCCTTTAACATTTGGGGTGGCTGAGTTTCGGACGGCAGAATCTTTCTGCAAAATGTCTAGACATACTACAGCTCAAGTTATTATATTGTTTGTTCTTAAAAGTTGTTTTATAAAGACTGTTCTGCTGAATTTTTTTTTAGGCGTAGGAGATAGAACAACAGCATAAACCCGTACTTTGTGCAACTACATAAACCAAGAAAAATACTGAATTACTACGCATTCTTGCGTAACTATAAGTTTTCTTAATAGGAACAAGAAGGTCACAAAGAGAAAGAAGTTGAGGTGTTCGAATTAAAATGGCTGACTTTGTCATTCTTAATACTCAAACAACTATATTCCTGACGTGTGTAGATTAACTTAGGTGAACACACAGATGGGTCATAGATTTCATCTGGTCGTGAGAACAACATTCACAGCGGTTGTCGTAGTCACTTCAAAAACAGATAACCTCAGTAAGATGAACATATCAACAGTTCAGTCCGAGAATAAATTTTTTTAAGAGGGAAGGTTCATGTTTATGTAATACAACTGTTTTTTGTTTCCTCAAATTTCTGGAAAAAGATGATTCTTGTATTAGTGGCAAGATATTTAGCTAACCGATTGGTCAATTTTGTAATCGATTTCTATGGTATTTTCGAATCTTAAAATTTAAATTAATTCGAAAGACAAGTTACTCAACGCCATGGAGGGCCATTTTATAAAAGTAAATCATTTTAACTTATCTCTCTTTTGAGTTTCATAGGTAAAACTGTATCGACGAGCATGGCAAGATAGTAAAACTGTCTCAAAGTTTTTGGGTTCTGAGAAAAACTTTAAGGACACTGGTTGTCAGGTGACAGAAGAGAATGAGAAATGATAGCATAGAGGAAATGACGCAGGTTTCATATGCAGATGAAAATGGAAGGTGGGAAATGGAGATGGTATGGACATGTCCTTCGGCCCCACCTACAAAATTAAGAGTATGTGCTTGTGTCAGTTAAGCTTCTGTGGCCACCACAGGAATTAGAAAAGGCAGACTTACTCACTGAATGAGAACTACTGATGATGAGTGGAGATTTATAGTGAAAAAATACGACAAATGCACCGGGTTGAAATTTCACAGAGGTCTGTTGCATCGCATGGCATTGGAGGTGATAATATATATATATATATATATATATATATATATATATATATATATATATATATATATATATATATATATATATATATATACATACATACATACATATATATATATATATATATATATATATATATATATATATATATATATATATATATATATATATATATATATATATATATATATATATATACATATACATATAAACTTTATCACATACACAATTGTTCTGTGCATTAGTAAAATTACTAGAAGGACCTCATTCAAACTGGATGGTATCTAATGGAGTATTTATTCAGAAAAAGTTACAAGCTTTCTTGGACAAACAGTCCACATTATCAAGTATCCTTACAATGACCAGACGCGTAGTCCAGCTGTATTTATATGTGTGTGCTGGGTACGTTTAATTCTATAATCACCTAGCTCCCCCTGTGTGACCCCCACCCCGTCGTGACCTTGGCCTTTCTCTGCCCCCCCCCCCCCCTATTCTTCTAATTGTCTGTTTTCTGTTCGTCCTCTTGCGTTTTTCCTTCGGTTCCTTGCTGCTGTGGAGTGTACAATTTTTCTATATATGCTCTCTTCAAAGCCGTTTCCGGTGTTCCCTGCCATTGTTTTGTCAGCGCATGTTATGAAGGCGTTCTCTACAACCAGTCTGGCCGTTTTGTTAGTGTTCCTGTACAGAAAACTCACATTTTCCCAGTCTATTTTATGGTAATTTTCCCAGCAGTGTTTGGCAACTGCCGACGTCTGATTATAATGCCTTATGTTCTGCAAGTTTTGTTTGCTTCGCTCTTTACATAATTTGCCAGTTTCGCCATAGTACCCCCCTCTAATCTCTTCCTTCTCTACCGACTTTTTGTTTCTAACTATTTTATTCCTAATGGTGTTTTTGTAGCTGACTATCAATTTGAAATGATCTAGCTTCCTATTGATGAGTGTAATAGAGTTGTTGTCCGGGACTGTAATTATTGAGAAATCGTGACAGCATATACGGGATTTACGCTAACCGGGACTGAAGCCAGATCCTATTAGTCGACATAGAAATATCAAAAGAAAAATCCATAAGCCAACTCAAAGATCCTGATAAAAGATGACCCCAAACGAGGAATGAAGAATAGACCATCACATGATCTTGCCTTTCGGAACCAATGCTTATGACTGGCAAGCATCCCCTGATATTCCAGGATTTTAAAAAGATATGTATGTATGTGCATATGCAGAACATAAACACGGTGAAAGTTTTGGTGTGTGCAGTATGTTCTATATTTCCTTTTCATAAAAACATCAGTTGCTTTACTGTCAACAAGGAATGAACATCTCTCGCTGCTGATAACAAACGACTATGCTACCACATTGAATTAATTCTGCTAATTTCCTTAAAGACCGAATCCCTCCCTTTAGACAGATATGTTGCAACGACGACGAAACAATTACACTCACTTGGAAGGAAGTGGATGGTATCTCGGGGAATGGGGTGACCAGTCTCGAAGGAATAAAGAAAAGGAAGAGGAATCAGAGGAGGAATGGAAAAGTAAGATAAGAGGAGTATTTTAAGAGAAAGAAGATGAAGACACTGGAAAAATTATGAGAAAGGGAAGACACGGAGATCAAGGGAGATGGGGAGCAGGAGAGAAGAAAGGGGGGCATGCAGAGATTGGTTGAGTTACTTACTACACTGAGAAGCGGACAATGAGTCTGCCATCCAAAGATTAAATCTCTGGGGCTCTTGCAAAATCCTTCCTTAATCAACCAAAGCGTCAGAAGAAATGCATACTGTTTGTGTGTGTGTGTATGTATGTATATATATATATATATATATATATATATATATATATATATATATATATATATATATATATATATATCTTCTTCTTTTAACGTGGTTTTTTTTTCCATTTTTTGTATGGGGCAAGCACGATGCCTTCTTTTGAAGGATTTTGATTTGGCTTTGGGGTAGACCGTAGTCTCGATCGGCTGCCCTGCCTGACATTGCTTAGACCCCGGTAGCACATGTACATGTATCGTACCAGTCACCAGCTCCCTTTCTCCTAGCAGCGAAGAGACGTTGAAGCGGTTAGGTCGACAGTTCGAGACGTGTGAGGTGTCTGTTATGTTTTTAGGAGATGTTGGAGTGGCTTTGCTTGTGTGTGTATTAGTCTGTAACACCCATTTGCTATACACACACACACACACACACACACATATATATATATATATATATATATATATATATATATATATATATATATATATATATATATATATATATATATATATATATATACACACGAGCGCGCGCACGTGCGCAATACCGTGTAATGGGTGTTGTTAATTGATTATTAATAATGTTTTTCAAATAATTTACAGACATCTGAAACAGTTTTTACACCAATGCAATCTACATACTAAGCATACTTGAAGAGAATGTACATCAATGTTCAATGAACTTCATGCATTTACACCAGTAGGGTGCTTGCAAATTAATCATGACGCAACCTTTATCCCTACTCCTCTCAAACTAGTACATGGAATTTTTTTGAAAAAACGATATTTACCTAATATCATTTATACTCCTTTAAAGTGGTATAGATATGCTGACGATATTTTAGCTGTTTTGCCTGCTGGTGTTGATGTAAATGATTTACTCTCTAATTTGAATAACCAGGTGCAATCCATTAAATTTACTTTAAAATTAGAAAAAGACAATTGCCTCACTTTCTTAGATGTTTTAATACATACAGAACCATTTCAATGCAAATTCAGTATTTATAGGAAACCAACCAACAACTTAACTTATGTCCATTCCTATTCAGGCCACTACCTTAATATCAAAATATTCCAGTATTTGGATCAAGAGAGCGAATATGTATGAAAAATACGGACAGGTTTATGTTACCTTCACATATACTAGATATTTGCTATAATAAAGCCCACAAAATGTTTTATAGTGGAAGGAACATGGAGAAAGAAACCTCTTACTCTTAGCCTACCTTATTTTAGTGGCTTTTAAACCATAAAATCATTGTTAAAATATTGTAATGTCAACCTGGTATTTGCCTATAATAAGACACCAAAAGGAATATCAATAAAAAATAGCCCTAAGGAAACCAACAACATAAAATGTAAAATTCCATGCTTGGACTGCTCTTCTTTTTATATAGGTCAGTCTAGTAAAGATTTAGAAGTGAGAATTAAGCAGCATAAATATTCTGTCAAAACTAGGCAAACATCCAATGCAATATTCATTCATTCAAGTGAAAACTCTCACAGGACCAATTGGACTGATGGTTCAGTGATTGCCAGATTGAAAGACTTCTCTTCAAGAAATCTTTAGAATCTGCAATTATACAGCTTACTTCGGCTGTAATTTCAACCTTAGCTCTGGCATGTGTTATTTGGCCCCATGTATTAGTAAAATGTTTAAGAATGACCTTAAAGACAAAATCACTGGCTTAATTAGTGGTTAGTTACCTTATATATATTTTCTATGTATTCGTATGTTTAACAGTTTTTTAATATGTTTGTTTCAAAATTGTTGTTTGCCAAAAAGGAGAATATATCAAGTGTTGTACTTTTATAAATATGTAGTCAGCTTATTGATGCCAAGGCCAGTTTTGGTGGCCAGTCTCTTCCCTTGTATAATTCTTTAATTGACTCCTCCCTGCTTTCGAGCCAGTTGGGCTTAATTCTTTGTCAAGACTCAAAGATTTACCTTGGTAGGTCCACTAATTGTATAACTGTGTTGGATTCCAGGTGCATCTGTTCATTATAATCCCCATCCCAAAGGATATCTACATGTCATCTGTCAATTATATGAGCTCTCTTGTACCCTTACTTTTATATTTATTATCAGTCTGCTAGAAAAGGCATATGTGTCGCAAGGCCTATACTCTACCAAGCACGAAGAGATCTCTCTGACGTGCATTTGAAGATCTGCCCTGTTGCCAATTTTACAAAACAACAACTTGACAGACCTTGAATGTCTTTGAAACAAACCTTGAGGCTATAATTATGAGATTATAGGGGTTGTTTTTTTTTTTTTATTTCCAGGTATTTTAATCTCCTTCCTATACCGCCCTGCTTAGGATTTGTTTTCAGTCCATTTCTTCTCCACAACCTATGAACAATAACATATTTTCTTATTTTTTTTACAAAGATTTACCATTGTATGCATAGCCCATTTATAAATATTTAACATTTTCGCCTAGACAAGAAACATCATACAATATTTACGTCTGAGTAACTGCAGGGGTAAGCTGTTTGTATAATGAACTGGCGCTCTCTCTAAGATCCCGTGCTGCCACAAGGCCACCTTAATCTTACCTATTTTGTCAGTACTTGTAGATGTACATTTATCATTATTATCTGTTCGCATACGATTCTTTATTTCTCACTCGTCCAACTTACTCTATGTTATGCTTTATTTCATATTTCCTTGCTTACTAATTTATTCTTTACCTATGATATTAAGAAATCAAGATAACTGTAGAGAGGGGAAATGCCTCCAAACATACCGTGACCACTAAAAGTGCCCAATGGAGACAGTCTTAAGCTGCTTATCCATGGATTTAAACGCACGTGGAGCTGTTTGAAATATTGGCAACAGCGCTAAAATGATATGCCATGTTGATAGAAAATCTGATACCGTTTCTTGTTATTGCATAAAAAAATATCAATCGTGAACCTATGTAATTGGCTTATAATTCTGCGTAACGAGAAAGATGATATTTGATATCTGTAATGGGAGAAGTGGTTTTATTTCTCTGTTGTTGTTATAGATTTGGCATATATGCGGAAATTAAACACACGTGGAGAGGACCCAAACAGCCCCACCAGAGAGCTCATTTCATTTTGGTTTTAGTATAGCAACCACTTTGTCGTTTCACTTTTCACTCGTGGCATTTACCTTATATATATACATACATACATATATATATATATATATATATATATATATATATATATATATATATATATATATATATATATATATATATATATATATATATATATATATATATATGCTTGTATAACACTACACGGAAGTAAACATATTCATTTGATGTACTGCAGGTGTTCGTTGCAACTCTTTTTATTTTAAAATTATGTTTTAGGTCTGTGGCATTACGTATTCTAATATCAAGCTACGAAAAAATAAATAAATATTTAATGGGTTACACGTAAAATGTTACAGCAATCGAAACTCGAAATATGGTCTCGGAGATCTGCTCATGAATCGTTGCAGACAAAAGGAATTCTGAAGAGCCAACATGCCCTAAAATCAGGTACCGGAAGCGAGGACTGGTTGTTCATTTTATTACTTGCTCCTTTTTTCAAAGGAATGTGGGAAAGGAAGAAAAACTCTTCAGCTTCGGAGGATGTGGCTTTGCTGGCTGGATTCTCATGTCGCAAGTTCCAGTACCCCAGAGACAACAACAAAACAGCTGCCGAAAAATATGCAACTTCAGTCCGGCAGTAGGAAGCAAAACTACACAACAACAACAACAACAGCAAAAAACAATTGAATCTACCTTTTCCTCTCAAATTTCATCAATAACCTCAGACTTTCTCCTTATGTCCATATGATTTCATGAGAAATAACTGAACAAACGGCTATGGAAAATTAAGAATGACTAAAATAACCTCTGTACTTAGACCACGGTAAAAATTCACTTGATAAAGGATATTATAAATATAAAAGGTCTAAAGGCTTTAAAAACCAAATCCGAAAAACTTTTTTATAACAAAAGTAATGAAGTAGAAAAATAAAAAAACCAGGTTTAAACTCCTATCAAGGTCAATAAACATATGCATTCCAATTTTCTTCTAACATACGTTTTGAATGTGCAATCTTAAGTATATAAATCCCATGTCCGGAAGATAAACGAAACTAAAATAGCGTAATAAAATTGATAGAACAAATAGAATGTAAAGACAGAAAAAAAAATTACTATTTCCCTGTGCCACCAAATGACATTAACTGCCCCATTAATAGGAGTGAAACTATATCATAGGAGGGTTACCTCAATATATACTTGAAATCTGAGTTTCGATGTTCGGGCCATGGATCTTTAATAAATTTCATCGGACATATTTTCTCATTAGCTTCCACTCTAAAAAGCTAATTCTACAACATTCTTTTCCTGCCTTTCACCGCATCTAGAAAAAGTGATGGGCTACCGGTCCTTTCGATCTCTCCATAAAAGGATTTTGCTAGACTCAAATTAAAGTGTCGTTACATCAATATGAATACTTCCACTCTAAATCACATGATCCCTAACAGAAAGTGGAAAAATCCTGACTGTAAAGTATCAGTGAGCTAAAAAAAAAAAAATGCCACCATTACCAGGGCAACTACTTGCTCTAACTCACCCTGGGAAGAAGACAGCTACCATCCCCATTCTGGTAATTAGAGAAGAAACGACCTTCCATTGGTAATTTCTGGATATAGTCAATAGTCTGCGTACTTTATACAGTAGTGGTTTACGCGTCGCAAACTAACATTAGCTGATATGAATTTGTGAATTTAGTATTATCGTATATCATTCAAGTTTACAGAGTAAGTAAATGTCTTTCACGGTTAATTTTGAAAATTAGGAGACAACGAAATTCATTAAAACACTCAGAACCCATTCTTTACCGGCTCTTTTTTGAAGGTCCTAGTTGAACCATTGCCACATCTTTGAAGACAAAAAATTAGAAACAAAATTGAATTTGGAAAAAGGAACTTGATTTTAAATCACCTAAAGAAACAACATGAGACATAACACCTTAATCGTCTTTTGTTTTTGCTGGTGAAAGAGTGATGCTCTTGAAGAGAGCATTACTGAAATATTCTGATGGTTTAATATGCCTATTTTGATCAACATGAGAACATACATGGTCCATTAAAAAGAGGAAACACATCGTCATGTTCACTCATCGTTGTTATAATTAATATGGATGCAGTCCGATGCAGTAACCGTGGAAAGATCCCAAGAATCCGCTCCAGCGGGAACGTGCAACTGGAAGACCGGTCCTGCGCCAGCACTTCAAAACAAACTGAGATAATCAATTTGTCGTTCCAGGAGGGGAAGACACAAAGAGATAATATAAATTTTTGGGAATAAAGACAAATACAACCTGCTTCCCCTTGCGGGGCGGTTAATGAACAAGAAAAGGTGGTTAGGGTCTCCTGCTACTAGAAATTCAATTGACCCTCCGGGCTTTTAATGAAGAGTGTGAAAGGGTCTCTCTCTCTCTCTCTCTCTCTCTCTCTCTCTCTCTCTCTCTCTCTCTCTCTCCGGAAGTGTTTCTCTTTTCTTCCTCACTGTGTACTTACAAGTCTTTCTGTCTATTCAAGGGAATTTTCTCTCTTTCTCTCTCTCACTCAGTTTTCCTTTCTTCTCTTCCTCATTCTCTATTAACAAACTTCTCTCTCTGCCTCTCTCTCCCAAATTATGCGAGGCTCTATCCTCTTTAAACCCGCAGACCCCAAACAACCAGTTGCAAATTGCTCTGCACTGTACGCATCACAGATATTATACTATTCGTTCGGTTATATACAGGGCATTTATGACCGCTCCTACCACCATCACCACAATGAACCAACACGCATTAGGCTAGTGTTGTCAATATTAGAAAGTGAGTAGCATAACATTTATGAAGACAATAGCAAATAGCATACTGCGGTGAACCAATTACATACATAATATATTATATATATATATATATATATATATATATATATATATATATATATATATATATATATATATATATATATATATATATATATATAAATATATATATATATATATATATATATATATATATATATATATATATATATATATATATATATATATATATATATATATATATATATATATATATATATATATGTGTGTGTGTGTGTGTGTGTGTGTGTGTGTGTGTGTGTGTGTGTGTGTGTGTGTGTATGTATGTATGTATGTATGTATATATATAAGAATTCCAGGCGAAAGTATATGAAGGTATACAGCAGTGTCCACAAAACATAAAAAAGGCCATAGTAATTTATTTTAGACAAGATTTTTTATGACGATCACATAGTTTTCATGGCTTTAATAGACAACTTTTTAGGACGTTTCTTGAGCTTGCTGTGCCAGACTCAATGTTTGTTTTTAATGGTCAGCTCTTTTCGCAGGTCGACTGAGTTGCCATAGGCTCCCCATTGGGATCTGTGTTTGCTAATATTTTTATGTCTTTTTTAGAAGAAACCTTTGTAACTAACTATCCGGATGCGTGTAAACCTGTCTATTATAAACGATATGTTGATGACACATTTGCGTTATTCAAGGAACCTTGGCATAGAGAGGTGTTGCTGGACCATATTAATAATCAACATCAAGATATAAAGTTTACCAGGGGGAAAAAAAACAAGAACTCTTTACCTTTTTCAGATATCAATGTAAGCAGGGACAATATTGAATTTACCACATCTGTGTATAGGAAAAAAAAACATACACTGGACTTGCTAACAACTTCCATAGTTCATGCTTTAAGAACTTTAAATTAAATTCCATATACACTTTGGTTTAATGGGCTCTTCGTTATTCTTCAAGTTGGTCTCTTTTTCATAATGAGATTTTGTTTTTAGTCAAATTTTTCTTACAGAACTGCTATCCTGAAAATCTGGTTTTTAAAGTCATTGACAGAGTGCTGTCACAACACTTCTCTAATCCGACACCCCTCTTATAATGTCTTAAAGAAAAATATATGTGCCACAATCCCACTTATTTCTGACAAATAATTGAACAGGAATTTGGCTGCCTTAAGATACAATTAATTCCATTCACTTCACTCAAGATTGGTTTATTCTTTGGCTACAAGGACAAACTGCAGACCTTCATGAGATCTAACATTATTTATAATAAATTCAAGTGGCGGTGATGTCCCGGTACCTATGTTGGATCTTGCCAGAGGTGACTGCAGGTGGGATACTGTAGCCATGTGGGATGCAGTTTTAGCACGGCCAGAAACTGAGTAAGCCAGAATCTTCTAGTATGAAGAACCATGCTGCCACATGTAAAATCGAAATAAAAAACATTTCTCCATTATTGGTGGAAGGAGCCATAGTGATTACCTCATTACCCTTGAGTCCTTATACATTAACGGCTTGTTCCATCTTTGAACTCGAACATATCCGCTTCTCCTCTTTATCTAGCATAACTGAAGTCGTAGGGTGGGTCAGGTCTTGGTCATTCGTTCTTTTCCTTCTCCTTTCAATAGTTTCTTGAGCACTGGTTTCGTTTTTACTGTATACATTTCATGTTATATCATTTTAATTTTTGTGAATAATTTTTTTCTATCAACTTTATTTTAATTTTTTTTTATTTTATTTTAACGAACTTTGTTATATTTGCAGATTGAAGATACATATAGTACATGTGCGAAAAGTCTCATGAATAATTTACTATGGCCTTTTTTATGTGTTTTGTGGACCCTACTGTATGCCTATATAT
>JANJGK010000012.1:39752252-39755195 GCA_039081455.1 Macrobrachium rosenbergii | reverse complement strand
TATATATATATACATATATATATAAGATTTTCACACATTTCCTATACCACTAGCCTCCCGATCAGCAAATTTAAGTAACATTGAGTTTGGTCAGTTTTCATTTAATTGACCAGCGAGAAATGGCAGGTGATGTCGGAGCCCAAAGACCCTTAATTATGCATTGATAAAAAATTGTGGGGCTGTAACCTCATCCAGAATACTCACAGAATACCGTAAGGTACACATGCTGGAGAACTTCTCATCCAAGTGGAAAAGGCCTGATCTTGTCTGGCTTGTATGTAACCAGAGTAAAAACTTTAAATTATTATATTACGTAGACGGTATCCAAAAAGCATTGCGGGTATGTCGATGGGAATGCTTTTGAGAAAACGCAAAATGATTCATTTTCCGGACAAACGAAACATAACCTTTTCAGCAATTCCTGAGCGAATGCCAAATACCCGAGCTCCTCTACTGGAAATATTTTTCGAAACAAAATGTACTTAACATGTATGCAAAAACATCCAACAAACTTCTCAGTGAGTAGGCAAGAAATCTATGTGAACACGCTGTTCCTTATTTCTTGTCTACGTTGAAGGTATTAGAGTATGTTATAAGGTGTACGCCTCAACAAGTGGAAGCCAAAGTTGTAAAATACCCATACAAAGACTGGAAAGCTCATCTTCACAAAGAGGTTAACAATTGTAGAACTGGCGTTGTTTGTTGCAGAATATCACAAGAATTCTATACTTGACCCCAACCAGTTGAAAAAATCTCTCTCTCTCTCTCTCTCAAAAAAAGGATGAACTAAACTACTGAATATCTCTCAAAGAGACTTCCGATAATATGGACCTAAAGTCTCAATTTTCGTGTGGATAACCTGTGGCTCCAATCGTGACTGAACCCTCGGGGCTTTAACTTGAAGTTTTAGGATGCGGAATTTTTCTACCAAACAATTATTTATCTATTTATCTTTTCTTCCTTGTAATGAAAAGGCAACATGGCCTGCAAACATTTCAAGCTCTTAAAATCCGGAAAATCCCAATGTAACTCAAATTTACAGCCGATAGACACGCACGGGGGATTATCTTTTATATTTAGACCAGCGATGACATATCGGAGTGTTCCAGCGTAACTTTCAACTTTGGGTAACGGATACAAATCACTGGGCTTTGAAAAGGTCTGCCTCGTACAAACACCTATATTTTGCACCCATTCTTTTGCTCCCTGGATATCAGGGCCATTCTGCATCAATTATTGTTCCACGCCCTCTATCCAATACTGCTAGGTCATTAACTTTTTAACCAAAATGTCGTCTTCCATTCTCTCCGCAAGACCAAACCAAGTGAAGAGGCTGATCCATCTTTTCACCTGGACTAAACTTCTTACCATTTCAAATTTTCCGTTTCTGGGCCTTTCAATTCTTCGCCTTTACTTACACTGTGCACTACTCATTTCCATATGTTTAACCATTCACTATAAATAGTCTTCAATATTCAAATATCCATTGACTGAAATATATTCAATTATCCCCAACAATGCAACTTTAGCTGTCATAGCTACACCACTCTCCCTAATTATTCGCATACACCAAACCCTGCTTCCCCTATTCCGTATGTTGCCTCTCACTCAATCCTACTATCATCCATTAAATTTGCTGCGGAAAACTTTTACGGACCTTCCATATTGACATTTATTGCTTCTTCTCCCTGTTTCCCTTCTACACTTCTTTTCTAGTTTCTTTTCACTAACCGTAAAGAGTTCTATCATTTTCAAAAATTAACTAGTTCAGGCTCCATTTACTATCACTTTTCTTATCCCTTTTGCTCTGCACCTATCTGATGATCTCTTTCTGTTATCTCATATCAGTCTGCAGTTAACTAACCAATAGGTATCTAATTCACTCCTTAGGCCAACGTAAGACCGATGGGTTTTAAAAGAATGCGCTCACATAGCTCCTTTCTCGATAAGGGTTCTAATGAGGTTCCTTGAGTTAAACAGGCAAGCATCTTACGGCTGGATTTTATATACACATATGGCGCCGTCTTTCGTAGTAAATAAATATGAACAAAATTTTGGAAAATGTGGACCATATTCAGTTTTTTATTAAAAGCCCAGTCACCAGTACGTGTGCCAAATATGATTCACTAAAACTTTCCTTCGTAGAATTTACCAGCTCCATGACAATAATAGGCAGTAACTTGCTGGAAGTTAAGAGATTTCCCTATTTTACAAGATCTAATTGTTATAATCATTTGAAACATAAGTATTCTCTTTTTCAACAACCACGTCATTTCGAACATTAGCCTACTAATATTCTCTAAAACAGAAATATTAGAAACCAGATGGAAAAAGTAACAATGGCTTCAAGATCTATCGTATGAAGAATTTCTTCCTATCCATATCAAAGCTTTAAACAGATGGCTGGTAAACCAGAGAAGGGAGGTCGACACTAACCCAGCCCCTGAACGGACGTTTTTACCCCCCAGACACAAAGCAAAAGTACAGTAAGTCATCAAGACGCCATGCAATAAAAGTGTTACATGTAAAGTGAGTAAATATGTCTATTTTGTGTGTTAAGATGGTCTAGAAACCCAAGTTCCGGATGAACTAAACACTGGAAATTTGTATCTTAATACATTTCAGCAAGTTCACTGGATTCATGAAATTTAATGTATTTTGCATTTTCAGAGAGAGAGAGAGAGAGAGAGAGAGAGAGAGAGAGAGAGAGAGAGAGGAGAGAGAGAGAGAGAGAGAGAGAGAGATAAACCCTAGACAATTTAGAGATTCCACATCAAGAAGAGAACTGTTCGCTGTTATAGTGAACAAGTTTAGAAAACTACGTGATGCTATTACCAGGTGATTATGAGGTCACAAAGAAGAGAAAAGAGAGGCATCAGTGACTCATTTGATTAATCCTTAATGTGAAATAAAATAAATGAAGGTGATAGGTGAAGGCTGTAA
>JANJGK010000012.1:39724752-39747252 GCA_039081455.1 Macrobrachium rosenbergii | reverse complement strand
TTACAGCTGCCTTCCTTCAGCCCCAAAACAAACAGCTAACGTAAGTTGGTGTGGCTTGCTCTTAGCCCCGAGAGTCCGCAGTAAGGCACAGTCATTAGCCTATTTGCATGCAGCCTTCCTTCCCAAGCATGGAGGCGGCAGAAGATGATTTCATAGTACAAAAGATCCCAGACAATGGACCGGAAGGCCTCCGACACAGATGCAAACGAGGGAAAATACGAAGTCTTATTCATTTCGTATGAAGTACATAGAGAGGAGAAGAAGAACAAGAAGCAAGTAAGGAGGGCAACCAAGAAGTCAAATTTACGAGTAAAGACAAAGTCATGTTACATCATACGTTAAAGGGAAAAATAAACCAATCAAGTTTAAAATAGAGAGAGAGAGAGAGAGAGAGAGAGAGAGAGAGAGAGAGAGAGAGAGAGGAGGAGGAGGAGGAGGAGGAGGAGGAGGAAATGAAATGGGAGAGGAGATATTGCCTCAACCTGAACTGCAAGGAGAGTTCTTCAGTGAGATGCTGACAATGACTAGGATGTTCACCAGGAGGCTGCAGGCGAGACGGGGCAATTAAAGAGGCCCTCCTCCATCTACTGAGCGCGTTGCCCTAACCCTACCTCACCATCCTCTGCGTGTCCGTGAATGAAGCTAAGCCCTTTCAGCGAAGGCACACGAGAGAAATAGTGTCGGTGTTTCTCCTTTAACTATATTTCAAGTCTTGCTGATGACGTACGTGCTACAGCTACTTATTTATTTATTTTCTTTACCTACGCATTTCTTTTTTTTTGGGTCAGGCCGGAGTCACATCCACTTGCTTTTTTTCCTTTGGTTATTTCTTTTTCAAATCAACAATATTTGATTTGGCCCTTGATTTTTCTTGTATATTTCCAAAAGATTTTCCATTTTCATATGTATGATATGTTTTTAAAGTCCTTTAACGTAAATCCAGTATTGAAACTTTTCTACGGACATGAGTTACTTTGATTTATCAGTTCTTGAAAAGGCTACTTTATTCACTTGTTTTAATTTTTTTCATTGTGCAACCGGTTTCATCACTTGCTCATAAAAAACAATTACCCTTTTTATTCATTTCGTTTGCTGTACACTCCTCATATATCATTTCTTTCTTTATGGAACACTATTTTTTGCACATATATTGTTTATAATAAATTCAAAAGTTTACTTTTGCCTCTACTACCGCAAATTACCATAAATTAATGGCTGACCTGCATCAATAATATTTATAAATTTTCGTTCATAAAATGTTATTCAGCTATCATAACTGCAAAATGCTTAAGCTTTTTAGCATTCAAAGGCCTTCCATGGATGTATTTATTATGAGGCCTTTTGCTTCTGCATTCACGATACGTTCAGTATAATCTCTTTTCACAAACTGCTTTTCAGTGTACTTAATTATTATCCTAGACTTTGTGCATTCACTAACTAGCTCACTTCCTTCACAGTCAGCAACATTTCTCTAGCGTTCATACTAGGAACTGTGAAGCTCATCGGCATCAATACAATATTCATAAAAAGTTTCCTTTCTCTGAGTTTGATCTCCTTAAATTTAATAACAGTAATACATGTTTCTTCTTTTCCGATAACACAAATACAAACAATACTTCTATCTCTTGTGTATTCACAAAACTGCCTCTGCTTTTATATCTCACAACGCACTTCTTTTCTTATTTTAGATAAATCAATAAAACTGAATGAATCTTTCCTATTCCAGTTAATTGTCGGATATTATGTAACAAATGTCATATTCGACAAGATAACTACGCTTTCTGCAATAACTACCCATTGTTAACGAGTTAGAAAAGCGCGAGAAGTTTTATACTTTATGCCACACAAATAAAAACAAGGAAGGAACCTCGACGATCATTCCCTATGAGACAAAAAAAAAAAAAAAGAGAGAGAAAGAAAAATCTCAGATAAAGTGCATCCAGGGATGTAAATGAGATCTTAGCCTTTCCAGCGAACATAAAAGTAGAATCTCTCGAGGCGATTAATGTTCCGCGAGAGATTATGAACATAGTACTATAATTCTTGAAGGGGACTCGCTACATTTCGACATTTATTTCGCTGTTACGACTTGCTCGTATAGTCTTTGTGATATTCTGAAAGCACAACGTGAACAGTTACAGACATTACCTTTTCTTTAGATACAAATAAGTCTTGATAGGATAATATACATGAAGTTACTTTTCTGATAAATTATTCAATTTATTTCTTACCTTGTAATTAACAGTAATTACAAGAAGATAAGTAGAGATTTCAAAATTAATGTTCAATACTACGCTACCACCAACGGCAATATATATTTATGAACATAGATGTGGACGTTATTGTTGCGAAATCAGGCTCGCTTTGTCTAGCAAGGGGTCTTACCTGCAATTAGTAAAAATCGAACAGAAATCCGAGATGAACAACAATAAATATATCACCAGCATTGAAAGCCAAAAATACATGAAATCCACATCGGTATAACAGACTCGCATCTAAGCAATTATTATTAAAGGTAAACGCTTTATAAACAGAGTCTATCATAGATATGACGGAGGCATTTCATAAGCACGCAATAAAAGGTCTGTATGTGGATGTTAATACACTGATTTCATTAAAACGACAAACATAAAGCACACTCACACACACATACACACATAGCGCGCAACGCATTACCACCCGAAAGTAATTCTCCTTGCGTTTAAATAATCTACTTACAGTTTTATCCCTTTATTTGTTAATTTATTATTATTTTATAACAACTAATCTCTTCTTCCCGTACTTCCTGTTACCCTTCTGTTACTTCTTTCAAACGAATACCATATTCTATGGAAGCTTCAATTTCAGGTCAGTGGCCCCTGTGGGCGTGTTCCACATGAATATATATATATATATATATATATATATATATATATATATATATATATATATATATATATATATATATATATATATATATATATATATATATATATATATATATATATATATATATATATATATATATATATATATATGAGCCTTCCATTGTCACAAGTATTGACAATTGATTGGAAATGTTTAGAAACATCTTCTGACGAGCGTAAGTTCCCCCCCCCAAAAAAGCTTGAGCTTGCAATGAAAAAGATCAAAAGAGGCAAAGTTTATTCAAGTGAAGAGGTCCAGCATTTCCTCTGAAGACAAGGTATTCATCCGATGTTCTGTTGCAAGAAGAGAAAAGGAGAGGAAAGCATCAAAAGAGAAAACCGGGAGTGAGTAAACTCCCAAGATGAATAGGAGGACAGCGGCAGGGGTGAGGTAGGAGGGGGAAGCGGGTATTCGGGGGAGGAGCAACAAGCACGAGAAAAACGGCGAGGGAAAGTGAGGAGAAACGGGAAACAGAAGGAGAGGTCCTCAATGAATACGGATGCCGTGCAACCGTTGTTACCATGACGTCCGTAGAAGCTACAATCAGATTCAGGCTGGGGGAACACTCACTTTACGGAATGTGAGTTGTTACCGTAAATGACGACATCAGTTAAATAAATAGCATAAATGTTATCATAAAGTCTGCATAAAAAAATGACAGCGATATGATGAGTAGACATAAAACACTCCTTTTCCTCCAGCTATGAATGCAGAAGTAAATACGTTCACGCAGCGCTAAAGTACAGTAATGGAAAGATTTATATATTTATAGCTATCATAGTCAAACAATTAATGTCCTTGTTATGCAAGAAAAAAAAAAGTCGATAACTATGTCAAATAATATAAAGTTTTCGAATGCTGCTCCTTCATTCATTCTTTAATTCCCATAACCTCCAGTTTCCCGAACGGCAAGTCTGTATATTACATCTCGGTCAGGTCTTACTGTTTAGTCTTTCATCTTTTTTAGTCACCAACCCTGGACTAGAAATGGACATCAAGTAGCACTCGCCACTGGTAGCCAGGGTCATGATAAATCAAAATTCACATTGTAAATAATGAAGATGGCTCAGTCCTATTGTTGGGACACTCACTCTCCAAATATTGTGAAGGCAGGCAGTCAGGGAGATATATATATATATATATATATATATATATATATATATATATATATATATATATATATATATATATATATATATATATATATATATATATATATGTGTGTGTGTGTGTGTGTGTGTGTGTATATATATGTATATATATATATATATATATATATATATATATATATATATATATATATATATATATATATATATATATATATATATATATATATATATATAAAACGCCTCTGATTCTCATTATACGTGTTCTTTCCACTTTATTTTCAGGTTAACCAAATCTTCATGATATCGCACCATATTTACCATGTAACATTTCAGATAATTCTATACTTATATATAATCTTGCTTCCGTTGTACAATTCAGTCCACTTCATAAACAAATGTTATTCATTTTTCGTATTACTCGACTTATCTTGTTTAGTCTTCTACTAAATTCCGACTCTAGATAAGCTGAATTAGTTATCATCTCTCATAAACACCTGAAAGACTCCACCTGACTTATCCTTACTCCAGCTGATGTTGTTTCGCACCTTTAAAAATTGTGCCCTCGTTAATTTTCATTTTTCTTAGTTTATCTCAAGTCACATCTCTAGATATGTGATGCATTCCTTTAGGTACGTTTGCAGATCTTGGTGGGTTTTGTTGGCTGAAATAGCATCATCTACGCACCCTATGTTTGTCATTCCTATGGTTGTTGAGGTCCAAACCCTCTCCTTTCTCCATTATAAAATGCATGGAAAGCGCAAACAGCAAAGATGATAAAACGTTTCCCTGTACTATCCCATTATTTACTGGAGATACACTCAGTCACCGTCTATTCTTGTTTCTACCTGGATATCAAGTGATATTTGTGGTATAATATTCGTGAATATAAAAACTGTCACGGTTGTATAAGTGACAGAAAATTCAAATTCCCAAACTGAATAAACCTCCCCTACATCGCTATCTTCCAAGAGAGGTCAAAGCTTGGTAATGGAAGCCCTTGCTTTGCCTCCTTAGCAGAAACTTAAAAAGTTAGGTTTCATCGATTTCCAAACTGAATATCATAATTACTATTGGATGCTACATAGTGTTGGCAATCATTATAATGTCACCAGGTCCGAAACTAATTCAAAATATACGTGTCAAAAAGTACTACGATAAATATTTAGAGAGAGAGAGAGAGAGAGAGAGAGAGAGAGAGAGAGAGAGAGAGAGAGAGAGAGAGAGAGAGAGAGATCTAGGCTTAACCCAAGTATCTTCAATCTTTATTAGATGATTAAAGGTGACAACCTCTTTACTCCAACAATTCCTCATATGCCATGAATATAAAAACCATATAAAGCTTATACGGCTTATGAGTTATGATTTCGTGGGCAAAGCAAAAATGAACTGGCGAATTGTTATATATATGATCTCCCTAAACGTCTCATATATAATGAAAATTATTCGAATCCAGTTAAAATAAATACTTTCCGAATATCATTACAACCAAGGTTGTATGGGTGTTAAGAGTGCAGAGGTCGTTATGAAACAAGTCGAATTATTCTCTCTTTTCATCCCATTACTTAGAGTTATCACGTTGTTGACTCTACTGAAATTGCACAACTTTCCTGAGATTGTGGGGAGCTTCCAAGTGCTCTTGCAATTTTGCATGAAGATGAAGTTGGTTCCCGGTATCCTCGGGATATTAATTGACTCAAGAAGAAAGAGTGAAATCATGCACTTAAATTGATTTCCAGTTATGTCCCTTTTATGCTTACAGAATTTTTCTCCAGTTTATCAAGAAATTTCTGGTGGTAACCTAGAAATACAAGTTTATATTTTAACGAGGACATGGCATTCTGGCAATGTCACTTGTTGAGTGAACACCTTCACAATGAAATGTGTAGTAATGTCATGGCTTCAAAATTTGTAAATGACGTTGCACTTGCCGTCACATGCAATGGGCTACTTCAGGGTCTTGGACTAGTATCTTTGGACCAGGACCCACTTAGCGGGTCCTGCTTTAGACTTCCTTTTAATTGTCAAGCATTACATAAATGTTAAAGATGTTCAATTTAAATCTACAAGCTGAATATTAACGGTGTACTACTGATCATAATGATATTATGATTCCCAAATGCACAATTTTAAAACAATAATGGTTAATGTTGATTCTTTTACTATTACTCTTGTTAAATTTCTTTTCATAAGGCGCATTTGAAACATGTAAAGTGGCGCGTGAAAAAAGTTTAAAACACTCTTTTACATTATGCAAAACACAAAAATCACACATGAAAATACCATCTTGTTGCCAAAAGACATCCCTAAGATATCACAATACACCGTTGCTTAGCGAGAACTTCTAGTTCCGTGACAGGGAGGAAATCGTCAAAACAAACACGTAATTATTATTATTATTATTATTATTATTATTATTATTATTATTATTATTATTATTATTATTATTCAGAAGATGAATCCTATTCATATGGAGCAAGCCCACAGGGGCCACTGGCTTGAAATTCAAGTTTCTAAAGTATATGGTGTTCGTTAGGAAGAAGTAAGAGGAGGCAAAGGGAAGTACAGAAAGAGGAGATTTCGCTTATTGAAAAAGAAAAAAAAAATAAGTTAATAAATAGATTAAAAAATGTATTAAAATGCAAGGAGAATAGTATGAGGGTAGTAACTGATTGCATCTTCGCTTGAACTTTTGAAGTTCCGATTGCACGACATTCTCAAGGAGATTATTCCACAGTCCAACGGTGTGAGGATTAAAGGACCTCTGGAACTGAGAAGTTCTACAGCGACGCACATTTACTACATATTTGGTGCTACTGTTCAACAAATCCGGTTGCTCTCGGCAGGAAAAGGGGATGGTCCAGGTCATACGTACTCTGTTACGAAAAAGAAACCTACCACCATGAACCTTCTATCTAAAAGAGATAAATCTATGACAGAAGCAGACATCCAGTAAAGGGGGGACAAATTACCTGAAACTTTCATTAGCTGTTTCTCAAAACTAAGATGTGAGTCGTGTTTCTCAAAAGTAAGATGTGAGTCATGTTTCTCAAAAGTAAGATGTGAGTCATGCTTCTGAAAAGAAAGATGTGAGTCATGTTTCTCAAAAGTAAGATGTGAATCAAAAGTTACACTTAGTTAAAATTTCAGACTCATTCAGCAGAGACGCATCGACTTGTAGGGGAGGATTGGGTGGAAAATCTGTACGAGATTTGCTAATCAACAGTGTTTTCGTTTTACTGGAGTTCAGCCTCATACCCCACCGACTAAACCATTCACTAAACCAATCAATGTCCCGACTGAGACTAAAGGTAACTTCATTTCTCATAAGTGTGGACTTTACAACACTGACAAGTGTAGCATCATCGGCATACTGAATGCTCTTGTTTTCCAGGCCAACAACCATATCATATGTATATACTAAAAATAACAGTGGGCCAAGAACACTAACCTGTGGAACTCCAGACATAAGAGGTCTTGGTTCGCTAAAGATCCCATCAACAGCAACTTGTTGCTGCCTACGTGTAAGGAAATCTTGAATTAAACCTAAAACTTACCCACCCACTCCAGTATTCTGAAGTTTATAAATAAGTGCCTTGTGATTTACTAGATCGAAAGCAGCTCTAAAATCTATAATTCCACACTCAAAGAAAGAAAGAAAGAAAAAAAAAAAGATCAGCTAAGAGGGAAGCTAAAACTTTAAACATTTTAACGGCTTGCTACAGACGAATGACCAGCACTGGCAACCATGTAGTACATGAAACTGTTTCTGCATTCAGTTTTGGTATTTACATTTCACTAAATATCTCATTTTTACATGCTTTTATTTAATTTGACTTCTAACTCTGTCTGTCTGTCTGTTTGGGTCAAATCTTGTAACTAAATTTTCGGCCTGTTCCTTTCATCCAATTGACTTGAAATTTTGCATGGTTGCTCAATCCCAGTGACAACACAACCTTACATGATCAGTACGTCAGCTGTGACCTCTAGTGACCTCTCCCAGTATCTCAGGATTTGTATGAAACTCTTTGGTTTTTCATACCTTCGTTGACTCGGTAGAATAAGTTAATAAATCTGCGGATTTTCCGAACCTTCTTTGGTTCGGCAAGATTTCACGTTCAAAAATTTTTAGTTACAATCACAAATCGGTTACAATTTCTGAAAAAAAAAAGAGATTGAAATAAAAAAGATATGAAAACATTTTTAAAACACGCTTGTCTCGAAGTGTATTAAAAAGTAAAAAAAATAAAATTTTTGAGACACACCAGGATAAAAAAAATTACTTTGTACTTTTTAGTCCATTTTAATAAAAGCGTGTTTAAAATTTTTTTTTTTATTTCCAAACTCTAAATTCTCCTTTATTGTTTGTCAACGAAGGGGTATTCGTTAAAAACAATGGCTCCCTCTTATTGATTGAGGACTGAGGCACTTTTCCTCATTAATTTCTATATATAAGTAATGGAAGTTCATGAATAATTATGACCAGTAAACTAAACAACTGTTCGTTTCAATTCAAAGATGATCTAACATCACCGATTCAAGCATTACATATATATATATATATATATATAAATATATTTATATATATATATATATATATATATATATATATATAATATATATATATATATATATATATATATATATATATATATATATATATATATATATATATATATATATATATATATATATATATATATATATATATATATATATATATATATATATATATATATATGTGTGTGTGTTTGGGGGGGCAGGTGTTGAATCTACTGGTCACTTTTTACCGGATGCGTATGCAATTGAAATAGCCTCAATGCACCCACAACTTCTCTAATTCTTCACACTTTTTGGATACGCTGTATATATATATATATATATATATATATATATATATATATATATATATATATATATATATATATATATATATATATATATATATATATATATATATATTAGATTATACAGTTTGTGTAACAATTTTACTCTTTCATTTATAGTGGGGGAAGCTGTGGATGGGATTATCATCTACTATTAGAGAATATAATCGATACATTGTACAAAGAAAAATAACAAAAGTTAATTTTTTAAGGGGATATAATATTAGAACAGGAATGCTTTACTGTTCTGTTCACAAAGAACCCTCCAATGAGACCGGCCAAACAAACGCTCTTCCTCAGACGCCTTTAAGCTAAACACGACGGAAACTCGACCGCAGTCAAAGCAGTGGAACGCAAGGAAACCGTTGCCGATGGGATTCCAGGTCTTCGGGTTTCTCTAATTGTTACTGACATTTATCTCAGCCGGCAGAAGACGCCAATCATGCCGACCATACCATGTCTCAGTCGACCGTTTTCAACCAATGCTAATAATTTCCACCACGGGAAATCTTAATCCATATACTGAGAAATTTTAAAAATTCAGTTGCTGAAGATATGATTTCCGACGTTTTCTAGTTTGAAGAGTCAAACGTTGTTTGTGTAATTGAAAAAAAAAGAAGTCTTGGTACAAATACTGAAAAAAAAAAAATGGTTCAAAATTTGCTAAAGATAAGGTGTCACATATCGCCTGTGTCACTGAAAGAAGTAGAAATTTTAGTTCAAAATCCAGCCCTACCAATAACTGCTACATCTTTAATGAAATTTTGTGCATTAGGATCGACAATTGTTTTTCCCTGAGAGAGGGAAGAAGGGACAGACAGACAGGCAAGATATCCGAGGTTAGGTGGCTATGAGTTCCATTTAGAAAACCCACAATATCCTTTCCGGGGGAAAAAAGTAAATTTATTGTTTCAATTACAGTAAAAATCCTCCACAACCGATGGAAATTACCAACCGATAAAATATTAGAGTAGCCTTGAAATTGGATAGAATTAATCATGTATCGGATATTCGAATTCCACTCGAAGTTATTACCTGATAGTTTCCACGTGAATAGGCGGCAATAAAACAAATAAAGCTCCAGTTGGGACATTGCTACCACACGATGCTCTAAAGATACCACAATCTTCAAAATATATGTCCGCAAGATAAATATGAAATACATTTTATTTACATACACAATAACTTGGGTCAACTTGGGCAAGAGACCTCTTGAGCTATACAAAGCTACGAATATATCATAAAATACACTGGATATAGTTGCGAACTTTATCCTGAAACATTGTACCATGGTACTTACAGTATGCTGCCTTATGCTCTTCCCATCTTTCGCAAAAGAGATTTAAAGTTCTTCAGGAAATCAAAACTTAATTATTCTTTGGCTGTGACGAAAAACATTTGTTCAGTGTTTAAACATTCTTTTCCATTTCTTCATCATTTTGCATACACACACACACTCACACACACACACACACACACACACACACACACACACACACACATATATATATATATATATATATATATATATATATATATATATATATATATATATATATATATATATATATACATATACATATATATATATATATATATATATATATATATATATATATATATATATATATATATATATATATATATATATATATATATATATATATATATATATATATATAAACAGATGTATGTATGTGTGTATGTTCCAGCATAACTCTGAAACGCATGGAGCAATTTCAATCAAACTTGGTATACATATGACTTACTATCTGGAAAAGAATACTGTGGGGTAAGGCACCACTAGCACCGAAGAGCACCAAAGGGGGTTGGGGTGGGAAAGGCCTCCCTGAAAGGGAAGCTAACTCTGCAAGTTTTCCAGTTTATCATCTTTCAGTGAATGTGACAGTTTCATTTCGCTCTTTTAGACGATTATATAAGTGTTACTTAATTTATTTGATAATGATACGGTTCATTTTGGATTTAAGTTTATTAATCATAGTTTTTTTTTATTTCCGGGAAGAGTTATATGTCTACACCATGTAAGTACTTCATAATTTTAGATTTTAAATTAGTTTTCCCTTATGTTTATATTACCTTTTTACTGTATTCTATGATATAGGCCTATTATTCTAGGATATATCTCAGTGCTCAGTGAGTGTGCCTTTTGCTTATTTTTTTTAATAGTTTTTTTTTTATTATTTTACAGATTTCATTACTGTAACATTGCCTCCTCAGGAACATAAGGCAACTAGCCAAGTGCAATCAAAGACTAAAAATATGAAACAACAGCGTAGACAAGAAACTCCTGAGGAAAGGAATAGGAGACTTGAGACGCTGCGCGAGAGAGCTGCTACATCTAGAGCTTCAGAGACAGAACAACAGCGCGAGGCCCGACTACAGGAAATGAGAGACAGAGCTACTACATCTAAGGCTTCACAGGCTGTACAACAGCGTGAGACCCGACTACAGGAAATGAGAGACAGAGCTACTACATCTAAGGCTTCACAGGCTGTACAACAGCGTGAGACCCGACTACAGGAAATAAGAGACAGAGCTAGATCATCACGGACAGCTCAACAATTTAGCTTAGCATTGGATAGATTCCACTATGTTCCACATAAAGACTACTCGCAGTATATAAGTGTTACTTTCGAGGGAAAAGAAATGATTTGTGGATACCGGCAAGCCAAAAAGTTTAAATCAGTCTCTCCTGGTATTTTCTGCAAAAAATCGAAAAGTGAAACTTTGCCAACTGGAACCACCACCACAAGAAATTTTGATATACACATCGGGAGATACATTAGAGTCTAAGCATTTTCTTAGTAACATCAGAAAATACAATTCACGTTTCCAAATGACAGCATTTGGCGCTACATCAGTTGTTGAACAACCAGGATTTCCATCGACATTCACGGTACAAGGATAGATTTACAATAAAGCTTCCGTTGCCAGATCAACCACCAAAATTTCTACAACTATACTTTATTGAAAACGAACAAACAGAAAATGACCAGAGGTGCGCCTGCATCTCAGGAATAAGACGTCAGATTGTGTTAAACTTACAAAGGATGTTTCATGAGAGCAATGATCTAATTAAAACGTTTAAAACAGCACTGGAACGTGTGCCAACGGATGAATGTAAAGTAGTCATAAGGGCAGACCGTAGACCAGCAGGCGAACACGAGCGGCGCTTTAATAATCCTCAGGTAGATGAATTCGCGATGGTTATATTAGGCGATGAGTTTGAACAACGAGATATCGTAATTCAACGACGAGGCAAATCATTGCAACGCATTTCAGAAACACATCGATCTTATGATAGTCTACAGTTCCTAGTGATATTTTGCCGTGGTGAAGATGGATATCATTTTAGTTTGAGACAGGTCAACCCAAGACCAGGAGAAACAATCAGGATTTGATTCCTTTCCCTGTCTCACAGAAGGTTGGGATAAATTAATATCCGGAAGTGTTCTACGTTTTGGGTGTGCTCTATGCTTTGGGTGTGTCCTACGGTCTGGGTGTGTTCTGCGTTTTGAGTTTACCGGGCAACGCTGGGTGGGTCAGCTAGTACAGATATAAAGCAAACATCGTTATGTGACCTTGCCTATGCATTGGATCTGTCTCCTCTTCTTTTGTTAACCAGGTAATTTCTTATAATTCTTCCTTAATAATAACTCCCGGCCCGGCACTGCTTTGTTACTTCTTAACGAGCGGAAAGAAATTCTTCATACAACTACAGATATACGTTTTCGGAAAAGGATCATCAAGAATAAAAGAGAATAGCTAATAACAGGGTAAGAGGGTGCCAGCACTTCAAGTCAGCATAAACAGATAAGTATGTTAAACTACTGAGAATGAATATTCATATGAATAACTTAATACTCAGGCGCAGAACAGAAAGAAAAGGTACATTGTTGGAACTGAAGAGCATTTGGAAGGTATCCTCACAATACTGATTCAGTTCGCAAATCACTGGGAGATTTTTTACACTGTGGAAACCGGGGGTGATCTTGGCCATGCTCCTACCCTAGGGAAAGGAAAAAGCTGAAAATTCTAAATATCTTATATATCTGAAATATCATAAAATCTTTAGACATTTTAAATTGTTTAAAACTCCTTGTCTTTAGCAAAAACGTATTATGATAAATTCAAAATTCCCATTAAAACTTGTCACAACTCGATTTTCTGCTTCAGAAGCGTGAAGAAAGATATTATTGAAAGTGGAAAATGAATCTCGTATAACTCTCTCTCTCTCTCTCTCTCTTTCTCTCTCTCTCTCTCTCTCTCTCTCTCTCTCTCTCTCTCTCTCTCTCTCTGTCATCAGCACAGTAACTGTGTAAAACCATTACCATAATTTTTGCAGATACAAAAAAAAAAATATATCATTAATTTCAAGAACTACGAATAATATATGGACCCCCGGAAGTCATGAAGGACGTGACCTGAATATGACCAACTTGGAATCCTGGAGGAGGACCCCCATGAAATGGAAACCGAGAGTTTGAATGAGCTCGGAATAAACTTCTCAGAGAAAGAAGTTCTTGAAACTCCTTAAACGACTGCATAGTCATTTGCCTCCTCTCCACCAAGCCTCGTATAGCTCTCAAATACCAACGAAGGAGTCGAAGTATTAACGAAAGGTTGATGATTTCAGAAATCTGGAAGAAAATATCACCTTACTCATATTTCTCATTAAATTTTCTTTTCTCGGCATGGAAAATTGGTAGCGATCCTTGGATTTACTACGTTGTAAACGGACCTTTGAGTAACAGGTCTGAACTATTACTTACTGGATTGGATCTAATTTTAAGTTATTGGAATCCACTTCGTAATCGTGATGGATACCCTTGACGAATAATACACCGTATACATTATTCGTAAATTGTGATGACCATCTCTTCTGTTGAATAATCTCAGTAAAAATGATTAATTTGAATTTTTTCAGTATAAACTTTAATACATCAAGTCATACACTAAAGGTAACTACATTAAATGAAGCCTGTTTAGTAAATTCCGCCAAACAGAATTATAATTAGAAAACATGCTGACAGATAACGAACAGAGCTTGATATTTAATAAGAACAACGACCAATTAGTATTAAAATATATTCACTAAAATAATAATAATAATAATAATAATAATAATAATAATAATAATAATAATAATAATAATAATAATAATAATAATACTAATAATAATAATAATAATAATAATAATAATAATAATAATAATAATAATGGTTGCCTTTTCGTATCAAGGGTCAAGAATATCATAGACCATCAATATTTAAATCAGTGAGCAGTATTAGAACCATATCCGTAACCAGTATTAAGACAGTAGGGAAATAGACGTTGGAAAATCACACACACACACACACAGACACACACACACACACACACACACACAAATGAATGGGAAAAGCATAGAAAGAATGGAAATGAAAATTCAGTCCAAATTATGTAATACATGGACGTAGGTATTTACAGTTACCTATTAACCTTACTAAATTGTTGCCCTATCTGTTTTGACGAACTATGTACCAGACAAAAGTGTATTTTAAGTTATCCGGTAATAACTGTAGGCACCATTTACCTTATGTATTTGTTTTCATTTTATGTAAATCATCTAGTCTCATGTAAACATATGTCCAAAGTATGCTGTTCTTCAAACTTTTTAATCAATAAAGCCCCTTGATGGAGGGCGAAGCTTGAGGGACAAATTAAGAATTATTTCCTTTCTTCTGCTTCTCCGTTTCGTTTTCATAATGGAGTGCATCACATGTCTTCTAGGTGATCACGAAAAATACACTGGAATATAGCATTCAAAACATCAGTTACTCATGTCACTAGAAGAATTGAGAGCATTGCATATGTTATGTAGGAAAGCAATTATCCATGCCCTTTATTATGAAAGAACAAAGTGGTACGGTAATGTAAAGAGAATGATATTTGATAAGCATATAGAGGTGAAACGGGGAGAAGAGAAGACTGCTCCATGAACTGGCCTCAGTATTACGAGGAGGAGGAAGAAGAGGAGATGGATGAAGAGGAGGAGGAGGAGGAGGGGGAGTAGGAGGAAGAGTTCATGTACAATAGCGGAGGAGTAAAGGGAGAAACATGAGTGAGAACAGTGAGGCGTTGGTGAAGATTCTCTTTAGTTATTTGTTTTTTATTCAAATCCGTTTCAAGTTCTGGAAGACGTTATGGTCTGACTTGTCCTTTTTAAACATTTGGCCCAGTGACGAGGAGTGATACTGACCGCTAATAATAATAATCCCATTGTATAAAACGAAAATTATATATCCATATAATCATTTTCTCTGCGTATCACTGTCACTATGTGGGTCATGCATTCACGTAACAGACATGAGTTCTAAGAAAAAAATGCAGACTTAAATATTATCGTTATCTTCGACTGTCTAGTATGGTACATGGATGATATTAAAAATGAGATGAGTAACAATTTCAGTAATATTATTTTACTATGTAGAAGGCAATCAGAAAATCACTTAATCCTGCGCTTTTATTATTTTGCAAGATATAAAAATAACTAAAGAACTGCTCAGATTTTTCATGATTCGAATAATCCCTTAGAAGCATGTGCAAAAAGACCAAGATATAAAGGGATTTATTAATCAACTTTAATGTATCTTTGGGATTTATGGCAATATATTTACGGCCAAAATGAAATAAAACTTTCTTATTTCTCTCGGCATTTAGAAGTAGATAAAAACCCGAGGGGAAAGATTGACCATGTTCCTTTTATTTCTCCTCACTTTTTCTCCTATTAATTTGACATCGCAGTTGGGAAACCTGTTGAATATTCATCCGATTTTGGGCCTTTTTTCGGCCTCGCTTGGAAAGGGGACGGAGATCTGGGTGATAGAGGGGAGGGGTAAGGGGCGATTTGATCGTTCGCTTGTACAGTAATCTGATTTGGCAAGTTGTAATCTTCGCGTTCAACTGACGAATAATCCATTTCCCAATGAACTAATCTTAATTAAAATACAGCAGCAACCTCACCTCTGCTCAGTTATTTCAATGTCCATGGAAAGTAACATCCGTCCTAATATTCACTAAGGGCTTTTGACTGAAAAAGTCAGGTCTTACTCTTTGAAGAAAGTTGAGAAGTAGTTCACAATGAAGGCGCATCAGGCATACTCCTACGCCGAAGACATCAATCCTGGCAGTTACTTTTCATACGAGAAGAAAACAAAAGCTATACGGTAGTGTTTAGTCCTCACTGTTCCCCTTTACAAAAACTGGAAAGGGGTTGAAGCTAAGCCTAAAACTATATTATGCAGAGATTCTTAATCTTACAAAAGCATTTGAATCTTTAGTTATTACAAACTGAGGTCGTGGTAGATCAACGGTTTCGCCTTCACTGCAGAGTACTGTGGTCCTGAGTTCAAGTTCTGCTCAAAACCTGATGAAATTCACTGACAACATGACCTTACCGTTACTGTGAGCTTAAGGATGTGGGGCAATTTGGTGAAGCTGACAGGTCTATTTGCTGAGTCACTGACAGTTCCTTTACGGTTTCTCCTGGTCCTAGCTTGGTTAAAAAAAAGGGTTTTTTTCAGCCTCATGGGAAACCGTAGAACGTATAAATTAACATTGGAATTTGTTTCTCAGTAATATAGTGTCTTGAGCACTGACAAATTCTTTTGGTAACTTTGCCCACTATGGCTGGTAATGTTTCTAAGAGAAAACTGTTGAAGTGTGCAGAAGTTCATAATCACCTTACTTGAAGTAAACAAAAGAAAATAGAAGAGATATATCTGGTTACTTGCAGGGTATGGAGATGAGACCTAGCTCACACATACGCTTTAGTGGTTGCTTGTAATGCCTCTTAAGTTTCAGGATCTGGATAATAAGAAAGCCATTAAAGAGTTTCAGGATCTGGATGATAAGAATTCCATTAAAGAGTTTCAGGATCTGGATGGTAATAATTCCATTAAAGAGTTTCAGGATCTGGATGATAAGAATTCCATTAAAGATTTTCAGGATCTGTATGATAAGAATTCCATTAAAGAGCTTCAGGATCTGGATGATAAAAATTCCACTAAAGAGTTTCAGGACCTGGATGATAAGAATTCCATTAAAAAGTTTCAGGCTCTGGATGATAAAAATTCTACTTAAGAGTTTCAGGATCTGGATGATAAGAATTCCACTAAAGAGTTTCAGGATCTGGATGATAATAATTCCATTAAAGAGTTTCAGGATCGGGATGATAAGAATTCCACTTAAGAGTTACAGGATCTGGATGAGAAGAATTCCATTAAAGAGTTTCAGGATCTGGATGATAAGAATTCCACTTAAGAGTTTCAGGATCTGGATGATAAGAATTCCATTAAAGAGTTTCAGGATCAGGATGATAAGAATTCCACTTACGGGTTTCAGGATCTGGATGACAAGAATTCCACATAAGAGTTTCAGGATCTGAATGATAATAATTCCATTAAAGAGTTTCAGGATCTGGATGATAAGAATTCCACTTAAGAATTTCAGGTTCTGGATCATAAGAATTGCACTAAAGAGTTTCAGGAGCTGGATGATAAGAATTCCATTAAAGAGTTTCAGGATTTGGATGATAATAATTCCATTAAAGAGTTTCAGGATCTGGATGATAGGAATTCCACTTAAGAGTTTCAGGATCTGGATGATAAGAATTCCAATTAAGAGTTTCAGGATCTGGATGATAAGAATTCCAATTAAGAGCTTCAGGATCTGGATGATAAGAATTCCACTTAAGAGTTTCAGGATCTGGATGATAATAATTCCACTAAAGAGTTTCAGGATCTGGATGATAAGAATTCCACTTAAGAATTTCAGGTTCTGGATGATAGGAATTCCACTAAAGAGTTTCAGGATCTGGATGATAAGAACTCCATTAAAGAGTTTCAGGATCTGGATGATAATAATTCCATTAAAGAGTTTCAGGATCTGGATGATAAGAATTCAACTTTAGAATTTCAGGCTCTGGGTGATAAGAATTCCACTAAAGAGTTTCAGGATCTGGATAAGAATTCCATTAAAGAGTTTCAGGATCTGGAGGATAAGAATTCCATTAAAGAGTTTCAGGATGATAAGAATTCCTTTAAAGAGTTTCAGGGTCTAGATGATAAAGATTCCACTGAAGAGTTTGAGGATCTGTATGATAATGGTAAGAATTCCACTAAAGAGTTTCAGGATCTGGATGATAAGAATTCCATTAAAGAGTTTCAGGATCTGTATGATAAGAATTCCACTTAAGAGTTTGAGGATCTGTATGATAATGGTAAGAATTCCACTAAAGAGTTTCAGTACTTGGATGATAAAAATTCCATTAAAGAGTTTCAGGATCTGGATGATAAGAATTCCACTAAAGAGAACAGAATTTTCTGTTTAAAGCAAAACAAGAAAATAAAAAGTGGAAGCTCTCCAGAACAGGGGTCAAGCTAAAGGGCTTGAACAAAAGTGACCAAAGTATTATATCAATCAGTGAGCAAAGAGAGCAGTGTCCTCAGCAGTTGGGTATAGCGCTAATTCATTCGCTTATGTTGTTCTTAGACAACTGTAGCTTAGTTTGTTGTTCTTTGTTTCTGGCACGGTTTATGTCACTTTGCAACTCCATGTCCTTCGCAGTCTGTCAAAAATACTGCTGCTAATGAGGGACTGCTGCTGCTGTTGCACATTGACTGAAATTGTTCTTCTTACATCCACATCCTTGGCTCTTAATTATTTCAAAGATAAATGGGTCATTCATTCTAATCTTTCAAAATTTATTTTTCCATTATACATACTAAATAACCGCTAGACGTGATCTAAAGTTCTCATTGTGTTGCATCGAACTGTTTCCGTGAAAAGGCTTTCACAAATAATGTACTTAATATTCCAGAAAAACTAATTTTCCCCTCGCAATGCAGCCCTGGCCTTTGATGATGCTGAGTTCTAATAAAATGGAATCGCTTTCACATAAGCAATTAACATACAGTGTTTGTGATATGTGTGTATAAATAAAACACACTTACACGCACAACAGCAACGACAAAAAGCAAATTGAAGGCCACAAGTGTCCACGCCTCCGGCAATGTTAAAAAGTTATGTAATTACATTTCCATTCACGGTGGCATAAAAGGAGAGTGGGCCATTATCATCATTTGATTCAGTGCAGTGCAATTAATCAGGTAATAACTGCTTTGATTTAGAATCCAATAAAAGAAGCCTGTGTTCATTACATACATCATTAAGCGTTCTGCTAGCATAATTATGAGCATCTGAGCCTAACAATAAAAAAAAACTATACCGCAGTCATATTGCTTATATTCACTGTTACACTTTGTCAAAAACAAGAATTAAGCTACTCGGATAAGAGGAAATTTTCAAATATGGGGAAATTAAGTAAGTATACATAGTTCCTTTGTTTGCATTTACAGTCAATGCGTCTCCCCTCAACATCTTACGGTTTTGGATGTGTTAATACAGAATATACTAATTTAAAGAAAGGCAATTACACTTTCGATTATATATAATTCAAGGTTCTTATTTAACAAATGAATCTTATTTATCACGCTGAACAGTGTGCAACCCTAGTGGCATTCACAGCAAAATATATACATAATATTCTGGACATTTTTAATACACGACAATGTCAAGAATCAGAATGTATTTAGAGTTCTCATACAAAACTAAACGTCACTACAGTTGCAGTTTTGAATCAGAAATCAATACAGCAAGTTTTCAGTGAGTTGACGCATATCTTTATAAGTTTCTATCTGTTCAAGCATGCCAGTTCTTAAATTTATATTTGCAGGAACTCACCCCAAAGTTCACCTTTAGGTTTAATGTATAAAAGTCACCTCGAATCCGGAAAAAAGAACCCCAAGTCTTTCGTTGAAACTCGAGAGCTATCAAATTTTAAAAATGAAGGTCAGCGCAGAGTCCAATTCCTTATTAAATGTCATAGTTATGCAGAAGCATTATAACTAGAATTAATTACCTTTGTGATAATAGAGAAATGACTTTTAGTACAAAGAAAAATTAAATTCCTGGATGCATAAACTTCCCGGTTCTACCTTTTATTGCAGGGGCGACAAATAAAACAACCTAGACTTTGCGCTACAGGTACTATCAAAGACCGACAAGATATACAAGTGGAAAAACAACTAATCAAATGTGACAAGATCTCTGAAGGCACAATGAATAATATCCGTGATAAAGTTCAGGAAGAGCATTAGAAAAATAAATATGGTGAGCTTGCGAACAGGTACGGATTTTCCTAAATTTAAATTAAGAGAGGTAATTACCCAGACGGCATCAGACACATTATAGTAAAAATCAACAAGATTTATGCGGATCTCCAAGCATAGCAAACCATGGCATTGATATTCTAATTTGTCAGCTTAAAGGAAGAATGAATATGCATTGGATATTTAGGACAGCAAATCCCTCCATAAAATTTAAATTTCTGGCGGCCAGTCCTAAAGTTATAATCCTAAACCTACAGTTTTTAAATTAAGACACTGGAACGTTACCATTGACATTCTCATCTGCTTCCAGGACGTCACTGACCTTGCGCACAAAGTGCATTGGTTTATGGATCAAAAAGGTGGCAAATATTCCATCAAATTTTGTCCAAGGTATTGAGATTATCCAGCTACACCATGAAACCGATGACAACTGTATCATGTGTTTCTTTGAGTAAAGGGTTACAGTCATTCTCTAATTTCTCTATAGTTCAGGTTGATTAGGCATCAACATGCATAAAATGTATGGGCTCTTCGTTCTGAAAATTACATGCAACCTGTAAATTTTTCCTTGTTATTTATGTAAATGAATGCGCGTCTTTTCCCGCTTAATAATTAATTATCTGCGAACCAAAGAACTCAAATGCTTAGGCCTGAGCATAGTACGATTTACAGAAATCAAACTATGCCTTCTCATTCTCACAATGCACTTGAGAACGTGAGACATTTTTAACTTTTACAGAAACTTGCACATCAAGAGTAATCTCTGTGAAACAAGCTCATAAATGAAACTGACTGTTATGCCTTTAAAATTTCTGCGCCACAGTTACACTACTCACCTACCTTACCGTCGTTTCCACTTTTCAAAATTATCCAGTTTTGTCTCGATACTTTGAATTATTCGCTTTCTTGTCAGTCGTTTCTTGAAATTCACTCAGTTGAATGAATCGCTTCTGTTGAGTATATAATTCACATGTCCAAGATGAGCAGGAAGGGTGGGTTTATGTTTCAGTGTTTCCTAACCTTAAAAAGACTAATTTTCAGAACAGTGATCTCCCCCCCCCCCTCTCTCTCTCTCTCTCTCTCTCTCTTATGCGTACACTCACACATACACACAGACACACACACACACACACACACACACACACACACACACATATATATATATATATATATATATATATATATATATATATATATATATATATATATATATAATGTACAATACATACATATAAATATAAATGTATATATATATATATATATATATATATATATATATATATATATATATATATATATATATATATATATATATATATATATACTGTATATATATACATTTATATTTATATGTATGTATTGTACATTATATATATATATATATATATATATATATATATATATATATATATATATATATATATATATATATATATATATATATATATATATATATATATATATATGTGTGTGTGTGTGTGTGTGTGTGTGTGTGTGTGTGTGTGTGTGTGTGTGAGTGTGTGTGTGTATATATAATAAAAAATTAAGAGAAAACAGATTCAAATTGGCACTCAGTGGAAATGTTCCCAGAAAGTGCTCCATAAAAAAGAAGAGAATCCCTTCGGAAAGCCACAACGAATATGAAATAATTCGACGCAATCCGATATGAAAATATACTTCTGCACCGTTTCACTTATTCAGCACCATGACGAGTCCCACAAAATCGTTTGGTTTCCATTTAATCCTTAACGTTAAATAAACAAACAAAAAAGAGCCAGTTGAAATTGAAACGCCTCTGCTTTAAAATAGCTGTAGCCTTAAATGGCGAAGCGTACATGGCTTCCACCACTTCCCAAACCGTGTACATATTTCCTCTGTAAAGACAGTTAGATTAAAAAAAAAAAAGGTCGAAAGTCCTTACTGGATTTTTACCAACTGAAATCACGCTCGATGTCTCGTTACCTTGAAGAAACCGAACAAGACCACTTAGTCATTCCTAGTCCCTTGCAGAGCCGACCCAAAAGGTGAAAGGTCAAAGCTGAAAACAAGGTGGGAAGACACCAAGAGGCATAGATGAGAACGGAGTGTAGCTTTGGACAAGGGGATTCTGAGAAGGACCTATAGTACAGTTTTAAAGACCGTCTTGCAAGGCACACTGTAGGCATTAGAACTTTACCAAACTAAGGAGAGATGGGATGAAATGATACAGAAACAGCGAACAAGATATGAAATATAGAGCTCATCCACCTGGTTTTCGGATGGCCAACAAAGTTTCCTCTTTGCTCTCATAACTTTTTCGAAGATGAAAAGCAACAAGAAAGGTAGGGATGGTTCAAGTACCTTCGAAGAGCGATGCGACTATCT
>JANJGK010000012.1:39699894-39724652 GCA_039081455.1 Macrobrachium rosenbergii | reverse complement strand
ATTGCACCTCCGGACCCCTTGTCAGGCATGCCTGACCCTCAACTGCTGCCAGTGCCACTTGCGAGCACTGAGCAGTGCCAGACTCCGTCCGCCACGGACGTTGAGCTACCAATGGAAAAGGCCCCTAAATCATGAGGTGAATCCTCCTCCGGGAGATTTAGGATTCCCCATGCAGTTGATCATCGCGACTGGAGAGCCTCCAGCACCCGAAACTTCTTCTGTGCAAAATTTGAATCCAGGGGATGAACCCCTGGAGGATCGAAATGGTACCCCTCCCTTGGAAGACCAGGAACTGGCATCCTCGGACGCAGAAGTCGAGATCGCTCTCGCTCCGGTTGCCGCAGCAGCCGGAGTAGGGAGTCCTCCCGCAGCTTTTGCAGTTGCCCCTGACTTCGCGCCCGCTAGCCCTTCTGGCCTGTCCCCGGAGTCGGTGCTCTCATCACCTGCTAGGCCAGCTACTGATAGGCCTTGGAGGAAACCGAAGAAGAAGAAGAAGGGGCGGAAGAGAGCCCAGTAGTTGCCGAGCTATATGCTCATCCTGGCACTAGTGCCCTCTCGGCACAGTGCCCTAACATCTAAGAGTGATCCTGGCCCCTTGCCCAGAGAAGGTAGCCAGTGTGATCTCTTCCTTTTATTTGTACCTAGCCTAGGCCACCTTAAAGTACAGTACATCAATTTAGTAACCTTGTTCCTTCCACTTACCACCGAGCCGCAGTAATCATGTAAGTAGCATAACTAATTTCAGTAATCTCAACTATTGTGAAACGAGCCACGATGCTCGTGACACGCATGGCCTAAGACCTCAGTGAGGCACCCATTTATCATATGAGGCAACCCTCATGAATTAACTAGTAAATTTTAATTGTATTAAACATAAACCATGTTGTAATTTAGTTAGAATATTAACTCTTATGTTGGTGCTACGGTCGGGTTAGGATAGGTTAGGCTAGGGAATATCATAGAATGTACCACTAGGCTAGGTCTAAAACACATCTTGATTGTAGGAGGTAGCCTATAATAACCGTGAGCACCTTCCAGTACTATTAGAATTAGGTAAAGTAGTGAATATAGCTCATATCCTATCTAGGGTTAGGTAGTTCTGTAGCTAGGTAGGCTAACCAGGACTAATCTGCTCAGGGGAAGGAGAGTAACCTACGAGAGGCGAACAGCTTGCTTAGTATAGACCTTCACGCCCGAAAAGGGAGTGAAGGCCCTCTTAAGGGGGGGAGCTTTTATAAATATTACTGCTGTTCGCCCTCGATGTAGTTAGGTGTAGGAATATTAGTCCAATTGACCTCGACAGAGAACATCTCTGCCCGCCGGCAGGGTAGGCAATTTAAAAATAACAATCACCGCCGTAGACAAATGGCGCCGCATAGGCTGGAAAGTTTGTAAACAAAATATGTTAGGGCATTAGGGACCTAAGCCTCAGAGAGGGTTTACGCTCAATGACCCCTAGTTATGGTGGCCCTTAAGCTTTATTCTATGCATTCGACGATGCCTTTGTCAAGGTCGGATTGCCCGGGGCGGTATAAGCCCTCTGGAAGAACGAAGCGAGGTCGGGTCAGTGAGAGAGATCCCAGCGGTCACGGAACCAGGGTGACGCTGCGTGCGTGCCCGAACGATATTCTTTATTCTTTATTACTTTCTCTCCTACGTCTATCTTAATTAGTGAATTGGGAAGACTGCCAGAATACGACTCCTGAGGTCCCTCGTTTGCGCAGCGACTCGACGTTCACGGTAAGTCCGATTCTTGTTGAAGCTTCGTCGATTGACTAGTACTTTTCTGTATTTCACATTTTTTCTTTGTTTTCTCCCTTCAGCCACCACTTACGGTATATGTGTTCACGAAGTCTAGATTAAGTCAAATTATTTTATTGTTAGCTTCAACCCCATTATTCCAGTAAAATACCTAGGATTTAGGGTAAGCAAAATCAGGTTAAATCTCAATGCTTTTGTATGCCTCGCGTCCGAATGTTTGGAAGAACCGTTGCGTTTAAAATCAAATTCATCTCAAATATTCTTTGTTAAGGTTAATAACCCTTAACTGGCGACCTTTGGCTAATTAACGTCTGTCTTTGAGGTTAACTTTTGGCTTCAAGTGACAGGTTACGTGTAATCTTGGTTTGCAGGGCCGTAAAAATTACGTAAATTGAATAATACATGATCAACCAAGACCCTTCACACGTAACAATATATATATATATATATATATATATATATATATATATATATATATATATATATATATATATATATATATATATATATATATATATATATATATATATATATATATATATATATATATATATATATATATATATATATATATATATATATATATATATATATATATATATATATATATATATATATATATATATGTGTGTGTGTGTGTGTGTGTGTGTGTGTGTGTGTATTACGATTGTGTACATTGCTGTTATAAAAACGCACGAACAGTTTAATGAATAATACCATTAGGATTAATATTCCTGGTATAAACAATTTAAGACGAGGCGCATATGAAAGTAACTTCTAATGATATCAAAGTAATATTTACGTCCGCAGACTGAAAAATAACCTCCAATATTGCTTACCACTAGAACATGAAACATAGTTCAGTGAAGCTAATCCTATGCTACTAATTCGCCAAATATTTATTATCCGTCTTTTAAGCATACATTCATTCCGCTTCAGTCTAAATTACTATTTATTGTAACCTTTATTTATTCATTCTACCTACGTATCGTCCCAATGCCCAACAATGAAAAAAGAAATGTATGTCTAGGCTAGCCTTATATCTAAGGATGACGGGAACTCAGTGATACTTCAAACATTTGTTCAATAAATTATTTAGCTACATGGTACCGGAAGTGCCCATTCACTGAACTGTTATAATGATAATGATTCGTGTACATCATTGCTATTAAGCAATGTATTAACTGATATTTCCCGCCTTCCAGCCAATATTGCAGTGCTGTCCATTCATCTCCCCCTAGGCCCCAAACAGACCCGTAGACAAATATACTTCATACTGTTTCGAATATTAACCTACTCATATAATTTACATTCAAGAAATTATTAAGATACCTTTTATTTGCCAGATGTCTTTTTATTTACCTACAATGACATAAAAATATAATATTTAAACCCCATCGTTTGTTTGCGTTTGACTTGAGTAGACTGTTACAAGCTCGTCTTTCGTGTGCTTGCATTGTTATATTTTCGATATAATTCGGCATGTTCATAATATAATTAAGAGGGTGTGGGTGCTCTTTGTTTATGGAAGCATTCACATATTTAGCATTTGTATCACAGCAACCATACGCCAAATGAACCTAAAACCTACGTTGGTTAGTGGACAGGTGGAATGAATTAGACAAGCACGAAACGTTGAATAATCAAAAAAGGAAAAAAAAGGTAAACTGTAAACTCTTAAAACATTTATCAACTCAATGGTAAAAAAAAAAAAAAAAAAGTGCTCTCCAAGAGATTCTAGAAACACATCAAGCTCTAAGCAATCCCACGTAATGTACATCACTGTTACGAGGATACAGTCACAGCCTGCAATCCAATAGAACAAATACGATGACCCCAAAAAATTACTTAGGTAGAGTAGCATTTATCCAGTTGGTGAAACCACCTTTTCAGGTCCAGTGACTGGGTAGTCAACGCCGCGTATTATAAGATGTTAGGGCTACCTTGCAGTATGCATAAGGCAGGGAATAGCGAACACAGACAAGGGCATAGGACATGGAAAACCGAAGATTGATGTGGATTATAGAAAATAGAACAACACCTCATAGGTAACAGCAGTTTGTGAGTGATATAAAAAAAAAAAATATATATATATATATATATATATATATATATATATATATATATATATATATATATATATATATATATATATATATATATATATATATATATATATATATATACACACACCAGAAACGATGATGTGTGGTGACGTCTTGACTACAGAGCCATATATATATATATATATATATATATATATATATATATATATATATATATATATATATATATATATATATATATATATATATATATATATATATATATATATATATATATATATATATATATATATATATATATATATATATATATATATATATATATATATATATATATATATATATATATATAGTATATATGGCTCTGTAGCCAAGACGTCACCACACATCATCGTTCCCAACGATTTAGCAGTTAGAATCCCACTTGTGACAAAGGGCTTATCATTTAAGATTTCTGGGATTACATAAGCACTCGGCTGAGGGCCTAATTGTGTTTTGATTTCCGCCAAGAAAATACGAGTGTTCAATGACTTCTAGGTCATCTAAGGCTTTTTGAGTGTTCCCCAAGTGCGTAAACATGCCGGGACTATTTTACCCTTCCGTAAAGTAAAGTAAGAAGGTAAACTTAGCATTGATTTACGTGTAAAAACTCTGGACCCTTTGCTCCAACTTCATGGCCGGGAAAATCATAATCATGAAGACATTTGTGAATAGCTCAATGGGAAAGAAATCAGTGTAAGAGGCGACTTAAAAATCCGAGTGGAAGATTTGTCCACCTACAGGTCATACGTTGCAGTATGACCTGTAGGTGGAAATGTGCCCTTTGAAATGTTGAAGGACATTCTTTCGATATATGGCACAGTAAGTTACGTAAAGAAGAACACTCGAAGTCAAGGGGGATGCAAAGGAGTCGATAACAGTGTCAGAACAGTTTCAATGGATATTAATCGATGGATTCAGTCTTTCTTATAAGTTGGAAGAAAAGACGAAAACAGGTCGACTTTGTGGGCAAACCAGCCATCCCGGTAATAAATGGTTAGCTAGAGTTACGCAAAGAATTCGTATCATTAGTGAGACAAATTTCTATCGTTTTATCTGGCAATAACAAAATAAAGGATGTGAAATGCCAATTAGCCAACAGGATCCAGTTGCCGCTCGGACCTCTGAAGGTATGCAGCAAAACACTGCTACAAGTGATTGTATTTTTTATATTAGAAATGACCCAGTATCTGATGACCAACCAACCGTGCAAACGGAATCTGAAACGCTTATGGAGACCTGCCATTTGATTGACCTGCTTGAATACAAGGAATCCACTCCAAATGCATCTGAAGAAAATTATTTGGCCCCAATAAATGGAACCTTCGGCCCTGTTGGTGTGACAGATGTATTGAATGTAGGCGGCAACATAAAACAATGAACAACTGAGACTGATGCAAGACTTCTTGTTGCAACATATAGAACAGCATCCAAGGAGACGTTTAATTGTTCACCAGACAGTAATCTTCTTGAAGCATTCCCAGGTGACAGGGATCTTGCGACAACGTAGTAGAAGTATCAAAGTAGTTTGAGGATAACACTGACTAGGACAGACGTAACACCGACACTGCTTTTCCCTATAAGTCAAGATGTATTTGGCTCATTCATCCTTTCCAGAGGTCTAAATGATTTGCACAATCCAGTAGGTGATTTATTGTTTCCAGTTATTCTAAAGGTGCCAAAGACACAGAGACAGCGTTGGCCAAGGATATTTCCGGCAAAACACAGCTAGCAGTTTAAACCGTTCACGTTACTTGGTGATCTGTTAAAGTTTGTCTGTTTGTTGTTACGTCAACTTCATAAAAGATTATCAAATATTAAAATCAATGAACTTTAAAAACCATCAAGAATTTTTTAAATAAATGAAATAAAAAACTACAATTACCAGTGTGCTGTATCAGTCGAAGCCACGGAATTTCAATGCATTGAGACAAGCCCTCAAAGCGCGATAACCAAAACAAAGCCAGCAGGGCAATGTCGCCAACTCGAAATATCATGTTTTTATTCTAAACCCACAGAGAGGAAGAACAGTGACTTATGGAACATTTACGTGTAGATGTAATCATACTGTTGATACCTACTGTACCGGTATCCGGTGTAAAATATCGGTGTAAGCTTGCCATGTCTACATACTGTAAAAGAAAAATGCAGATGATATGTGGTTAATTAACAGGATCTACAAGCCTCTAAAACCCGCATTAGGTCTTGGAAAGGTAGGTGAAAGCCGTATAAGCTTATGTTTATGTTCAAAATTTTTTTTTTCAAAATTTTGCTGGTCAAAAGTAGAGTGTATCTTCGATGCCGTAAAATATGATTGTGACCAGTCTTATATTGGTTTTACAGGCAAATCACTCCCACAGAGAATAATACAGCATAAACGTTCAGTTAGGTATAGGCAACAGAGCTCAGCTATTTTTAACCACATAAATAACCATAATCACAAAATAAACTGGAATATGTCTCATATAATTTATAGCAGGAATTGTCGGTTCAAAAGCCAGATGGTGGAATCAGCCTTGATTGAACAAAGAAATATGATGAATCTTTCAAGAAGAGCATGGGATTCAGATATTATAGATAATCTTCCCCCAACCAGCGATTAAGAAGATTAAAGAGAAATTGTCAACTGGAGTGACGTAACTGCTGCCCAATGGACTTTGGACCTTCTGGTATAAATACCGATTTCTGTAACTATTTCTCATTCAGTGTTTGACTGAGGAGAGAGACAGTTTGGTCTCTGAAATATAGCCTTTATTTTCTACATTTTGGCATTTTTATGGGCTCCTTATATATATCATTCAGTGTTTGACTGAGGAGAGAGACAGTTTGGTCTCTGAAATATAGCCTTTATTTTCTACATTTTGGCATTTTTATGGGCTTCTTATATATATATATATATATATATATATATATATATATATATATATATATATATATATATATATATATATATATATATATATATATATATATATGTATGTATGTATGTATATTACAAACTGACCAACCTGGCATTGCCCGGGAAAACTCTGAATGGCTCAAATCATCAATAACTTTCCTTTTCATGGACTACCATCATTAGTGCTACAATTCCTCACTTTATGACTTACTGTAAGAACAAATATATCACTATTATTATATTTATTATTATCATTAATAATAATAATAATAATATGAAGGGAGTAGACCCTCTTTTAAACAGCTCTTATTAAAAAGGATGATTGTATTATGCGAATCTATCTTATATAGTGTCTTTTCTATCTTCGTTATGATTCGCTTTTGAGGCTCAGCGATGTTAGTCAGCAACTGGCCGATATTCATGTTGGAAAAGGACAGTGTGCGGAATGCAGGAAGTCTTTATTAAAATATCCAATCAGAAATCGTTCATCGTCTGGATTCAGGTTCTATTTCAGGTACCGTCGACATGTTTCGACCAGCTCGTTGGTCATCCTCTGGATGTGGTTGCAGAAGGTCTGGAGAAACGAGGTGCTCGAGTTGGTATTTATAGGGGGGCCTTGATCTGGCGCCACTCACACGCAAGACGAGCACCTTGTTCCTTCAGACCTTCTGCAACCACGTCCAGAGGATGACCGAGCTGGTCGAAACATGTCGACGGTACCTGAAATAGAACCTGAATCCAGACGACGAACGATTTCTGATTGGATATTTTAATAAAGACTTCCCGCATTCTGCACACTATCCTTTTCCAACATGTATATCGGCCAGTTGCTGACTAACATCGCTGAGCCTGAAAAGCGAATCATAAGGAAGATAGAAAAGACACTATATAAGATAAATCCGCATAATACAGCCATCCTTTTTAATAATAATAATAATAATAATAATAATAATAATAATAATAATAATAATAATAATAATAATAATGATAGTAATAATAATAATAATACTAATAATAATAATAATAATTATTATTATTATTATTATTATTATTATTATTATCAGTCATGTCATGCAAGTAACTGTAAAGTTTTCTTATAATTGTATTTAGTTAAAATTACTGATGAAGATATTATTATTATTATTATTATTATTATTATTATTATTATTATTATTATTATTATTATTATTATTATTATTATTATTATTATTATTATTATTATTATATTGCAAATACACCGTGAGGAAATCCATATGACACAGGGCTCCCCTGCTCTCTCAGTCCCTACCTACCCCATCCCCTCCAAAGGCGACTATGAATGCTAAGCATACAGTGAATTGTTGTTGCCAGACTGGCTGATAATTAATCAAAAATTCATTTAAACCAACTTTATAACGAAATATGTCACCGTAACATTACGAAGCAGTCATTATAACGAATTCAGAAGGTAAAAACGAAGAAGGAATGAACGAATTAATTAGGAAATCGCATTTGAATGAATAAAAAAAAAGGAAATACCATACACCATGTACGTTGGTCTCAGTCAGTAGATACTACGCATCTGCAGATGGGGAAGGCTTTTCTCCTGTCTTTGCTCTATTTATAGAAAATATCAAAATTGTATCTCTGTGTTTAGAAATTAATGATATAGGTTTTCAATGTTGATTTTATCAAGGTAATTAACAATCATATTAATAATCACCATAAATTATGATTAAAATTCATGTAAATTCTGATAAAAAATTTATGTTATAGTGGATTTATTGTTGAAGGCTAATCATGTCTGAGAAATTTAAAAAGAACGAGAGTGAACCGAAATGAAACTTCCCAATTGTGAAGGTAGGAACATTGTGATGAAACAGTCAAGATAAATTCAATCAAACAAACGAAAATTATAAATATTCATAACAGTCGTCATCATGATAATGAACATCAGTTATCCCGTGTTCCTCAAGAGATGCATAGTAGCAATGGACTCACACCAGATATCTCTTACATTAATTCATTCAGGTGGAGGCAATTCCCACCTCTAACTTTCCTGCTCATTATCCTCATCTCGATTTCCCTGTTTCATAAGTCTTTGCCCTTCTCCTTGTGGTACCCATCAGAGCACATCCTTCATTAAACGGCCGCCCCATCTCAAGATGTCCTATCCATCTCCACCCTGAAAGACTAATGAAGCCATCAACATTGACGAGACCTCCTGGTTGTCTGTTATAGCTGTTGTAATGACGCAATTATAGTGGAAGGCCAGTTCCCGAGACAGACGTAATAACCATCACTTGACTAAAATTACCTTTTATCTGTCGTTTGCAATCGTCGTGAAGCACATCAAAATGTGGTTAGGCAACTGAAAGAGACTTCAGGAGTGATACAATAGGTTGAAGTATAATGTGTTTCGAACCAGTGTTATGTGAATTAGCCATTGTATTTACTAAATGTGCTCTCTCTCTCTCTCTCTCTCTCTCTCTCTCTCTCTCTCTCTCTGATTATATTAATGGCTTTGACTGCACACACACTATATATATATATATATATATATATATATATATATATATATATATATATATATATATATATATATATATATATGTGTGTGTGTGTGTGTGTGTGTTGTGTGTATGTATATATATATATATATATATATATATATATATATATATATATATATATATATATATATATATATATATATATATATATATATATATATATATATATATGTGTGTGTGTGTGTGTGTGTGTTGTGTGTATGTATATATATATATATATATATATATATATATATATATATATATATATATATATATATATATATATATATATATATATGTGTGTGTGTGTGTGTGTGTGTGTGTATGTATGTATGTATGTATGTGTATATGTACATTTGTGTTTGTGTGTGTGTGTTCATGAATTATGACTATAGATGCTGGTACAGCTTAACATGTCGGTTTTGTTATACAGATATAATTTAATGCATATTCTTACAGAGAATGGCGTCCTTATGAACGTTTTGACGAGAAATCATTCCGCATGGCTTCAAAATCAAATCCGATGCGTTCAGATCGTTGTCATTTGCTCTGCGAAATTAATCTTTTTTTTTTTTGCAAGGGGTAATATTCGTTTCAATATTTAACCACGAATTATGGATGGCAATACGAGGTGGGGGGGGGGGAGGTGGCGTGAGGTACAAGGCGGCTCTTTGCAATTTCCCTGTGCATTTTGCGTCATATTTCCTTCAGGTAATGGTTGTTATCGCATTGTGAGCGTTTATTGTTTCAATTACCTTGTGACGTTCATTGCAGATTACTGCTTTAATCTTTGCAATGGCTTCGACGCAGATTAAAATGCTGTCTCTCGTTAATGAAGGATAATTAGAGGATTGTTGTATCATTTTCGTGATTAGAATTTCAGATGAATTTTATGTGCACTCGTTGATTTCTTTTTATGGAGGGAGGATTCCCCTCCGGGCCGGTCGAAGTTTGTATCAATTTCACAGGTGAAACTGAAAGTGTTTTCTTGTCCAGGTGGTGTAAGTTATTGCAAAAAGGAAGCGCTGATGTACACGATTCCCTGACAATGTTATCATTGTTAATTTACATTACGTAAAACTTTGGAGATGATATTGCAGGCGTTTCCCTGACTTCTCATTGCTGTTATTTTTATTATTGTTGTTATTCTTTCTTCTATCTTCAGATGTTAATAATTTTGACAAAGGTAGGGTCCACGATTAACTTCATAAATGACCTTGACTTACTTGTATTGGTTATGAAACTATTTTTATGTCTTAATGGCCGCATCATATAGATTTTTTTATTTATAACTGACTAAACTTTTTAGAAATAATTTTAAAGTTTCATTATCGGTAATGTAAGTGAAGAAACAGTTGTGAAGAATAGATTTTTGAAGTAAATATCGCAACTTAAAAACCCCAGGCAATCAAGGATGATGTAATTCGGGAAAAACTTGAAAATACATAACACATCTTTAGACGCTCATCAGTTTCCAGCAATCGATCAAGATTTAAGAGGAATGATTTTCATACATCCTTAATTATTTCAGATTTTTTATTAAAATATATTGATAACAAAATCGGTTCAGTGTCGCTGTACATTACAATAATTAACGTCTTTTGTTTAATAAATATTCTTTGCTGACACTTTCGTTGCTTGAATTGTCTTTTTTTTTTTTTTGCAATGCCCCCCACCCTCTCTCTCTCTCTCTCTCTCTCTCTCTCTCTCTCTCTCTCTCTCTCTCTCTCTCTCTCTCTTAATATATATATATATATATATATATATATATATATATATATATATATATATATATATGCTAAGAGAGCGAAAGAGAAAGAGAGAGAGAGAAGGGGGGGGGGGGGGACATTGCAAATAAAAGACAATTCAAGCAACGAAAGTGTCAGCAAAGAATGTTTATTAAACAAAATACTTTAATTATTTAATTATTGTAATGTATAGCGACAGCGACACTGGACCGATTTGGTTATCAATATATTTTAATAAAAAATCTGAAACAATTAAGAAGTATATATATATATATATATATATATATATATATATATATATATATATATATATGAATGTCTTTTCCTGTAATACTACAGTGTAATATGAAAATAAGAAGGCCCATAAAACACTATTTAAACGTTGAAACCATATATTTCGGGCACTTGTTTCTGTGCCCCTGTTCACTGGTAGAATATGGACAGGTGGAAAGTTACAATGGTATATATACAAAAACATGAAGGTGTGGCCTTAGGCCTCCGATGTTAAGGAGGTGGCGTTTCTTAAGAAGGAGGAGATTGACCAAATTCCCTAGTGGTTTTTGGCCTCATTAGCTCCCGTTTGGCGATGGATCTGGCGGTCGCGTTTCTTGGGTCATCTTCTTCAAAATGGGTCCGAGGATTAAGGTGTCAATGGCGTCCGATTTCCAATGTCCTCCTGACAGGTTCATATTGTTGGTTTGATTGATGATAGCAGATTCCAGCATCTTTCTTTTGTACGGACAGCTACTCTTGAAAACCAACTCCGCCCCACTCCAGTTAATGACATGCCCTGTATTTCTAATATGTAGGAAAATTCCCGAACTCTCCGAAGCGTAACGTACTGATCTTTTGTGCTCTGTTATTCTTTGCGAGAGCGATCTACCTGTCTCGCCTACATAGATGTCATGACAATTACTACACGGTATCTTGTAAACTCCGGCTTCTTCCCTTTTGTTATTTAAGTATACGTTAACGAGCGAACTACCGATGGATTTGGGATAATGGAAAATGAAAGGATTATTAGAACTAAGTTGCTCGGTGGCCTTTTGGATGTTTTCATCGTATGGAAGCTTTATTTTGTTGTTGAAATCTATTTGTCTGTTGTGAGTGGGACCTCTGTAGTATATTTTATTTGCTTTATTAATAGCCCTCTCGATAATGTGTGGTGGATAGAGCAGTTGCGTTAGGTGTTGGCGGATCGTGTTAAATTCTTGATCCAGGTACTCATTTGAACATATCCTAAGTCCTCTGAGGAATAGGTTGCACCCTACCATGATTTTTACGGAGACGTCGTGGTAGCTTAAGAAATGAATGTAGGAGACAGCGAAGGTGGGTTTTCTATATACTGTAAATGCATACCTGTTCTGTTTTCTTATGATCAGTACATCTAGGAACGGCAGTTTTCCGTCCTTTTCCCATTCTGTTTTAAATTTTATGGTCGGAACTAGCGAATTTAGCCTATTAAAAAATTCATTAAAGTCCCCCCAGCTATTGTCCCAGAAAGTAAAGATATCATCTACGTATCTAAGCCAGATCATATTATGGGGTTTGATAGACGACAAAAGTTCTGTTTCGAAATATTCCATGTACAAGTTTGCTAGAAGGGGTGATAGGGGACTTCCCATGCTACAGCCAAATTTTTGTTTGTAAAAATTACCATTGAAAGAAAACACGTTGTTAGTTACACAGAGGTTGATAAGTTTTAAAGTTTTATCTATGCCAAGAGGAAAATGGAGCTAATGAGGCCAAAAACCACTAGGGAATTTGGTCAATCTCCTCCTTCTTAAGAAACGCCACCTCCTTAACATCGGAGGCCTAAGGCCACACCTTCATGTTTTTGTATATATACCATTGTAACTTTCCACCTGTCCATATTCTACCAGTGAACAGGGGCACAGAAACAAGTGCCCGAAATATATGGTTTCAACGTTTAAATAGTGTTTTATGGGCCTTCTTATTTTCATATATATATATATATATATATATATATATATATATATATATATATATATATATATATATATATATATATATATATATATATATATATATATATATATATATATATATATATATATATATACATATATATATATATATATATATATATATATATATATATATATATATATATATATATATATATATATATATATATATATATATATATATATATATATATATATATATATACATACATATATATATATATATATATATATATATATATATATATATATATATATATATATATATATATATATATGTGTGTGTGTGTGTGTGTGTGTGTGTGTGTGTGTGTGTGTGTGTGTGTGTGTGTGTGTGTGTACATTAGGTATTAAACACGAATATCTTTTAATAACCAATTTACTATACACCGGGAATTATAATTGATAAGTGCTTCGTCACAGGTGAGATTTGAACTGCTGTCTGGTTCAGAACAAAAGAATTACAGTGACTTTTAAAGACCAAGTCACTGTACACTGTTGTTTCTAATCAGACAGCTATTCCAATCCCAGTGATGACAAAGCCCCAAAAATTGCAATTTCCTTTCCGTGTAAATTATTCCTAGGGTATTGTGAACGGATAATAGATGATGTTTGAGTTTGATATATATTAATACATATATATATATATATATATATATATATATATATATATATATATATATATATATATATATATATATATATATATATATATATATATATATATATATATATATACACCAGCTGACCAACTGCCCGCGGAAACTTTCAATGTCAACCGATAAACTCCCCCCCGTCTCTCTCTCTCTCTCTCTCTCTCTCTCTCTCTCTCGTCCCAACAACGCTCTCCTCTCTCTCTCTTACTTCGTCTCCCTTTCCTGTTAAGATAGTTGCTTCAATTACATTTCCCAGCATTTTTGACATTTTATATTTCAACCTTCTCACCTCCCATTCCTTTCGGTCCTGAACTTCCACTTAAAGGGCATTGGGAGTGTCACTATTTATCTCTGCGACCTTGAAAACTATGGATTAGACACAATATCTGTCGTTTTCGGTTATTTTTACATGTCACCCTCATCCCACCCCTTCTCATCCCCTTCCTATCAAGGCTGAACTTGGACTTAAAGGGCATCAGCAATGACACTATTCATCTCAGCGACCTTGAAAACTATGGATTAGACACTAATATTTGTCGTTTTCTGTTATTTTTACATGTCACCCCCCCTTCGCACACCCACCCACTTTGGTGCCAGTGATGTCTTATCCTGACAGTATTCTTTCCCAGATAGTAAGTCATATGTATACCAAGTTTGGTTGAAATTGCTCAATGCATTTCAGAATTATGCAAGAACATACACACACACACACACACACAGACAAACATGCATACATACATACGTTTATACACACACACATTATATATATATATATATATATATATATATATATATATATATATATATATATATATATATATATATATATATATATATATATATATATATATATATATATAAATATAATCAACACACAATCACATGTGGAACAGAAATAAATTTCTGACGCACATCACAATCGAACCCAGGTCCTTCAATTGAAAGGCAAGGGTGCTCCCACTAGGCCATACAAGTCATAAATGAAGTTGGAACCTGAGTGCCACTGCACCCAAGGAATTACCTGTGCAAGCTAACTGCCTGGGTACCAGCATGTTTTCCCCAACTTCCTGACTCAGCAATGACCCGATTGACAGCATTTCATTCGAATTACCCCTTCTGAGTGAATATGATAGAAATAAGCAACACAGTCACGTGTGGAATAGAAATAAATTTCTGACTCACATCAGGGGTCGAACAAAGGTCTTTCAATTGAAAGGCAAGGGCTCTGCTCACTAGGCCACAGGTAATTCCTTGTGTGCAGTGGCACTCAGGTTCCAACTTCTTTTATGACTTGTATGGCCTAGTGGACAGCGCCCTTGCCTTTCAATTGAAAGACCTGGGTTTGATCCAGATGTAAGTCAGATATATATATATATATATATATATATATATATATATATATATATATATATGTATGTATATATGTATTATATATATGTATTATATATATGTATATACATACATATATATATATATATATATATATATATATATATATATATATATATATATATATATATATATATATACTCGTATATGTGTGTGTGTGTGTGTGTGTGTGTGTCATAGAAGGTCCGCCCAGGAATACTATAAGATGATTATTTTCAACAGTTTATTCCAACGTTACGTAAATCATATTTATATCTGGGATTTCTACTACAAACTTATGTTGTGAAATTTGACATAAGAAAAATTAAATAAATGTCATAATACATAAAGACAAGTGAAATATCAAAATGCTCAATATATAAAGACAAGCAAAACACTAGAATGCATAAAACTTGTAAGATCCACTAAAATGCATATAAAACTTACAAAAGATTCACTAAGATTACATAAAAACACTATTGAAAACGAAATAACCTACTGGTACAAAGAACAGACCAGAACAGAACTCGAAACAGCAACAAAGGAATCGGAAGGAAAGAACTGTCTGTATGTTTATATATATATATGGTAATCCGTCCAATTGACTATGGATATTTTAAGTATCGTGTATTATATATATATGTATATATATATATATATATATATATATATATATATATATATATATATATATATATATATATATATATATAATACACGATACTTACAATATCCATAAGTCAATTGGACGGATTACCATATATATATATATATATATATATATATATATATATATATATATATATATATATATATATATATATATATATATATATATATATATATATATATATATATATATATATATATATATATATATATATATATATATGTGTGTGTGTGTGTGTGTGTGTGTTTGTGTGTGTGTGTGTGTGTGTGTATGGAAATAAACACATAGAACAGTGTACAGAAATAAATTTCTGACTCACCACGGGACCGAACCACGGTCTTTCGAGTGAGAGTCCAGGGCATAAGCAATTCGGCAACAGAGGTCATATAAGGAGGTAGAACCTAAATACTTACATACCTAAGGGTTTCCCCGGGCAGGAGACTAAGGCCTAACATACCAGCGAATTTTACCCAACTCCATTTATGACCTTTGTGCCCGAATTGCTAATGCCCTGGGCTCTCATTTAAAAGACCGGGGTTCGGTCCCGTTGTGAGTCAGAAATTTATTTCTGTGAAACACAGTTCCATGTGTTCATTTCCATACACACACATATAATATATATATATATATATATATATATATATATATATATATATATATATATATATATATATATATATATATATTATATATATATATATATATATATATATATATATATATATATATATATATATATATATATATATATATGGTTATCCATCAATTGACTTATGGATATTGTAAGTATCGTTATTATTATTATTATTATTATTATTATTATTATTATTATTATTATTATTATTATTATTATTATGCAAGGCTATAAGTTGATATACGTATGCTTTGCGAGAATTCATTACAACAAAGATAAAGCCTGATGCAGCAGCCTCCTCAGTACTGTGGGCGCAACAAGCAGAATGCACGTCATCAAAAATATCGGTTCTGTTTTGATATAGATAAATGGCACAGTTGCACTGTGAACAACTGTTTTGATAAGTGCATTATACATTTAAATCTGGGACATTAGGCGAATTCTGAAACATTCACCGTTCCTTTTTATCATTAATATTCTCCACCAAACTATTGCTTTTAGTCGAACTACTTCGTTGTTTGTTGGTCCCGGTATAGGTATTAATTGAAAAACATTGGCAGGAACCCTGTTATGAAAGAGAGAGAGAGAGAGGGAGAGAGAGAGAGAGAGAGAGAGAGAGAGAGAGAGAGAGAGGGAGAACGCTTTTTGGGTGGCCAACCCAGGTAGGGCCAAAGCGGGCCCATCAGCTTTAGTCAAGGGTGCTGCCGGGTCATGGCTAGACCCCAGGCCGTCCCCTGCATCTGTGGGGATCTTCCTCTCCCGTGGAAAACTCATCCCCATGACCTCCACACCCCCACCTCACCTGTTCCCCTTTCCGCTGTTCCCATTCTCTGTGATCATGCTTTCGCCCTCCTCGCACCATTCTCTGCGATTATTCGCGAGCATTCGCTGAATTTTGACAATCTGTTTTTCTCGCAATTTAAGATTAGCTTGAGCACGCTTGTCTGAGTGTTCCGCTGGCAATGATATTTACAAGTAGTCATAAAATATAGCTTACTTATTTGCTCTTCAATCATCATTTCAATGTTGTATTTTGTAATGTGATGTTTGTTTTGTCTCTTTGAATTTAAATATGATTCCTGTTTTACAGTAATTGTGTTACATGTCATTGGACCGATAGTATGCAGTAGCTAAGAGTATGGTAGATAGTGCCGTTGGTTTTGTCTACTTGTCTCCTGAAAGGATTTTTGAGCATGAGTATTTTGTTATCTCTTCGTGTGGGATTTTACTGTAATTCTGTACAATGCAGAGGAGGAGTTGCGTTAAAAAGAACAAAGTCCATCAGGAAAGTACAAAAGAATAAAAACTTCTGGTGCTATTAATATACGGCGGAAGGAACTAGACGGAATTGGAAAAGATTACGGAAAAATGACTAAATAAAGATGAAGAAAACAAGCTAGGAAAGTTAGAAATTACGTTGCCAAAAGAAGTTGATATATACGTTATATGAGCCGACGTGCATAACTCCTGCTTATGGATGAGGAAAACGTCTAGGCTTTACTTCATATGGCTGAAAATGCATAGGTTTTTCATCACAATTACGAAAATTATGGTATACTTCACCACATCGTTTGTTTTCCTATTGTAGGTACAAAACTGAATTATTTAGATATTTTCAACCAGATAGCTTCAACGTGATTGTCATGTTTGCTCACAATAATTATGTGATAATATATCTGCAAGTAATAGAGCTTAAAAGCTACTAGGGCTCCACTTTTAAGCCCAAACTATGGGGTCTGTTATTTGCGGCAAAACTTTTAAAATTGTCCCAGTTTTGTAAGATGACGCTCCACCCAAGGGTCCATAGGCAGTTAAATTTGGTTATGGCGCTTTAGGCCTCCGTATTTGATGAACTTAACGCCCAAAGTTTCAAGGAGGTTAATTGTCCGCTCTGTCAGTCTGTTGGTCCTTGTTTAAAGGTTTTTGAAGCGTTTTGATTGTTTTTACCATGGAAGCCATGCTATTTTATAACTTCAATGATGTGTACATGGGGAAGTGAGTTTCCTTGTATCCATCAGAATATACTTGAAAGACATTGAGTTCTTCATTATTGTGCTAATCGTCTATGATTGCGGGTTTCTGCGCTGAACTGAGTGTTCATGGTTATTGTTACAACTGAAAGTTAAATGTATTAGGGAACTTCAACTTTTTCCCCGTATAAGCTGGTACTACTGTGATACGCTGTGACGGTAGTACCCTAAAGAGGAACGTTGCCAGTGATTGTGTGTAGAGATCTTAAGCGCTGCAGATGGCACGTTTGTCCTCAGCCTCGTATTGCCTAACTGAGAAATCGGTTGTTCAAAAGACCTGATCGCAGGATATGGATGTTACATGAAAGTTTATTTCTCGAGCGTAACTTATTCAATTGGGAATATTAACAGAAATGCCTGAATAGCCTAAAATCATTGGTTTAACCAAGTTTTAACTACATCACTTAGAGAGTGTATACAAGTCCTTCGAGTTAGAAGTCAAATCTTTACTAGAAGCATAGTGCCACGCTTGAGATGTTGGTCTCTTACTCGGATTATTAACATGGCAGTTGCCAGGTGGTGCTTTGCCATCGATCTTTACTGTACGTTATTACTGTGCTTAAAGCTGTCATTAATTTTTGCTTTAAAACATTTATCTCATGAGTTCCAAGGATGTTAGCATGTTTCATTGTTTGAGGGATTATGTTGAATTCTCACTGTTTAACTTTTTTTTTCATTTCTCGTCGCCCATGTGATGTTGAAAACAAAATGCATTGTATGTTTTGCCCGATTAATCACGTTTCCAGTATGGACAGCATTTATTGTTATTTCTTTCATTTTCTTTGTAGTTATGCGCATTTTCTTTACTTGCCATTTGTCTTCAGATTTTCATGTCACATTATTTTGTTTGCCCTTTGTTCTGTTTGCATGAATATCGTTGCTTTTTTTTTATAATCATCTATCGGCGTAGATATTTATTTAGCCTTTTTCATGTGTTGACTGCCTTCATTTCTTCATTATTTTCTTCATACATCTCAAGTTTTATTCCTCTTTTCGTTTATTTCTGTTACATCAAGTCTGATTTTGTCACAGTCAGTTTTAATTTATTGTTTGAATATCAGTGCTCGTAATAACAGTCTCCTTGAATTTTTAAAAAGTACTTTTGGCGTTTTTTTTTTTTTTTTTCAAATAACCCATTTAAGCTGATAAGACCTGAATTGAGACCTGAATGTTGGGAGTTTAGTGTAAACTGTTTTGCTAATTCCTCCATTCTTCTTCATCTAAAACTGTAACCCTTTGATGTTTTCTGTTCCCGTGCTTCTATGATGACTTGAAGTTTTTAGTATAACAAAATGACGTTAGGTCTCTGTTTAAAATGATGGAGCTGTACTTCATACCATAACCTTCCCTAGAAGGAGGAAATATTAATAGGATTATGAGTGTATGCAAATATGAAAAACCGTAAGATGAATATACGGCGTTTGTGGAAAAACTCCTCTTTACATTTCTTGTCTTACTGTGGAAAAATTGTCAAAAGAAGCACCTTGACTTGCTCACAGTACAACGAGAGGCCTATGCAGCTAAGCGATGTTTTTCATTCTTGTGATATACTTTGAGCATATATTTTTGGTAACTGACTGTTGTGCATACATGAGGTAATGATTATTCATGAATGTACACTGACATTCATACGTAGTTCAAGATTTACTTGAAACGCTAACAAGTTGTTCATGGAGAAAAAGTATCTTTAAACTGGTTTAATGTCTAGAGGCTTGCCATTTACGCGTATGTAGTACAAATAAGAGGATGAAAAGGAGGCGAGGCATATTACAAGTTTATTTGCTGCCAACGTTTCAAAGCATGGCTTCATCATCAGTGCTAAAATACAAAAGTTACAGTAATAAATCAACACATATGACTCGGTAAAGAACATTGGTAATTAAGATATATGTATAAAAAAAAAAAACATGGTATTAGAACCAACCTAACGCCTCAGAAGTGGAATCTGAGTGACCAAGAGCAGCACACAAAAAGAACGGAGAAACATCTTGAGTTATAATCAGAGGGGCAGAAAAAGACTACTGACTGTTCAGTGATGGAACATTAGAGCTTTTTGATGGTTAGGGAGCCGAAAATATGGAGAGAGCTTGCTCTATTATTTCAAAATCATCTTAGGAAATAAAAGATTTACACTGCTTAATATGCTTTCTTATTTGGAAAAATCCCTTTTTATTCAAAGAGCAGCCTGTTCAATAGCTGACATCACGATAAGAAATGATTCGCACTTTAGCTTTCTCTTGGTGTATCTGATATATATTCCAACAATACATCTCGGGCAAGCATACTTTTAAGTGACAATAGATCGCATAAGGTTGGGTACAGTGTATTTAAAAAAAAATTATCCAGGTGATCTTGGATTACTTAGAACCAGTTTGGGATTAAGACAGTGAAAATATTTCTTTAAAATCTTCCTTAATGTAGTTAAAAATTTGTCATCTTCCGTAAGAGACAAATAAACATAAAAACCAAATTTAGGTACTGTATGTGCAGGAATTTTCGGCTGAAAGTTGTTACTGAAGAATTTGTTTGGGATAGGACTTATTTTGAAAACATTTTCTAAGGAACTCAACCTCGCTTTGGAGGAGAGCCAGTCTGGTGAGAGAGGAAAGGCTCTGTGCAATTATGTAACAATACTATTAAGCTTAAAATTATAAGAAACATGTTCTATAAAAATTTTAACCAAGACCGGTATAAGTTTGATAATGGAAGACAGAAGTGGAGACGTGTTGGCTGGATCTGGTAATTAACACGTCTAGGAAAGGAAGGCACTCATTATTATCATGTTTTATGGTAAATTTAACATTAGGGTGGAGATTAATAGCGAATTCTAAAAATTATCCTGCAGCACCTTTATTTTGAAAAAGTAGAAAAATATCATACACAAGCCGAAATGATGATGAACAGCGGCTAGAGAGGATATCTTCCAAATGACGCAAAAACATGAGCCAGAACTGGACCCAAAGGAGATCCCATGGCAACCCAATCGCTTTGCTTATAATACTTTCCATTGAATAAAAAGCCTGTCTCCAACACATATAAGCTTAAAAATGTTCAAAATCATCTGTATCAAAACCTTGTTAGATGAAACCTGGTTGTCTAAAAATCTTATCTGAAACCATTTGTATAGTTGCTGTAACAGTACATTAGTGATTGCGGGGCATATACAGATCGAGGTCTTGAGTGACAATATCTTTGGAAAACACAGAAGAGTTAGGCAGGATATGCCCATTTTCAGAAAAGGTTTAACAATGGTACTAAAAATTTAGCTAATTTATAACTAGGTGTATTATAAGAGGCCAGAATAGGCCTTAATGGAATTCCTTCTATATGCACGCCGAATATGTATGTTCACTTATTCTATTTCTGTCGTCAGGTGATTTCAAAAGCTGATTCTGTCTTCAACTCAAATAGGTAGGAGAGCCAATGCATTCAAATTTGGACCAGTCAGACAAGATGGCTTGGATTTTTGTAACAATCCTGCTTATTGAGAATCACAGTACCTTTGCCTTTATCAGGTTTAGTGATGGCCAAATCTGTTTTTAAACACAACTGTTTAAGAATGTTAAAATCTTTTTTAGGAAATGGGAATTAGCTACTCTTGAAATTCAAAATTTTGTGTGAACTGACGCATTTCATCTTAGGACGGCGATTAATTAGTAAGTCAAAGGGTAAAAAGAATTGTAGGAAGGTTTAAAATTAGGAAAACAAAAGTCTAAACCTAGGGATAAAAGAAACTCTTCTCTCTCCGACAGGACGTTGTCAGGGAAGTTAAAAGCGAGCTTTTTTGGATCTAAAAACATGATGAACATTCCTTACATTAGAAACATAAGAAACAATATTTTTGTTTACATAATGTTTTGAAAGAAAGAAATCTAAAAATGACGATGAACTGCGTCAAGTGTCAAACAACATATCAACTAGTTGTTTGTGCTTCTCTGACTGTCTTTCCTTGCAGTGCAGTTCCATCTCAAGTAACTTCTTCCTGATTTCTTGATAAAAAAACACACACACACACACAATTATGAAGGAATTCAAATAGAACCTGAACTTGAGAAAGTTGGGAATAACGTGACTTGGCAATGCAATAGGAGTTCCTAATCCAGTTCAGCTTGTCACTCAGGACCTCTATGGGTATATGGTGAGACTTAGTTGTCTCGCTATTCACTAATGTACCGTTACAGCCAACGATACAAATGAATTATTAGATAAGAAGATTGTTAGACAATCAGGTTTCATCTATCAGGGTTTTGATAGAGATGATTTTGAAAAACTTTTAAGCTTGGCTATGCTGGACACAGACTTTTTATTCACTGCAAGCATTATACACACATCGATGGGGCTGCCATGGGATCTCTTTTGGGTCCAGCTCTGGCATATGTTTTTTATGTGTCATTTGGAGGACGAGTTTTTTAATCAGCGCTGTTAATCGTCATCTTGTCCATTATGTTATAAACGACATGTGGATGATACTTTTTCTACTTCTCAGTGTAAATGTCTGCTGCTGAACAGTTTTTAGAATTTGCTGATAAACTCCATCCTAATGTTAAATTTACCGTAGAACATGGAAAAAACAAGTGCCTTCCAATCCTAGACATTTTAATCACGAGATACAATCAGCACTCCTCCCCTTCTATCTTCAGTAAGCAAACATATACCGCTTTTGGTTAAAAATTTTATTGTTCATATATAGATTCTACATGGCACTTTTTACCAGATACGTACTAATTGTAATAGCCACATTGCCTTCGTAATTTCTCGAAATCTTTACACTTTTCTTATTCGCTTGTCGGTATATATATATATATATATATATATATATAATATATATATATATATATATATATATAATATATATAGTATATATATATATATATATATATATATATATATATATATATATATATATATATTTACTTAGCTTAATAATAAGTAATAGGTTTTAAAGGGTTTCTTTTTTTATGTACCTTAGGTAGACCGCACAAATAACCAGGCTTAGACCCTGAAGTAGATAAAGAACTATATGTAACTTCCCCAATCTTATCTCTCAGACACTTTAGCAACCCATTTAGTTTGTCTTTTAAAATTTCAAAATGTGAATCGCTATATCTACATTTAAAATCCTAAATTTTGTATTGCCAGAGGGTATTTCATTAATTTTATCTAAATAATCGTACCTATTTCATTAATACAACACCCCTACCTTTATCTGGCTTGGCAATAACTATACTATTATCGTTCTTAAGGTTGCGTAAAGTATTGAACCTATCTTTATTTAGCTGATTGTCACCCTCCTTTTTTCGATTAAAATTTTTGAAAGTATCGTTTGCAATTACGGAAATTTTGCTAAAAAGAGTTTTAAATGTGGATATTGCGAGTCACATTTTGAAATTAGAAGACCAGCTAAATGGGTTGCTGAGAGGTCTGAGAGATAAGATTGGGGAAGTTACATATAGTTCTTTATTTGCTTCAGGGTCTAAGCCTGGTTATTTGTACGGTCTACCTAAGGTACATAAAATAGGAAACCCTTTAAGACCTATTATTTCCTCAATTGGTTCTTTTAGTTATAACCCGTCTAAGTTTTAGTTCCAGTTTTAAACCCTCTAACTTTAAGTGAATTTAACATCTCAAATTCTTCCAAATTTGTTAAAGAATTATGCTCTTTCAATTTTAACCAAGATGTTGTAATGGCTAGTTTCGATGTAACCTCTCTTTTCACCAATATCCCACTAAAAGAAACACAACTGACATTATTCTTAATAATATATGTGAAAACCACTTATCAATGTTTGGACTTAATAAAATAGACTTGCAAAAATTATTATATTTAACAACTGCTGATGGCATTTTTACTTTTGATGGTAAATTATATAATCAAATAGATGGAGTAGCTATGGGAAATTCCCTTGGACCTGTATATGCGGATTGCTTCATGGGTTACTGTGAAAGGATTTGGATGTTTGAATGCCCTAGTGCTTTCAAACGCTTGTATTATCGTTGGTATGTAGATGATACTTTCCTTGCGTTTAAGGAATTACCACATGTTGATTTGTTTTTTGAATATTTTAATTCTCGTCACCCTAACGTTTCTTTTACTTGTGAGACAGAACAGGATAAGTTCTCATTTTCAGATGTACAGGTATACAGAAATAGTGGCAAATTTCAAACCTCTGTTTATAGGAAAAGTACTTTTACTGGCTTGGGATTGAATCACCTCAGTTTTTCACCAAAGTTGTACAAATGAATTCAGTACGCAATTTGATAAATAGAGCCTAAAATATTTGTTGTGATTTTAATTTATTTCGTCAAGATATGGTCTTCCTCCAGAATTATTTTTCTGAAAACTCATATCCCATTTTGTATTTTAC
>JANJGK010000012.1:39687394-39694894 GCA_039081455.1 Macrobrachium rosenbergii | reverse complement strand
CATAGGTCTATCAGTAAGGTAACAAAGAATCTTACATAGCTGAACTCCACACAGAACTAAGCTAATGCAGCACCAGGAAGTGAAAACTCTAGGCCAATCAAGTACTGATGTATTTAACAATGGGAACAGTAAGTAATTCTACTGAAAGCTTAAGCATGTGATGCATGGACACAAAAAATATAAGATATTGACACTCACAAAGTACATATAAATGGAGCTAGGGCCTGCTCTTCAGCTGTGCTGGCAGGCAGTCTCAGCTCAGGATAAAATAAATGGTTCAATATACAACCCATTGTTATGGTTACAGGTCAGGAGACAACCTAGGCACCCTTCTCTGGGCAAGGTGCCAGGATTGCTCTATTAAGATAAGGCACTGTTATATATATATAAGACATAAGACATGAGTGCCATGAGAACTCAGTGGCTCTGTTAACTACCTGGACCTTCTATGCCCCCTACTCTTCTTCTTCCTAGTTTTCCTTCGAACCTTAGGTTGAGGTTTCCTAGCGGGAACCTGGGCATGTGGCTTCAGAGGAGTTTGAGAAGCCCCTTGGCTTAGGTTGGGGCTGGTAATAAAACTACCCTCAGGACCTAGACCTGGAGTGACTATGGGTGATGATGAGGAAGAGGTGGCTGTAGGTACGAGAGTCTTGCAGGTTGCAAGAAACAAGTCAGGCATGGGTTGTGAGGTCACAGCAGGGGACGAGCTTCTGCTGTAGTCAGAGGAATCTGGAAGAGACCCTACTGAACTTTGGGCTGGCTCTTAGCCGGACACCGGTAGTGGAGCCAAGACTGTAGACGAGAGTGGGCCCGGAATGAGATTCAACAGCATGCCCTGGCACTGGCACTAAGGCAGGCTCAGGCACAGGATTTGGTGAGGAGACGTAAGCGGCATAGGGGCCAAGAGTGCCAGATGTCAATTTGGGTATGTGTTCCAAAGAACCAGAATCTGGCTGTGGCGTGGGATCAATGGCCAGACTGGGTGGAACACTACACTGGTAAGGCATAGGCACTGGCTGTGGCTCAATGGTAAGGCTGGAATGAACATTAGTGCCTGACGGAGACTCGAAGTGGGCAGGACCCATGGAAGGCCCATTAAGGGGCTGGAGAATAGGGGTCCTGTCCTAGGAGGAGGTCAGCCTCCAAAAATCTTATTGGCTACTCTAATCATACAGATTCTACTTTTGTGGGGCTTAGTAACCCTCAGTCGGACAGTCAAGAGTGTCAGCCTTCAATTATTGATACCTTCAATAGTTATAGGCTTTTCACCTTATAAGAGAGATTTGAGCACCAGTGTCCTCAAATGCAGAGACCTGTTGAGCGCTGTAACAACCTTAAGGAGTTGCAACAAAAATAGGCCCCACAGCTAGGTGTCCTAAAGAGGATGAGTGAGTGGCCACTAGGGCAATGGCGATGGCTGATTTTTTCCAGGGCAATCCTTGAAATTCATGGAATGCCTGTACTGCTTGCAAGTGTGGCAATAAACTTTGCTATAATCTCTTTGAGAAGTCACAGTATGGGTAGGATGGGAGTTCTGGTTAGAGGGGCTTTGATAAGGGTCCCCCTTTAGCTTCACACTGGCCTTCTAAATGCCCTATTTTCTTACAATAAGCACATACAGGCATCAATGAAGATAGTCCTTTTTTGTCGGACTGATGGGGCAGTGGGGTCAGGAGGAACTATGTGCTGGAGGGTGGGTGGTACGTCTCATATGCATCAGCTAGGTGGGAGCAGTCCATGAATAGTCTTGGCTGTTTCTCACAAATGTGTAGAGCCGAGGGGCTGGGTGCATATTGGAGGAAGTCCTCAGGCTGGAGTCTATTCTGCAAATCCTCGAACTCCTTGCACTCCAAGGTGTCGATCAACCACCTTAATGTGTGGGTCTTTTGTAGGACCAGTCAGACCAGGTTTGACCAACCTCCTTGGGAAGACCTCGCCATCATTGCCTCCAACGCTCAGGCATAATCTCATATGCCGTTGCTATGTCCTTCCTGACTGCCTCAAGGTTTCCCTTATCACCATTTTCCAAGGTATGTAGGGCGTCCTGTGCCTTTCCACCAATGTTTTGCTAGGATCATGGCCTTTTCTGTGTCAGTTTCGGCGTACTCAGAGAAGAGGGTTTCCACCTGGTTCAGCCACGCCTTTGGTTCTGTGTCATCCCAGCAGGGCATGAAGTGGCTTATGTTTGATATAATGGAAGGAGTGGAGGCCACCAATGGATGGTTGGCTCAGTGTTGGGCCAGTGCCATGTCACTGTCCTGCTTGGATTTTTTGCATTCGAGTTCCTTCTCCTTCAGGGCTGATTGATACTGTTGCTCCCTTTCCTTCTTTTCTTCATGTTGACACTCCTTTCCTTTCTCCTGTGACAAAGCTAGTTCATGCTGTCGCTGTCTTTCTTTCTCCTTTTCTTCAGGCTGTTGCTGCTTCTCTTCCCTTTCTTCTCTCTCCATCCTAGCAGCAGCGACCTATTCTTGGAGGGCCAGCTGTTCCCCTTTTAATGCCATACCTTTACCTACCTCCATGAAGGTTTTGTACTCCTCGACAGACATGCTGCTGATGCTTAGAGTGGGGTCTGACTTCCCGAAGAAGTGTTCAAAGTTTAGGATGGCCACTCAAGCAATTGTGTGGAAAATTAAAACAGCACTCTGAACTGGGCAGAGCATATGCAAAATAAGGAAGTGGGCTGGTAGGAGGCATCACTTTCAGATGAAATTACCCCTGTGATAAGGATGGCACTGGCACTGATGTGCAATGTGGCTCTGAAGAACTAGTGGATTGTTCAAAGAACAATGGATAACATGCACACGGACGGTACCAACTATAGTGCAGAGGTTATGGATTCCGAAGAACAGAGATGTGACACACTATGAGATTAACACGCAGGTGTGGGTGAGTTCCAAAGAACTAAATCATGCAAAGGCACACGAGTGCAAAGGCTGTTCCAAGGAACAAGGTGAGTAATATGATTTGCAAAGACACAAAATGTGTGGGGTGGTTCACGAGGAACGGTTGACTGTTACGAAGAACAATAGGCTTTTTTGCAAAAAACAGGTAGGTTAAGCTTACATGAACAGTAGGCTAGCCAACAAGAATTAGCAGTGTCAATAGCACACAAAGTGATTTGGCACATACGTGCAAGGTTTTTTGAAGGTGAAATAAGTACAGGCTGTTAATGAGTTTTCATAGGTAAAATAAAAATATATAGGACCTAGGCCCAAAGGAAATAATTGCCTTGTACGTATATGGTTTGCGTAATTGAAGCAGAACTGAAGGTTACTGGTCCTGTAAGCTTAGTGGAAAGCCATCATTAGTGTGACAGTGATTTGCAATGATGCAATTTTATGCTGTTAAATCAATAGAAATTAGTTCCCAATAAGATTGGTTCAAACAGTTATAAAATTAAAATTGTCTACCAACAGTAAAGGAGTACTCGTTAGCGCGGGAGGAAGATTGAAAGACGAACTCGTCTCAGGACTGACTTTGAAAGGCCTAATACCGGAGTAATTAGGCTACTTGTGCTTAATTAGGGCTTGCTCAGCCTATGCCAAATATAAGTAATTAAATGGAAATTACTTTTCTCACTCCTACCAGTACTAAGGAAGATGGTTACGTCTTACATAAATGAAATGGTATAAAGCACTAATAATAACAGTGAATGTCTCAAATAATTAATATTTGTCCTCTCAAAATAAAATTATTAAATGTTTAAATGAAAGATTCCCTTGAAAGTTACCACAAATAAATGGCTCTTAAAGATTACAAGTGATATTAAGAAAAGAAAAATACTCGATTCAGCAAATGCAGTCATGTGCTTGAGTTACTAAGGTAAAAAGAATGTCATGGAGTAAGCTATGCTAATATGAAATGAGTGATACCCTTTGAACCCCAAAAGAAAACGGGGTTGTAGTGGACGAACGTACACACACACTGATAAACATGAAATATGTCAGGTGAATGCTATTCAGTTTAGCTGAATGAAACACATTGCACTGGTGTTAGCGAGACTAAATAATTTAATACACGATTATTCTTCTGTGTAATTGATGCACGGACAGATTTTGAAATAATTACATGTCATAAATTACTAGAACAATAAACCGAATGGGCTAAGGAACTTTAATTTATAGAAAATGCATGCATGAATGACTAGGTGTGCTAAAAATAACTGGGGTTTGGTGGCAGGGTAGGCATGATTTATGCACAAACACAACACACCTCTGATCTTTGCAAAAGTGCCTAGCTTACTTAATTTTTCCCTATCAAAGGCTAAGAAATCATGCAGTCTCCAAATATGCAAGGAGAAAGAGGCCCTAATTACAAAAGAAGTAACATGGCCCCTCAGCAAATAAAAAAAAAATTGTCAAGTGCCAAATTTTGTCTAGATTGGTCAAGTGGTTAACACATAAGTTACAAAGGAAAGGGGAAGGGGAAGGAGAAGGAGGTATGGGTTTGAAATCTACTCTATTTTCTAAGCTGGGTCAAATGATGGCCACATGCCAAATTTTGTCTAGATTGGTCAAGCAGTTACCACATAAGTTACAAAGGGAAGGGGAAAGGGAAGGGAAGGGAGTACAAGTTAGAAACCTACCCTATTATTAAGTTGGATCAAATGATGGGCACGTGCCAAATTTTCTCTAAATCGGTCTAGCAGTTACCACAAAAGTTACAAAGGGAAGGGGGTACAGGTTTGAAACTTACCCTATTATCTAGGTTGGTCAAATGATGGTTGTGTGACAAATTTTGTCTAGATCAGTGAAGCAGTTACCATATTAGTCACAAAGAGTAGGGGAAGGGGGATGAGGGAAAGGAAGGGGAAGGGGGTACAGGTTTGAAACCTACCCCATTATCTAAGTTGGGTCAAATGATGACCACGCGCCAAACTTTGTCTAGATTGGTCATGCGGTTAGGATTTCTATAGAACACAACTGTATAAACCAACATACAAATATTCACTTTTATATATAAGACTAGCTGACCAACCTGGCACTGCCCAGGAAAACTCTGAATGACAACCAATACACTCTCTCTCTCTCTCTCTCTCTCTCTCTCTCTCTCTCTCTTTCCTCCCCTCCTCCTTAAAAACCCCTCTACTCTCTCTCTCTCTCTCTCTCTCTCTCTCTCTCTCTCTCTTCTCTCTCTCTCTCTCTCTCTCTCTCTCTCTCTCTCTCTCCATTTCCTGTTAAGATAGCTGCTTCAATTACATTGCCCTGCATTTTTGACATTTTATATTTCACCCCTTCTTACCCCCCATTCCTGTTAGGGCTGAACTTGGACTGAAAAGGGCACTGGGAATGTCACTATTCATCTGAGCGATGTTCAAAAACTATGGATTAGACACTAATATCTGTTATTTTTGACAGTTTATTTTTCACCCCTTCTCATCCCCCATTCCTGGCAGGGCTGAACTTGGATTTAAAGGGCATCAGGAGTGTCACTATTCAACTCAGCAACCTTGAAAGCTATAGATTAGTCACTAATATCTGTTCTTTTGGTTATTTTTACATGTCACCCCCATTCCACCCCTACCCCCTTTGGTGCCTGTGATGGCTTACCCCCACAGTAAACTTTTCTAGAGAGTAAGTCATATGTATACCAAGTTTAGTTGAAATTACTCAATGTGTTTCAGAGTTATGCTGGAATACCACACATGCACACATCCATTTTCATATATATATATATATATATATATATATATATATATATATATATATATAGTATATATATATATATATATATATATATATATATATATATATATATATATATATAGTATATATATATATATTATATATATATATATATATAGTGTTGTGTGTGTGTGTGTGTGTGTGTGTGTGTGTGTGTGTGTGTGTGTGTGTGTTGGTGTGGGTATGTTTGTAGAATAGTGTGTTTTGCTGACACCTTTCGATTGGAATACATTTTGAATGACGTATGCATGTGCTGGTAATCTTTCATGCGTATTGTTATACTCATATACAAGTAAATGAAATGTTGTTTCAGCTGTGAGTGTTCGATGTGATTTTCATTCTGTTGTTAAGCTCCCCAAAATCCGCCCTTTGTTTACGAATCTAATGAAATGTTGACAATCCATGTTAGTTTCATACCTCGGAAATCTGACCCACGGAATATGTAGCATAAATGAAATTTAGACCGAGCTGTATAAATTCGATAAAAAACCGTTATTAGTTATTTTACGTAGTGCTATTCGATATGAAGTATTTTGATGGAAAATGGGTTTTGTCTGTGACTATGTGCTTGCATTTTTGTTCTTGTGTGCGGTTTATATGCGGCGTAAGTTGCTCTATGTTAATGTGCAAATTGTAAAAGGTACTGGTATAACTGTGTACATTGTACATACGCACACACATTTCAATATATACTATATATATATATACTATATATATATATATATATATATATATATATATATATATATATATATATATATATATATATATATATATATATATATATATATATATATTATGTGTGTGTGTGTGTGTGTGTGTGTGTGTGTGCGTGTGTGTGTATATTATATATATATATATATATATATATATATATATATATATATATATATATATATATATATATATTATAATATATATATATATATATATATATATATATATATATATATATATATATATATACAGTATATACATATCAGTGCCATGATACATGCGATACATGAAATGTGGGTGGATATGTTTTAGGATTACTTCAAGATTTCCTTACAGGTAGGCAGCAGCGAGTTGTTGTGGATGGGATCTTTAGTGAACGAAGACCTATTGTGTCTGGAGTTCCTTAGGGTAGGGTTCTTGGTCCACTGTTATTTTTAGTGTATACAAGTGATATGGTTGTTGGCCTGGAAAACAAGATTGTTCAGTGTGCAGATAATGCAATACTAGCGGGTGTAGTGAAGTCTCCACTTATGAGAAATGAAGCTGCCCTCAGCCTAATCGGGATATGGACCGGTTCAGGGAATGGTGTAGTCGGTGGGGTATGAGGCTGAACTCCAGTAAAACGACAACACTACCGATTAGCAAATCTCTTGCAGATTTCCCACTCCATCCTCCCCTTCAGGTTGACGGAACTTTGCTGAATGAGTCTGAAGCTCTAACTGTTCTAGGTGTAACTTTTGACTCACATCTACCTTTTGAGAAACATCTAATGAAAGTTTCAGCAAATGCTGCACGACAGTTGGTATTGTTCTTAAGGCCACATACATTTATAACAGTGATAAAATCCTGCAACCTGTTTTAGGTCATTTGTACTTCCTTTACTGGAATACTGTTCTCTGGTGTAGATGTCTGCTTCTGCCTGAGATTTATCTCTTTTAGATAGACTGATTCGTGGTGGAAGGTTTCTGTTTCGTATTAGTAGCAGTTATGGACCATCGATGGATGGTCTCTTGTTTGTCACTTTTTCATAAGTTGTATTTCAACAGAGATCTTTTACATTTTTAATTGATCCCTGATCCCCTTTTCCTGCTGAGAG